>CM035418.1:108668509-108681009 GCA_020310875.1 Ceratopteris richardii
AGATAGGTACATAGATAGAAACATAGATAGATAGATAGATAGATAGATAGATAGATAGATAGATAGATAGATAGATAGATAGATAGATAGATAGATAGATAGATAGATAGACAGATAGATAGATAGATAGATAGATAGATAGATAGATAGATAGATAGATAGATAGATAGATAGATAGATAGATAGATAGATAGATAGATAGATAGATAGATAGATAGATAGATAGATCGATAGATAGATAGATATATAGATAGATAGATAGATAGATAGATAGATAGATAGATAGATTGGGCTCTCAATCTTTTTAAAACACTTTCACTGAAGGTGTTCATAAAAAATAAATGTATTCGAATAGATGCATAACAACATGTAGTGCAAGGGATTTCGAACGATGGTTGTAAGGGAATAATGTTTGAGCTTGTAGGTGAATTTTTAGCATAATTAGTACTTAAATATGAATATGAGATGGCAATGAAGAGGATGCAAATTGAAGTGATGCAAATAATAGACTCACATAATCTTCTGGTGTGGTTCTTCTTAAATTACTTCAATAGGTTTCTCTTCAGATGCTAAGAGAGTATATAAATCTCTGTCCACCGCTTCTTCCATGTGTTTTTATCGGGGTATCTAAATTAAAGCTTGTGTGGTGTTCATCCCCTCCGTTATAGATATATCTTATTGGTTTTATTTTTTGTATCATAAAAGATGATTTGGAATTCTTTGTGTGACAAGATATAATTATTACAAAAACTTTGGTATAATTAGAGGATTAGGCGGTAGAATGCAACATACATGCCCATGAAATGTATGAGCAGAAAACATCGATAATTTGAATGTTCTTTAGCTCAATTGTAAATGATTGTTTATCCATAAACGCAGATGGAATGAGTCAACTTATGAGCGATAAGCTGAACAAAAACAACTTCTGTGCTTGGAGATTCAGAATGACGAATTTTCTGATGGGATTGTTTTTTGTCAATATATATTTAAAAGCATCGATTGTAACGCTTGTCATGTAAAAAAAAAATTCACCAGTAATTATGTTTTCTGCACACGATGAAGATGTCGTATGTGCAACTCAGTGTTATCTACAGAACGTTGGTTGGTGGAAGAGAACGCTTTCGCGATCAACGCCCTCAACAAGCAAATGTTCCAAAGACGGAGGTGAGCATGAAGCTATTGATCTTTGCAGCAACTATTTTCTCCTGCGCAAATGGTGATCAAAGTCACGCACGCAGCTGAGTTTTGGGGATGTGTGTGGGATGTACACATACCCGTAGCAAATTCACCAACCTTGGGAGACGTGCAAGGTTGACATACGCTGCCGCATGCAGATGCTAACCATCGCGATTCGCGTGTGTTTTGAGTATCCGACGATGTGACATTCTCAAGAGAATAAAAGGTAACGTTGAAAACCAAGTGAGAGAACAGATGGTCAGTTGACCGAATACTTACACTGAACGTATGGAAAGCTTCGGATTGTCATGCATTTGAGTGCCTCAGAGAAACTGCGGATCAAAATGTGGCGCACACTGATTGCCTGGTTAAGAGAATGTTTTTAAGCACTGTGGGCACAAGCAATACGGATCTTGAAGATCATAAAGAATGATCCGATGTCAGGTCATGTTGCACATGCTATGTTTCACTTGAGGGATGGTCGTGTCATATGATGAGATGGGAGGGATCTTACGTCCTGCACAAGCTTTTTCTACTTTTGCTTTCAATGCACTAGTTTTTTATTTGCTTTCTTTGCGTTTTCAATTTTGTTCTCATTTCTCGGATTATTATAGCGCAAGATTCAATGGTGTTTGAGAAGATTACATACTCTCTTTATGACTGAGGATCCTATCGTAGGCATGTCTCTGGAGGTCAATGAAATGAGGCTACTGTTACAGTTGTTGATTCTTTTAGCAACAAGAGTCAACATACGACAGTCCTACTCATAGCGTTACACGCCAAGAACTACGACCATTCAAGCTATTTGCGTTAGCATTCATCTATGTCCCTTGGTTAATACGGACTTGCAGTGTTGAGTTTTTGTGGGTTGAGTAATCCTTCGAATGTTAAAGGTCGTGTGAGATTAACATTTTCCCTACATAAGCACAACTGAAGAAGGTTTACTTTTTACCTTGGGGCAACCAAGATGTTTCGGGGATGAGATTTATAAGTCAAAGGAAATTTTCAAAGACCACAAGATAATAGGAAAACGCTTAAAAAATAACTGATCGAAAAGAGTGTGACAATTGACATATGTGATACACAGAAGACAATTGAGATACATCAATTTGAGTGTTTGAATGTCTTGTGCACTAAGAGATATTTGTGTAGGAAGCAAGCAGAAACATAGTTGAGAAGATTCATTGGTGAATATAGATGCATTGTCCTCAATTGATGTGAAAGAGGTGGACCACGATATATGAGAAAAAAAATCTTGAAGAATAAAAAATTTTATTCATGAATATGTAAATCCTCATCTCCCACACATCAAATCAAGCGACAATCATTCACCCTAGAAAATATTGTATTGATCTTAATCAGAAGTTCCATAGGAAGGATGATGACAAATAGGTGCACGAAAAATTTAAATTACTCTTATCTCATCCTTTCTCTTGTTGAATCTAAGATGTTCGTATTGAACAATCACATAAACAATGTGTTCCAAAAGCGAATTTGGCACAGTAAATCAAAATTATGCTGGTCGAAGATCTTATCATCATCCGTAAAGATTTTTGGACCTGACGGAAAGTATATGGTACATGCCGTAAAGACATCAAGCAAGCTTCATTGTTTACGTACCATACCTTAGAAAGTGCATGTACTGATCCTTGTCCACAAACCATTTATCATAGACACATTTAGATGGAGATCGTTGGAAAGTTAAAGAACCATACTAGTATGGAACATAAGTTCAATTTCCGTTGTCCTTAAGCAACTATATCGCAAAATAAAGATAATTAAGCATAGTTTAAGCAATTCGTATTATTTAAGCAATATATTTGGTTTTTATTGGCATTGATCTGCAATGGATGAATTTATATTTCTAAATACATTTACATTCCTCAATATCTATCCAGTTTGGGGCCAAGTAGTGCAGAAGATATGCAAAAATGTGGAGGCGAAAAGGTCATGCAATGATTTGAACGTACATGCTTGTCAAAACTCTGGAATTTACCTCTCTCTTTCCCTCTCTAGAGAGATAAAGCAAATATATCTAATCTAAAGTTAACTTCTCTCTCTCTCTCTCTTTGAGCTAATCGAGAAGATTGCAACATTCAAACACAACTGAGCTTTGCAGCGAGTGTACAAGAACACGATGATCAAGGGGCGCGTTGAAATCGCGATGGCCCACTGTGCAGGGAAGCCATTGTCTTTTTTAAGTTGAGAGTCGAGACACACCAGAAAGACTATGAAACGACAGCATCGTGAAAGGAGCCAACAAAATGACAAGACGATAGCGTCAGAGACCCCTCAAAGTTCAGGATCAGCAGCTCGTACGAGCATCGATCTCACTGATGACAGCAATTTATCAAGATCTCATAGCTGCGCCTGAGACGGATCCACAGGTGTCGGTGCAAGAGAATGCCTTCACGAATAACATCCTAAACAAGGTTGTATCTGTAAGATTTGTTGGCCAGGAGATTGAGCTAATCCTTGCCGCCTTCAGAAATGGAACAGTGAGTGGCTAATGCTTAAGAGCGTTACCGTAGATGTGTAATCTGTAGAGCTTATGATAGGCGGCTACCTGCTAAAACAAGGTAATCCAAGCTACGCATGCAGTTTAGCTCTAGGCGTCTTTGTCGCCATACGTGATCTTGTGACATGTATGCCGGCTGATTATCTGGGTGGAGTATCTTGCACATGGTAACGGTACTGTATGTTTGCATATATGATAAGGTGTACTCCTTAAGAGAGAAAAAGAGTATAGAAAGACAAGTGAATGAGTACATGGCGACGTAATAGTATATTGAATGTGTGAGTTTCTCCTATCATCGATTCATCATGGAACTTAGAGCATCCTAGAAACTCACCAAGATGTGGAGCACACCGAACAGGGCCTAGATATGGCGCCCACGGTTAGACTTAAAAGAAAATATTCATGACGCTCAACTATAAAACTATGGTTTTCATATGACTTTTTACATTAATTCTAGGGCTTCATACACAATTAAGTCTATGTTCATACACAACAATAAACGCATAGATATAGAAATAGATACATATATACATACATGCATGCATACATACATACATTCATACATACATGCAGATTGTACAATATGCATGAATGCATACATGTACATTGTACAATATGCTTAAATGCATACATGCATACATATATATGTATGTATATATGTATGCATGTATATATGTATGCATGTACGTACACACATACATAAATATACATATAGATATACATACATACACATTTTACACAAAGTTACAATCTACATTAGCAAAGGCAAAAAATTGAACTACTCGTGAACTTACCTGTGAGAAACCATCGTGCATGTCTTGGATAATACAACAAAAAAAAAAGGCATTTGACACTGAAGAAGGCAAGTTGAAAGACTATCACAAAAACAGTCAAGTGAAGAAGGGAGGTTGAAAGATTATCACAAAAACAATCAACTGAAGCATCCACAAGAGCCCATTGTTTCTCCACATCCCTTTTGCAGTAATATATTAAATACATTTTCTATGATCATAAAAGAGGGAAAGGAATTAAAGCTCACAACATATTTTGTATAAAAAGTCACACGCGCTAGAGATTAGTACTTCACTGAAGATGCATCCAATTAACCTAAAGAAATGAAAATGAAGACTCAGCATTTTTTTCCCTATCTTTTCTCTTCGTTACACGAAGAGAAGCACTCGTAGATGGGATGCTACCTTCTCCCACTCGAAGAGAGGCACTGGTTGATGGGATGCTACCCTTTCCCACTCTCAGCAAAGTTCAAGTGCCTCGAGAACTGATGGTAACAACAAAGAGGTTTTTGATGTAAACTGACATTGATGGATCGCTCTCTACCCTACACTCAACCCTTGTGAAATGGTTGCCTGAACAACAACATTGAAAAACCAAGTGAATCTAAAGAAATTTTTCTTCGATCATGAGTGAAGCTAAAATGGGAATAAATATAAGCTCAACATTAAAAAGGCATAAATATCAAACTCTCAAGGAAAAGCATACATTCAGGCTTCAGCACATGATACAATGCTACTACTCTTTTTTATAGCAGAACAAGTGTAAACTAGATTAAACAAAAAGTGTACAAGAAATTGAGGAAGAGTTTCGAAGCAGACTTACGAGCTTCTTATCCTTTTTGTGGGGGATCCACTTCTCTTGGTGCATAGCATAACTTGTGTGACTGAACGTGCTATTTCACTTATAATCTCTGAAAATAAGAGATGAAGTATTTAGCGCAAGAGAAACAACTTAAAAAACAGAACATTTATTTAAAGATATAATGATGGCACCGAAGAGCATAATATTTTCTTCATAAAAATGAGGCATGCTTCTATTCTACGAATTTATAAGGAATGAGAAATCGGTAATGTTAGAAATTGTTAACGGGCGTAAGAAGTGACCAAACAAGACTTAATTATGGTTAGGCATCCGTGAACTTTTATTACTATGAAGCACAAGTGAACTCTATAAGTGATAATAAAAGAATCCCTAAAAGTATAGTGTCAAAAAGCTCAAGGAATTCGAGGGGGCATGGCTTTGTGGTTATAACACACAATGCTTGGGGGGATGTACAAGGTTCAACTCTCGTCTTCATCTTGATGCACATCTTGTGTAAAACGTTCAAGATTAAGGGGGTTGTGATACCAACTTGGTAGTGTGCATGTGTGTTTAATCTTCGTAATATCACATAAAACCATGAAGGACATGTGAACTTGCATTTTTTGAGTTCCTTGGTAGTCAACTATGGTAGGATAGTCAACAATTGCATTAGTATCTCTATTATGATAACATTTTGTGCTTGAGTCACAAGGCTTATTGTAATAAGACCGAAGGTTAAGATCAGCAAAAACTTTAAGAAAAAGAAAGTTTACGTTTGTTAATTTCCATAGCTCAAAAAGTTGGAAATGGCACTGTGAATTATTTGGGTGAACTCAAGGCTCAGTTTGAAGGCTATTTTTACCAGGAGGATAAACCAAGAGCAAGGGTGTCAAAAAAAAAAAAGAAAAATCAAATCTTGCAACCAACGATGTGTGTAAGCTAGAGACATCAAAAGTTGCAAAACATCATTTTTTCTGGGATTGCACAAAGAAATAGATAGCAATACTGCTTTGGGGAACTAGATAGTTGGTTTGCAATCAAGAAAATACAAGTATACAATGGTGTGCAAAAAATGGCTTCCCTAGCTTAGGTCTTTTGCGCAAAAGTAAAAGATTTCAAAAAATGATTTTTTTGCGTATTTCAAGCCTTTTTGGAAGCATATGAGTGATACGCAAGGTTCAATGTTCGACATCCTTGGCTTACATGAAATGAAAAGAATTTGTTATTTGTATATTGTTTGTTTTCAATGATAAAATGGGGTTGCTTAAGATAACCTTACCAAAGAAAACGAGGGGTAAAATACTCACCTTTCAGAAAACATTATCTCTAGATCAAGGATTCGCTCATTGCAATTCGGTACCTTTATGTTAAATTTAAGTGCTGAAGGGTCCATGAGATTGACTAAATAGTGTAGAATCTCGTGATGAAGCAATGGAAAAAAGAAACATAGGGTTGCAAATTTCAACTTCCCTGCATATGATATTTCAGGAGGCATCATTTTCTTCATTTAGGGCATTTTCCAAGGTAGAACAAGAGCTCTAAGATAGAGAAATCGGTAGGCATCATAAAGAAACATAGAGCATAGGAGAAGCACTGAGATTCCACGAGCAGAAAATACCAAGTTCCACGGGCAGTTTTTTCAATAATTAAGGATTTGAGTTAATTTTTGTATACTCTTCATTGAATACAGTCGGTAATACCTAGTGGGGGCCAAGAAAGTTTTTTTAGCGCCTTGAAAAATCCAAAATGGCAATAAGATCGTCTTGTGAAAGGAAGTTCGTGAGAGCCCATTTCACTATTTTGCGTCACCCTGATTTCCATGAACGTTTGATGAGGAAACCATTCTTTGGGATATATAGGTCATCAGAAAAACAAAAAATCAAATTTGAACTTGAAGTAGGGTCCGATGCTGAATGTTAAGAGATGTTCTAGAAACGTTTGGAAAAAAAGGGGACACAAAGAAATTAAGAAAGTGTTTTACCTCGATTTCTCTCTCGACCTTGAGAACTCTTAAAGGAACATGCCATTTTTCTTCCCTTATCTCTTTCTTAATACATGTATGGCATGTGGAGCTCAAAATGTACCCAATATTAATCGAGTGATGCTATCTCACAAAGTCCAAGAAGATAAATCCCTAGAAATATACGTTGACCCAGAATGAAGTGAATCATTTTGGATTTTTGTCCATCCTCTAGAGCAAGGGAAAATTCAGTTATAAATCCATGATATGAGAATCCGCACCTTGTCAGATACATCATATGTACATGTGGCATGTGGAAAAAATGCTAGATTTAATGAGTCTAAATTTTTCCAACTAATCAAATGAAAGAAAATGGGCAATTCCTCATGCAGTATCATGCCTTTGGCCTAACGTTGAAAAAACCCTTCATACAATGGTTTATTGGAAAGTTAATAGCACTAGGTTTAGACATGACACACTCATAGAGTTTTTGCACCTCACGAAAAGCCCAAGTAAATCACTAAGAAAAGTACTCCACATATTTAGGCATTTGTATGGAACATTGTCTTCAAATATCCTCTAATGAGAAGTTTAACACATCCTTTATTGATGGCCCATGCAATCCCAAATTAATGTCAAGCATCTTCTACATGAAACCATATTCACATGTAAAGCGCATGAAAATTGAATGGAATTGAATGGTTATTTAGGCCTAACCATCACTATGAGGAGACCAAAGGACAAAGAAAGTGCAAAGCCATGATCAATATAAGGAAAACCACTAAAATTAGGAAAAACCTATTCCACACGCTCAGATATTTCATAGCTTTATTGGAAATATTAAGAGTCCCCATTAATCCAAATGGATGTCAAGTTGTAGAGGAAGTGCTTAGTTATGTGTCTCCAAATCCTGAGAGACCACACTTATGGACTGCTCTAGGATTTCTTGGGCTAGATACCTTGGAGCCTAAGCAAGTTCTATAGTCACTCCATGCCTTAGAGATTTCTCATACAAATCCACATGGCCCTCCAGCTCTTACAATAAACCAAGCTTAAAATTCTCTAAGAGCACATCCTTAGAGAAATTAAAGGTCCTCCAAACAAACTCCAAGACCTCTAGAGACACATAGATGGCGAATCCCATAACCCCAATGATACCCATGAGTTTAGATAACCATTAAATACTCACACATTTCTATATATGGGGATCTAGAGCTTGCAAGAGATGATTTATTATAAGCTCATCCATAAACCTAAACATTTCCCAACAATGCCCAAATTGTTCCAACAATCCCCCTATAAGAATCTCCTTAGTTCATTAGTGTGTAATAGACCATCTATCCTCACCATTGAACTAGAGTGCAAAGACTATCCTCACCATTGAACTACAGTTCAACAACTAATCTTGTAAGTCTAAGGACCTTTACTACTGATTAGCAAAATCTTGCATAAGAAGAGCACATAAAACAATCTTGAAGGCTCAAGTGAGAGAGCAAGAAATCCAATTAAACATTTATGAGATCTTGGAAACTCATCCATCTCACATTCAACCACCCCATTGGTTGCAACCACTTCAATTACTTATGCAAAGGCGAGAACATTTTCAGGATTATAGAATCACCCAAATCCTCAAAGATTGTGCAGCTAGTCCAAGAAGAGTGACAATGGCTATCCATCACTACCAACTACCTAGTGATCCAAATATGAGGTAGAACAAGAAAGAAGATGAAGTTCTATTCCATGTTGCCACTAGATTTCAAACTAAGAAGAGGGCTCAATCCAAAGTTAAATGATCATTCATATCAGCTATTGTGAAAGAAAAGGGGGCACTAAGAAAACGATAACGCAAGAAACAAGGGACGAAAATGCAAAATCACAATAAAGATCTAGATACGCAATTCTAAAAAGTCTAAGAAAAAGCTAAAATATCCAAGGAAAAAAGTGAGAAAATCAAACAAGAAGATCATCATCTAGGGTATCCTCCATGATTGATCCAAATCTTGAGCTACTATTGCAAGCCTACCAAAAAAAAAACTACAAATGATCAAATATCAAGAACCATGTGAAATGCTATGCTATGTTAGACTTAAAAAGGGAATATTTAGATATCTATGAGAAAATTATTGAAGTAGCTTTAGAGGATGCTAGAATTGGGTCCTCAAGTCTTTCCCTATGCATGCATTCTTTTGGAGTTAAATTTCAAAAACTCATGGGGCAAGATAAGCCTTATGAGAAATCACCTCATACAATTGAATCCACAAGGCCTAAACTTTAGGATGGACCCTTTGAATCTCCCAAGGTAAACATGTGTGTGAGGAAGGCATGCATGGCTTAGAAATCAAGAGTAAAATAAATGAAGAAATTCTTCAAGATCTTAATTAAAGGTGGTGCCCGAATTGGCCATGGATCGAAGAGGATCACAAGCTCAAAGATGTTTGGCACCCTCTAGTGGAACACAACAAAGCAATCCTCTAGTGGAAAATCCTCCACAAGGGGATATGGGTGAAAGGTACAACATTTGCAGAGATTTTCCATGTAACAAAATGCGCCTTGGGGGGTGAGAATCTCTCATCGACCTCTTCTTTTTCATTTCTTAGGATTACCTTCATTTAGAGATATTTCACATGTGTTTTATGTTTCACACATGGATTGATTAGAACTAAAGCTTGCTTAGAGAGATGATTGGTTGCTCCTCTATCCTATGTAATGTGATCAAAAGGGAGGTCCCTTAGAGACTTTGGAGAGAGTTTTGTGCTTCCAACTTTGAGAACACACATCAAGAGTGGTCACTTGAGTCCTACCTAGAATTTCTAGCAAGAAGGACTGAAAACTTTAAAAAACACATCCCCCCCGCTTCATGCACCATAGAATCTTTGTAATGGAGAAAAAAAAGCTTAAAAGCAAGTCAATATTGCATGAAGGGGATCAAGCTATATAAAATCATCTTAACATTTCCCACTAGTTTTCTTCAATCTCTTTGCCCCAATCTAGAGGCAAGAGAGTTAATTCTTATGGCCTCATTTGTATCTCCATTTATGCTTTTCTACTCTCTCCTTTGTTAATATATTTAAAGTTGGGTTTCTCAAGAAAACGAACCAATTGAATACAACAAGGTGGTCTCTAAAGCCATTATAGATGCAGATGTTGGCACAGACATAGTGACCATCGAGCTATGGAAGAATTAGATAGAACCTTCTTTATGACCAACACAGATGAAATTGCAACTTGAAGATGGACATATGGAATGATTGATTGGTCTCATTGAGGTGATAAACGTCACCACATCTGGTGTTAAGTTTGAGAACGTTATGAAAATTTATTCGTTTAATAGATCTAGCACCTAGAAGATACTCTTAGGATAGCCATTTCTAAGACAACTAAATGTGGTCCATGAATGGGGTTAGAATTCTTTGTACCTTTAGCATGTGAGAGTAACCATGAAAGTCAAGTTGCATGACGTCTTTCACATAGACATTCCTCTATTGTAATGGAATTCTTTCAATAAAATGAATAATGAGGATGATTTCTCTTTCATTCATGATTTCAAATCTAGTGAATCTAAATTGACAAACGAGGATAGAAATATCAAGCTAAGGCAAGATGCTACAAGAGAAGGAAAATAAAAAGAAAAATTGAGGAAGGCGTCATCAATAAGAACACTAAAGATAGATGATCATGTCTGTGTGAATTCAGTGTTCCATGACAAGGAATTGTAGATGATCATGTGAATTCAGTGTTCCATGACAAGGAATTGTAGCCACATTAATGGACTCAAATCTTGGTTACTATGGATGTAGGTATCAACAAAAAAGTGGAAGAGAAAAATTATGATGGGGATGGGTATGGAATTTTTATGATTTGCATCTTCATGTTAGAGGAACGATTCTTGGACATTCCTTTGTGCTATAAATACAATTGTCTCTTCCTTTTTACTTCTCATGGAATTTAACCTTGGCAACATAGTGAAACAAGGTATAAAACACCTTAAGTCTGACCATTTATCATGAAAGCCCACTTGAGGACCACTAATATGAGTGCCTAATGATCTAGCTCACTCAAATTTGTTAAATCTTGAAGTAGTTCCAAAGTGTTTAGAGTTAATTGTTCCCACTTTTGCACTGGCACTCATAAGGTACTCCTTGCATTCATGAAGCTTTATATTTTTTAAGGAAGCATGTACTATCAAAAACCCCATTTTCATATTCTTGTGTTGAGTAGATGATCATGTGAGAAGACAACTGATAGTTAAGCACACGAAGGTGCTTTCGGATATGTCCTTAAAACTAAAAGATTCAATGTGATGAATTGATTTGAGGATAGATTGTAGAACCTATAGCCCATTTGAGTTGACTCATATCCAATGAACATAGTCATGGTTGCCATTCCTACTAAGAAGCAAATAGAAGACATGATGACAAAGGCACTTGATGGGATAAAGCTTGAAACATATTTACACACTTATCTGTCATAATGTACCAAATGCTATTTCTTTCCTAGAATTAAACATGTTATGTTAAGTTAAGTTATTACAATGGCTATCTCGAGAAAGAACATTATTGGGTATCTATGTGACCTTAAGTTCCTTAGGGAGGCAATATGGTAAAGGGAAAGACCTTAGACGAAACTTTTTGAAACTTTGAATAGATAGGTAATCAATCATACAGACCAAACAAAGACACTTTTTTAAGTTTGTGCATCCATGAAGATGACTATTTGCGAGTTCTAGAGATGATACATGTTAATTGGACTAGAGCCCACTTTTCCCTAGCGAGATGTGCAAAAATGATCCTCATTGCAATGCTCTAGTGGCCGACCTTGAGTAACATTATGAAGGAATTTGTGAAGCAATCTTACACCTATCAAAGGGTGAAATATCCGATATGGAGGGATGACCGCATACAAGATTGCGATAGGTGATATATGGATAGAATTTTGTAATCCATATTGAGAGGCCATGAGCTCTCTCTCAGTGGATAAATTAGAACATCTACAACATACACGTTTCAATGTAGTCACATGCATCTATGCTTCCAAGAAATGACAAAAAGCATACTATGATGCAAGCATACATAATAAACATCTACAAGTACGTGATTTTTTTCTAGTTTATATATTGAAGTACCATGCCAAAAAGGTTTGAAGAGGGGCTATTGGCCACTCATTGTCAACATGTGTCTTGAGATCGATCCATTGGTTTGGCCACACTTGAAGATGATGTTCTCCCAAACTACATTTGTGGTTGTAGACTAAACC
>CM035418.1:108711009-109038509 GCA_020310875.1 Ceratopteris richardii
CTTCTCATGACGACCAATGAGAAGCATGCCATCAACATACACAAGAATGATCAGAAGCACACCACTAGCATTCTTAACATATAAGGTGCTCTCAGTTGGATTTTGCTCAAAACCATGTGCAATTAGATAGGCATATATCTTTTCATACCAAGGACATGCTGCTTGCTTCAAACCATATAATGCCTTTTTCAATCTACACACATGCTTTTCATGCCCTTTTTGCACAAAGCCATGCGGCTAAAAACGTACACTTTTTCATGCAAGTCACGATTCAGAAATGCACTTTTAATGTCCAACTGATGTACACTCCAACCATAATGAGCTACAAGTGCACAGATGCTACAAACAGTAGTCATTAAGCATGTAGGTGCAAATGTCTCATTAAAATCAATGCCCCTTTCCTATGCATAACCCTTTCCAACAAGCCCAGTCTTATACTTGTCATTTCTTCCATGAGGCTTACTCTTTGGCTTGTAAAACCACTTGGTGCCAATGGCCTTCTTGCAAGGAGCAATTCACATAAACACATGGTACCATTTTTCATGATGGCATCATGTTTTGATTGCATAACAACCATCGGATTTTTTGAATTTTGTGCTTTATCAAACAAAACAAGCTCATTCCCATTAGATAGACTAGAGGTAGACATATCATAGCAATGTGATGCAAAAGAGGCACTATGAGAGCCTGAACAAGTAGGATATCATAGAGGTGCATCTAATTCGCTATCACGCAATGTTGGCACCACCCATTTTGGCATAGTTTAACGTCTTCAATGTCACCTCTCTCATCAATAAGTGCATCAATCTCCATAAAAAATAGAATGACCTCCATCATCACATGAAACCTGTAAAGGTTAAGAACTTGCCTCATTAGGACAAGCACTAGATTGTCCACCTCTAAAAAGAGGCAACAAAGTATCATACATGTCTTTGGAGATAATTGATGCCTCCTTAGTACATGAAAGTAGTAGATAAATATCATCTTCCACAAAAACAACATCACGGCTAACCAAAATGTGTTTTGTCTGTGGATGATACAGACGATAGCCTTTGCTTTCCGAATTGTACTCAACAAAAATACATGTCATTACTTTATCATCCAACTTCCTATGTTGTTGTTCAAGCACTAATGCATATTCTAGACAACCAAAAACACGCATGTGAGCAACAAATGGCTTACAACCATGCAAAGCCTCATATGGAGTGATAGACTGCAATGCTTTAGTGGGACACCTATCAAGTAAATATGCTACACACATGATACCCTCAAGCGAGAAACTATGTGGTAAAGCCTAACTCTTGACCATACATCTTGCCATCTCCATGAGTGACATATTCTTCCGTTCAACAACTCCATTCTATTGAGGTGTATACGACATAGTACACTGATGTTTTATCCTCCATTTAGCCAAAAATGCATTAAAATCAGGCGACATATATTCCCCTCCCTCGAACACAATGGATGGTGCCCATTTTACATGTTGACAAATTTTCAGCCACAACCAAAATTTTTTTGAAGCATATACTTCAGCCTTTGCTTTTAGTAGATATATCCATGCATGCCTAGAAAAATTATCAATGGAAGTCACAAAGTAAAGATAGTTTCCAAAAGAGGGTGTCTACATAAGACCACAAACATCAGTGTGAACAAGCTACAATTCTTGAGTAGCTCGAACTAAACCATCTTTTGGAAAGGAATAATGTTGCATTTTTCCCAAAATACAACCTTCATAGAGGGAAATTCAGATGACCAAAGTGTGCATGCCAAAACTCTGCATCTAACAAACCCTAAGAATGATGTACTGCACATGCAGAATCATTCAAAGATTTTTTATAATATATGAGCTTATACATCCCACGACATAAAATCCTAGAAGCAATAATGGCATTGCCATTTGAGAGATCATGAATTGTACATCTGTCGTCAAAAAAATTCACAACCAAGACAATTTTGGCTAAAGCAAAAAACGATAAAAGATTATTCTTGATCCCTAGCACAAATAAAGCATCTCATAATGTAAAAGAACTACCATTAGTAGTAGTCAAAATGACCTTACCAACTCCCATGACATGATAAGAGGAGTTGTTGGTGCATGAGATAGTGTTCTGTGTAGGGTAGGCTCAAGTGAAGTGAAGAAATTGCACTGTGAGGTAATATGTTTGGTTGCCCCACTATCAAAGTACCACACATGTGAGTCTATTGCAGGCATACATTGTTCAGGAGAAGATGGGCCAAAACTATAAAGGGTAGTAAACAACCTTTTTTCATTCTACACTAGATTAGTAGAGTTTGTTTTTGGTGTAGAGCCCTCTGCAACAATCATTCCAACCTTTTTCTTTGCCTCTTTTGTAGCTAGTTTTGGAAATTTCTTTATGACATGATCATTTGCTTTACATGACTTGTAAAGCAATTTCTACTTTTTCATTTTCTTGCAGTCTCTATCATCCTTCTTTGATTGTGCAAAATTAGTAAATTTTTGCTTATTAGTACAAGAGCTGCATTTACTCTTTCCCATCTAACTAGCCAGGAAAGCTTGATCTCCAACACGCATATTGGACCCATTCTCCCTAGATTGATCTTCGTGCAACAAAACAAAGACTAAATCCCTAGATGTGAAGGCGTTTGGATTTCCTTTCATCATCAAAGAAAGAGTAGAAGAAAAAATCTCGTTTGAATCTGGAAGACCATTTAGAACAGTCTACACAAGTGAAGTGTAAGGCAAGACCATCAGCAAAAATTAAGTGTTCCTTCAAATCTTTGATCTGTGTTAGAAAATCGTCCATAGAATCATATTCATTCATATGCTCACTCTCCAAATATTTTAGGAGGTAAGCAACATGAGCCTCCTTGCTAGCTAGTACAATGTGGTAAGTGTATCCCAAACATTCTTAGTTATTCTACAAGATAGAATAGTAGGAATATTGGCATGTTTGATGGACAAGGCTATCAATGCATGTGCCGGAGGACATCTGCCATCCCAATGAATTTTCTCTATAGAGGTGCAGCACGAATGACAACAAGAACAAGAATGTGTAGAATATCACCATCTTCAATGCCAACTGCATCAGTTTTAGTACCTGTATTTGCAGGTGTAATAGGAAGTTTTTCAACACCCTGCACAATATTCCATAGTCCTTTTGTAACCAATACATGACACATCATATAAGCCCACAATAGGTAATTGATACGATCCAACTTATCCTCAACATCCACCATACGGAATGCATCACTACTTTAAGCCATGGCCACTAACTAAAATACCATGATGTAGAAAAATGATTGTATCTGAAAAAGTTGAACACAACTACCCTGACAAGTTTTGCTAAATCTATAGCAGACTTTGAGATGCTTATACTAGCGAACGGAAACATGTATATATATTTGGAAAAGAAAGACAAAATAGCCTACATAAGCATTGCTATAGTGCATTTGGAGGCTCAAATGAGCTTAGATCATGATTTCAACATGACAAAGTGGAGCCATTTTGATCTCCTAATCAGCTTGAGTATGCACACCAAATTCTATGCAATTTTTGAGATAGTGCTAGGAGAGGTGTTTGACGATGCCCTAGATGAAGCAACGACCTGCTCTGATACCAATTGTTGCAGTTTGAGGTCTACAAAAGCATGTAAACAACACTAGGAAGGAGAAGAAGCTTGGAGCACAACACAATACTGACTGTATTACTACTAGAATGTACAAAGATATATGACCCATTAGAGCAAAAGGCATATATACAAGTCAGGTGAGAAAAACCTCGTAAAGAGGGAAAAAAGTTCCCTGGCAGTCCTAGTGTGTTCACACACATCACTACCTAGCTATACCAACAATTTTGATACCTAGAGGTCTTGAAGAGCCTATTTGTAATCACTTTCACACATGACTGATTCAAGCGATGAGGCTCATTAAGAAATGATGAATGGGCCTAATCGCTTAAATCCATCGTGTGTGAAACTCAGTACAAATAGGCTCATCAAGGCTTTTATGTATTAGACTCATGCAAATAGTTGATCTTAGGGTTTTGGAGCATTCCAGATGCAATGGTAGTATTAGTTTCTCCAAATTTGAGTGCATAATATGATAAAGAATTTCACATGGAATTTAGGATTCAAGATGACTTCCTTTGTGTCTAGGACATCAAGGACCTTGCATAAGGTGAAAAGAGAAAATCTCATGTGATGGAATGAAACTATGCTTGTATATGGGGAAATTGAACAAAATGAAGTTGTTCAGGGCAAAAGAACAATAAGAGTTGATGCTCAAGAATCTCTTTAGGATGCGTATGAGGTTGAAATATGTTGAAAATCATTTTCCTTTCATTTATGACTTATCTTTGAGACAGGACCAACTCAAGCGATTAGGCCCATCCAAGATTTTTTGATGAGTCCGATCGCTTGAATTGTTCATGTTCTAGATTCATTCATATGCTTGAGTTCTTTGGATTTCTTCTTATGCAATTCTCTTATTCCTCATCACTCATAAATATTGACCAAAGAAACGAGAAAATTAGCCTCTATTTCTTATGATTTTGACGTACGAACAATTCAAGCATTTAAGCCCATCAGAAGACATTGGATAGCCCTAATCACTTGAATCAATTGTTCCCTAATTTTATTCCATTACTTGAATTTTTGTTTCTCTCTATGCAAGGTCCTTGATGTCCTAGACACAAAGGAAGCCATCTTGAACCTCAGATTCCATGTGAGCATTTGTATCTCATTGTTGCTTTAGAATTTGGAGAACCAAATACTACCATTCCATCTAAAAGGTGCCAAAACCCTAAGATCGACTATCTATTTATGTGATTTTGATACCTAGAGGTACTGATGAGTCTTTTTGTACTGCTTTTCACACATGATCGATTCAAGTGATTAGTTCCATCGAACATTTTCCATGGGCCTAATCGCTTGAATTGTTCATGTCCTAGATTCATGGCACAAATTGCATTTATTCATTTTCCTTATATACAACTCGATTGTCCCTTATCATTCATAGGTATTTGCAAAAGAAATAGACCAAATATCTTTTCTTTCTCATGATTTTGAGGGATGAATGATTCAAGCGATTAGGCCCATTCAAGATCTTCTAATGAGCCTAATTGCTTGAATTGGTTGTGCCCTTGACTCATAGCTTAATTTGAGTTTTTGTTTTCATTTTCTTATGCAATATCATTTTGTTTCATGATTCCTTTTACCCATCACATATAGAGTCTTACTATCATCATTTTTTTTTTGCAGACATCTATATCAAATGAAGACAATTTTCTTAACAGAGGGAAGAGCACAATGAAATCTTTAGAGAAAAAAGGAAAAAGAAAAGTGGATATACATTCAATAATTCATTACCTTCCAAAATTGACTCTAGATTCATTCTCTATTGTACATAAGCTTTGTGCTAAAGACTATGATTTTGCAATGTTCTATCTAAATAGCCTATCAAAATATATGGGCTTCTCCTCATTGCAATTTAATCCATATAAGGTATTGCTTTTTGAGTGAGCAACAACATTTAGAATATGTTGAAGAGCTAGTTAAATTCTTTGTTATTCTATCTGTATAGTAGGTGGAGAAGTCTCATATGTAAAAATTATTGCTGCTTGCAGGAGGAAAGAGTAACTAAGATACAAAGGAGATTTTCCAGAGTCAAGGTCCTTCAAAGGACTCAAAGGAGAGTAATTCCTTTTTTGTGTCATCAATTCTATGATTTCAAATAAAAAATATATCCATATATAGTTTTTGGTAAGAAAAATACCAAAACATATTCCAAATCCTATTTGATACCATCTTTGTAACTTCAGATTGGCATTAGAATGAGAAGTCACTCTTCTTATTTAATCAAGCTTTGTCCTAAAAGGATTTTCCTCACATTGATATTTTCACTTTGTTGATAATTTTTGGCATGGGTTCCTTTGTATTTATCTTCCAAAGAACATATAAAAAAGATCTTTGAATGGATTAATTTTTGTAACTTCTTTTCTTATGCATTTGAAGAAAAGAAGTTACATAATAAGAATTTTCCATCCTCAGAGTGTCTCATGTGCTAAGGGTTCCTTTTTCCACAAAGAATGGACCATGAAAAAATAGGATATGATGTGAAAACATAAAGATTAATACCATGAGGTGTTTATTTGAAAAAGTAATATTGGACTAAATAGTCTCTTTAAAACTCACCAAGTAATAAGTTACATCTTTGACACTCCAAGCCTTTGTGATTGTTCCTATAAGCTCTATGAATGTCCTTTTGAAATCAATCACATACATATCCACATAAACTATTATGACAATCTCCTACCATGACAATCACATAAACTATTATGAAGCAAGAATCTTGTTCTTGCTTCATAATAAGAATTTTCCATCCTCAGAGTGTCTCATGTGCTAAGGGTTCCTTTTTCCACAAAGAATGGACCATGAAAAAATAGGATATGATGTGAAAACATAAAGATTAATACCATGAGGTGTTTATTTGAAAAAGTAATATTGGACTAAATAGTCTCTTTAAAACTCACCAAGTAATAAGTTACATCTTTGACACTCCAAGCCTTTGTGATTGTTCCTATAAGCTCTATGAATGTCCTTTTGAAATCAATCACATACATATCCACATAACCTATTATGACAATCTCCTACCATGATTTGAGCCTTTGAGGAACACCGGAAAACAAAAGGGTTATAATGTCAAGATTCTTCTAGTTTGAGAACCCACGGAAGCCAAATCATTCTTGTTTATAAAGATCAACTTGGCCCAAAAGGCCTTCCCATTGCACCACGCCTTAATCATCCATTTCACCGCAAGTTTGTTCGCCATGCACCCAATGTCGAGGATGACAAGGCCCCTACTATCTCTTTGGATGGAATGGACCACTTGATTTTAGGCACCCCCTCCTATTGTGCTCGCCTGTCAAAAGGAAGTTTTTGCAAATACTTTCTAGATTGGACAACTCATGCTCTTTTGGTCTCCAACAAGAGAGGAAGTAAATGATCGAAGATATGAGGAACGTGTTGATAACCATTGCATGACGAGCAAGATTGATTTTCATACCTCTCCAATATTTTAGCTTGTTTTCAAGTGTGGCCAGCACCCTGTTCCACCCCTACACCATCAAGATACCAAAACCCAAGGGAATTCCAAGAAGCCGAGAAATTTGGCCCTACGAAATGTTTTGGCAGCCATGATCAATGAGAAGGCCAGGTTGGGTCTCGACAATAGCTCTGAAGGTGGTCTTAGAGTGGTTCATTTAGGATCCAAAGGCTTCACAAAAAGTATCCAAGCACCTCCAAAACATTTCCAAGGTGGTACTATCGTCGTGCAAAAACGGGTTCATATCATCAGCAAAACGTCTCATGGTGGTCTCGTTGTGGTCAAGCAGCAATCGAAGGCCTTTGATATTACTAGGTTCCACTTGTTGCTCCACTTGTCGGCTAAGCCCTATCGTGGAAATGGCAAAGAGAAGGGGAGCCAATGGGCACCCTTGTTTAATCGATCTTCTAAGTTTGATCACCTGCGAAAGTTGGCCATTAACATTAATTTGAGTCGACGCATTCCCGAGAAGGGTCGAGGTCATCTTGATGAATTTTTTACTTCATCCAAGATCTTTAAGGGACTGCAAAATATAGTCCCATTCGAGCCTCTGGTAGGCTTTGTCAAAGTCAATCTTGAGGAAGACCACATCTTGTCTTGACTCATTTGCAAAGTCAAAACCCTCCCTGATATCTATAATGGCTTCCAAAATTCACATGCCTTTGATGAAACGTTTTTGGTCCTCACTTAACCATGCTCTTAGATGGCTATTGATTCTGTTAGCTATGACTTTGGCAATGATCTTATATCCGGTTTGGAGAATCATAATCGAACACCACTTCTCAATTTTGTTCTTTTCCCCTTTTTTGTGTATTAACTTGATAATGCCATTGTCGAGACAAGTTGGAAGAGTGCCAAACTCGAGTGCCTCTTGCTAGAACAAACGAAGAGGGGTGGCAACCACCAACATGAAGGACTTAACGAACTCATTAGTAAGCCCATGTGGCCTCGGGCTTTTACCATAAGGGAGGGCATCAATGACTTCAATGATTTCTTCTTTCGAGATAGGGGCATCAAGCAGGGAATGAAGGTTGAGTGGGATCCTCTAAGAGGATACCCTAGATATGGCACCCATGCAGTCCCATCTATGTTGGGAGAGGGGGGTCGAGTTCCCTAGGAGTCTCATGCAGTGCCCTTCGATGATGCCAAAATTTGCTTCTTCCATATTGCAGACATCACCATTAGAGTCTAATACTAGGGGGATCATTTCTCTGCTTTGTTTCCTTTGAAGGATGCGGCACAACTCTTTGGGGGGTTTGTTGGCTTTGCCAGCCCACCACTCCTTAAAGAAAATTTGCAAATTTTTCCTTTGTATTTCTTCCTCATATCTTAGTAGCACTCTGATTTTTTGTAGGCCTTTCTAGGATTGAGCTTTTCCTATGTTCACTTCCTCCTCAAGTCTTTAGATTCGATGATATAGAGCTTCTCTATGTGCCCCCCGAACAGTCTCGGGCATCTTCCTAAATCTTTTCATAATCTTCCGTGGCTTTTTGATCACATATCTCCACCACTTGGCTGGGAATGAGCGAGAGGCAAACACCTCCTTCCACACCACATCAATTTCTTGATGGACGGAGGGGAGAGAGGAGGTCAAGTAGGCATGGAACCAAGGAGTTTTATGGATTTTGGTGAAAGGTTGGAAAGCGATAATGATGGAGTAGTGATCAGAGATGGTAAAGTTAGTGCGTTGCGAGAGGTAAGGGTGGACCATTTATGAATAATGTTCTGGGAAATGTAGCATCTATCCAGTCTAGCTTTCCTCAGGTCCTTGCCCGCTTGAAGATTTGACCACGAGAGGACATTCCAATCTTTGAATTCGACCAAATCCAAGTGCAGTTTGCTTTTGTACCATGTTTCTTTCTCCTGACTCTCGATGACTCTATTCGCAGGGTCCTCCACCATATTGAAGTCTCCAGAAATGAGCACGTTGTGGGGGACCGAGTCCAGGGAGGTGCAGGTGTATAGTCTCTCCATCTCCCCATTAGGGGCATACATAGAAACTAAAGTAAAGTTAAAGGGGAAAAGGCAATCCATCGATGGCTCTTCTCTTCAATGGAGTGCTCAATCTTTTCAAACTAGAATTGATTAATACCAATAGCCTTTCCACCAGACCCCGTAGGTGCAACGTCAAAATCCAAACATGGGTTGAGGAGACAAGTCTAAGATGTTTCTAGAGGTGTGCTCCAATTTTAGTCTCTTGAATATAGATAAATTATGGGTTTAGGCTAATGTCGCGAAGCCATTCACCAATGATGGTCGCTCTTGAGGGGTCAGTTAACCCTCTAGCATTTAGCGAGATGATGATCATTTTCTTAAGTTACCCTCTTTGTGGAAGGGGGTCTTATGGGAGGAGATTGTACCCAATCTTTTGTCCAGTCTCTTGTCTCTCTCTAATCTGTGTATGCTTTTGTGAGATTTCATTTTCCTAAAATCTCTATGTACATGTGTCTGCAAGATCTAGTCAACAAATCATACTCTAACGAATGTATACAAAAGAAAAAACATTTTTGCAAATTATAACATGTATACTTACTACAATTTAACACTAAATCTAAATCATATGTATATAAGATAGAATTTTGTGAATCAAAATGCATATGAATGAATAAATAAGAACACAAGCCATAAGTTTAAATTACATAAGATAGATATGGAAATAGAGGCTATAATTTTACCAAGCTACCTATATGTAATACTATGTGGGAAAACTATGATAGATATAGTTAAAAGTTGCATTTTTGTAAGTTTTTCACAATTGAGTGGTTTTCGATCAATATCACTTCGATCCATTTTCTATTAACCTCTTATCTATATCCGTTTGCATGTGCTTCTATTTCCTTCATGTTCACTTTTACAATGATTCTTATATACTCTCTCGCGTTCTCTCTCTATCTCTCCCTCTCTACTATCTATCTCTCTCTCTGTACCGCAGTCTCATGATAGTCACACTGGCTTACTCATACACTTCAATTTGTGCACAAATATATGTAAACCCATGCACACAAACATTTTTTCACACGCGTGATGACATACATGCAGGATAGAATAAGCATTTTCATATGTTTATGATCGCACACATGCATACATGAATATCACATTCATGAGTCCAAGCACACACGTTCGGGTGACCTAGTTTTGTTGCCTATCGGGTGGAGTGTAAGGGTTTGATCTCTACATGCTATATAGTAGACGCCCCCTACGAACTTTGTATGATAAGATAATTAAGAACTATATAACCAGTTGACTTCATGGATTTAGGGTTTTTTTTTTCCTGTTCTCTGCCCTTCGGATCAATGAAAAAAAAAATATTGTATTGGGTGTTATGGCCGTGCCGTCTGAAACTTCTACCCTACTGAAGCTTCGGACTTTGTGACCATGACCGTGCCAAACATATAACCTCTACATTATGAAATACAGAAGGTCCCATGAAACATAAACCTTCCTTCACTTATACTCAATTTATTCAAACATAATTAGACCAACAGATTAAATTTCCTTTAATAAATTATCACATTGATAGACATAAAATACACTTATTCACATTTCATGCCACACAGAATGCATACATGACATGCTTACACGTAAAGACGCAAATGCTTATGTGCGCATGGACCAACACTTAAAATACAGCATCTAAAATGCTCGCGCACGCACTCTGCGACATGCATGTTTATACAAACACACTTAGGCATATATTTTCATAGCCACATGCGACAAACTGAACGCACTTTTCTCATACGTTTAAGAGAAAATTCTAATCGTAACAACAGTGTAGAAAAATACGTAATCCTCATTTTCTTATAGCTCTCATTCAAATTGCTATTATTTATATCATAAAAGAAATTCGCAAATTGGTGTTCTTCATATTCTCGAATCGCTATTATTTATATCCTCCAGCATTGTGTTTTTCTTTCAAAGCCCATGGGACCCAAGGGGTCTGCTATCATAAAGAATCGTGCATGAAAAAGGAAGAACACCAAAAGTGCTAATTTGCTGAATGGGAGGGACCAAATCTTCCAAATATATTCCATTTGCAGCCCGCACGTTGAGATCATAATAAAAGGACCCCAGACACAATTGTCGACTCTTTCTCTTTTTAGTCTGGCTTCCAAAAGGTCTTTCTTCGGCACCTCGTACCTTCTATAGTTGATTCTGGCACACATGATTTATAAAATTAAACCAAGACAGGACGAAAAAGCTCTCTACAGCCCTCCCTCATCCAACGATTAGGTAGTAACTGTCTACTGCCAGCAGCGAAAAAGAAAATGAAAAAGAACACGGAATATCCCCCAAGCCACACACACATATACATACATACACACACACACACATATATATATATATATATATATATATATATATATATATATATATATATATATATATATATATATATATATATATATATGTGTGTGTGTGTGTCCGCGCGTGCGCGCATAAGTACACATTCTCGAGTTTGAGCACGTACAAATGGGTATTAAGACATACGAACACACATATCTGCACATAAATAACACATGCACACAGAGTCGTTGCATCAATGTACACTGACATACTGGCACATAAGTACATATACATATGCATATCAATATACATACAGTTGTACTTTATACACTCCTGACACACATTACTATACATACTTGCACATACTTACAAAAGCACATGGATACCACTATACATACATTTGCACTTTATACACTCACATACACACAGGACTATGCATAGTAGCAGTTATGTACATATACACACATACACACATGATTATGCATAATATGCATATTAGCACATACGTAGATATACACATGCATACCACCATACATACATTTGCACTAGAGCACTTTGAGATAGCATATATTTAACACTTCGCACACAATGCATGTATACATCCACAATAAAAACGTATAATTCGACTCACATGCACATATGTCCTCTTGCACACATGAAGAATCACGAATATTTCATGTTAATGAATACATATACATTCACACACATATATACACACATACAAAGTCACATATCAACACACATACATGAACATACTAACTCAGATACCAACACACACATACACATATACACATACTAACTCACATATACCAAAAATTTACTGAGCAGAATTAATTCTTAGAAAATCTTCTCGTATGCGTGGGATTTCTTAGATCGAAGTAGCATGATCTACTCACTCTATAATTTTCTTCTTTTCTTCTAACTCGTAAGGGTCTCGACTTATAATGCTTTTTGAGGAAGAGCTGAAGCAAAATGAAACCATATATCAAGGTCAATAAGGATTGCAAGTGGGCAGTTGAAATTTGGTAAAATGATTCGATTTGGTTTCGTATTGGAGGAATCAAAGAAATTTACTCCCAAGTACCTCCAAAGGGAAAAAAGCTATGGAACACATGGTTTTGTATGTGGAAACATCTTGTAATCAAGAGAGAAGACACACGATTAGATTTGAGGACATTGATCTAGCTAGAAGAGTTGACTAGGAAGATTGATGCTCGTTAAGGCAAGGAATCAATTCTTTGAAGAATGCAAAACATCTCCTAATTCTCACGCATGATCCCTTGTGGATTGAAGGTGTAAGATAGATTAATCTTAACAATTGGGATAAGGTGATAAGTATCAAGAAGGACTTGGACCAGCATATCTCCCTTAATAAAAGATGGTTCTTGAACTAGACCTATATCAGATGGTAGTTAAAGTTTGTGCACTTGTGGCATCCTCGCATTGAGAATAAAAAGACAGTCCTTATGTGGCAAATTCTCAATAGGGGAATCTGGAACTATGTAAAAGCTACTAAAATATGCAGGGTCCCTTTTTGCTATAAGCACTCCCTCTATGGTAAGCAAGACATTGGTCATCTCTTCTTTTTGTGCCCAATGAATCACTTAGTGTGGTAGGCAATTGCCAATATCTTGAGATTACTAAGTGAAATGAACCACAATCAAGCGTTACTTGGAGAAGAGATAGGCTATGCTTATGTCTTATGGAATGCATTCAAGTGGGAGCACTTTGGAATTTATGGAGAGAAAGAAGTCCAAAAGAATATGTAATTGTAAGAAGTCCCCTCCGTTCACACACCATAGGGTGTTAGTCTTAAATAGTGTCAAGATCAATTGTGAATAGATTTCCCGGCCATAGCAAAGAAAAAGATCATTAATCTTCTCTATAACTCCCTTTAAGACTTAGTTTTCCCTCTGAATCTTGGCCATCACCATTGCTATGCCTTCAAGGAGTCCTACCATTGCTTTTTGGCATACAAGAGATCCAAAGGGAACTATTCACCTTCATTCTACTATTGTATTTTATTATTAATCCAAACAACAAATACTGGGCCCCGGCCAAACTTCCTTTTATAGAAAAAAGCTTACATCATACAATTTATACATCCTTCCAACACAAAAACACACACACACACAGACTCATGGAATCTAGACACATATGTTCATGATGTGCAGACACTAAAGTACCAAATTTATCTTCAGGGTAGTGCAAAGTCATTTAATCACGAGATCAGTTCATTTTCATTTATTTATGATCCTAGAAATATATAAATAAATAATATATGAATACACATCCATACATTTACACTCTCATATGCAAACATCATTGTGAACAACACTGAATGTCAATATCATTATAACCAAATGTATTGAAAGCACTTCTTATGTATCTAGAAGGGAAACGCATGCTTTGTATCATTCACTTTATTCCCATTGGTTCTTCTTTAGGTTCTTTCTTCTTCATTATCAACTGTATCAACGTGCGTATCAACGTGCATAAAATACACTGCAATGATTATGTCAAGAATTATTCCAATCATAATACTTAATCTATTATGGTCTCTCTATAGAAAATAGTAGAAGAGATTGAATTTAATGTATTATGGTCTCTCTATAAGAAACAGAAAAGGAGATTGAATTTAATTCCAGAAGAGATTGTAAATAGTAAACCAGATTTAATTTATTGGTTACTCTTGAGAATTTGTATTTTCCACAAATCTCAAACAGTAGCAAGCATTGTCCAAACATACTCATATGAAAACATGATACATATAAACCTCCGGAACCCACGCAAGAAATAAGTTCAAATTCTCCATTGTAGTATCTTTATAGGCAACACACACTTGGAGAGATAAGGAGAAGCTTCCATTAATCCTTGCTTGAGGGATAGGCAAGGCCAAAAGTCGGACGGCTCTATAGTTGGGTAAAGCAATCCTTCCTTGAGGGATAGGCAAGACCTTAGAGAGGTTTCATGATATTGACTAGGAGAGGGCGATAAATTGGATGGGACGTGGAAACTAGACATGCTGTTTTCTGATTCAAAAAAATTTGTACGTGTGCACTAGTGAGAAGCATCCCTAGAAAGATGGAGATGGAAAAGGAAACTTAAATGCATAATCTTCCGATTTCTTCCGAAAAACAATTCCCTGTTTCATCATATTTTTGAGGTACGTATGGAGCTTCATGGGATTTTCTTGAAGTTTGAGCTATAGCTGATCAAACTATACACATACATTGCATTTTCACCCTAGGCAACATGCAGTCCTCCGATCGGGTTAATGAAACCATTTGCATGCATTGCAATTGCGCGCTAGGCAACATGCATGCCTTTGATTAGACTTAGATGTTCGACAACATAGGCTCCTCAGAGGAGGTGACCAGACTGTTGTTTCTCTTTCTCTTCCTCTGCTACATAAAATATCTAACACATAATAACTTATATAGAGAACGAAAAATCTTTAGGAAAAAAACATGTTGGATTATAAGAGGGTAGTGCATGCACTCTTCAGCCCATCCTAAATAAGTAAAGTCTAGTCAATAACACAAAGAGAGAGACTGAGAGAGAGAGAAACATAGAGATAACAAGACAAGAGAAAGATAAAGAGATGGAAATGAAGAACGAGGGAGAGATTACAAGAAAGTGAAAGAGATGGAGAAAAAAGCAGAGAGGCAAGGAGAACAGCAAATGAGATGGGTAGAGAGAAACAAAGAAAGAATGACATCCATAAAGGCACAGATGAGAGCGCGAATCGCATGAATGAGATGTATGTATACATACATGGGTACACAAATAAATTTAATACGCATCCATACACAAACTTAAAATTTCTATGAAAATGCTTTCTTTTCCTTTAATATATATATATATATATACACACTTGCATATTTTGTATAGATAATATTTGCATTACTGTTATGCAATACGAATAGTCATTACACACTTTTGAAATATTTTTAATGCATGTATACATACATGCATGGAGAAAGACAAAGAGAGAGAAAGGGAAAGAGAGGAGATACACGATGTTCCCATACATACATATATGTGGACTTAGTGGTTCTCATGCATGCATACATGCACAAACGATGTGCATCTAAATACACGTATATGTACACACATACATGTACACAAACAAAGACACACACACATATGTGTATATTTAGATGTACATATGTGTTTATTTAGATGCACATGGTTTGTGTATGTATGCATGCATGTGCATCTAAGTACACATCTATGTACACGCACACACATACACACACATACACACACATATATATATATATGTATATGTATATATATATATATATATATATATATATATATATATATATATATATATATATATATATATATATATATATATATATATATATGTGTGTGTGTGTGTGGGGGGGCAAGCATATGTGTGACTTTACATGCATGTATACCTATAATCATATATTCACATATATAACTGATGCAAGAATACAAATGATCATGCAAAGATACATGCATAATATGCATGCATACAGTTTATTCGTGCACACAACCATACATGTATGCATTTACCTATAAATAGGTGTATATATATCATATACATAAACATACACATACATGTTCGAGTTTGAGGTATGAGGAAGCACAAAAATAGCACAAGAAGAAGAAGAAACTCTTAAAGAGGGAAAAAAGCCTCCAAGAGTTCCTCCTGTGTTCATACACATCACTACCTAAATATACCAATAAATCACCATTAGGAGTGATGGGGTTCACACTCGTGTATAAGGAAGTGCCAAGCTATGTGGAATCAATCGACATAAGGAAGTAAGCCCAAAGCTTTCTGGAAAGCTTCAAACTTGTCTCTAGGAAGAGCCTTTCTGAGAAGGTTTACAATGTTCTCCTATGTGGGAACATATGCCAAACTCATCTCTCTAGTAGAAAACCTCTCCATGCCATAATGATAGTGCACCTCAATGTGCTCAGGGCGAGCATGGAACATGATGTTCTTTACAACTACCAATGTGTTCTAAATTGTTGCGAACATTTGTTTTATGTAGGGTACAAGTTTCAAATTATGTAAATACCTTTGGGAAGTCTTCAAATACTTCAAGAAGGCTCATATTATTCATAAAATGTAGCAAAAATACCACGTGAGTTCTAGAACATGGTGAGTCAAATTAGTGAGTCACAAGGGAGCTTCAGTGGTGTCCTAGTGGAAGGTCGATGTGGCTAGTTCTCAAAGTCCATCAATACTTTGCTTATTTGAGCACTTGAGTCATGTAATACCTCCATCCAAGTGTTTACCATGAATTTAGATGTATTAGGAAGGTTTTAGATTAGTTTCCCATGCTATAAAAAGAGGAGAAAAGTCATGATCTTGTGGGATGTCCAAGAGAGTCATATGTGTATCTCTACACTGCTGTAGTTTTGTATGCAGAGATTGCAGAGCTTGTATCTCCCTCATTATATATCCAACTTACATGTTTGATAGCTCATTGGAAAGCGCTTACTGTCTACTTTCTTCCTGTAAATTTTCATAATCATTGGATTTGTGAGCTGAGAGCAATACTCTCTGCAAGTAGTGTGTGTTCTCTGTTTTTTATCCCTGCTGAAGGTCTCCATTAAACCTCAAACTTGCAGAGGTCATATCTCCTTGTGTATGTATCCAAATCATGTGTTCTTTGGCTTGTTAGAAAGATCTTTAAGTCTACTTGTATTCCGTAAAGTTTCAAAGTCATTGGAGTTGTGAGTTAAGAGCAGTAGTCTCTGCAAGTGATGTGTGTCCTCAGGTTCATCTCTGTTTCAAGGTCTCCATTAAAGCTGCATATTGCAGAGGTCATAGCTCATTGTGTACTTATCCGTTTGAGGTGTTCTATATCTTGTTGGAAAGCTCTTAGAGTCTAGTTTATGTGTGTGAAACAGTTTTGGAAAATTCCAAGTGAGTAAAGAGCAATTTGCTCTGCAAGAAAATTGGTCTGTGCATACAAGTTTGTGAAAAAGTCAACTAGGTCCTGTTGGGTTTCACCTACTTCTAGCTGTACTTTGGAGATCAATAAACTTCAACATTGGTATCAGAGCAAGTACTTGGAGGCTTGGAGAAGGTTATCATACCTTGACGAAGAATTTGAAGCTATCAAGGAAGCAGTTCATCATCAACACTACACAAAGGTAGAAGAAGATTGCAAGGAGGCATCTGAAGCAACATCCAAGCAAAGAAAGGTGCACATACCTCATTTACAAGGTAAATATTATATTTCTTCTCATCACACACATTGGAAAGGAGGCTTAAAGGAGGAAGCTTAGCATTTGTATTATGGGAGACCAACATGCACAAATAGAGAAGCTTGATAAGACCAATTATCAAGCATGGAAGTTTAGAATCACATCATACTTGCAAGGTAGAGGCTTGTATGGTTTGATTGACGGCACAGATATCAAACCCACATTACCAGAGGACCCAAATCAGCAACAATTGAGGGAGTTTAGACTTTGGAATGAGAGAGACAAAAGGGTTATATTCATTTTATCACAAAATATTCAAGATTCAATGGTAGGACACATACAAGATCTAGACACAAGTAGAGATGTTTGGCTTGCATTGGAAAGGTTGTATGCTACAGGTACAAGAGCAAGGAAGATTCAACTCAAAAATGAGTTGAATAACATAAAGAAAGATACAAGGACATCGGTCAATGATTACATATTGAAAGTTAAAGAGATTGCAGATCAACTAGGATCAATTCAAGCTCATGTGGAGGACGACGACTTGGTTGCACATACTCTCAACGGACTCAAAGATGATGAGAGATGGAAACCCTTCATTACTTCAGTTTATGTCAGAGGAGAATTACCAGATTTTGATCAACTTATTGCCCTTATGGTCACGGAGGAGATGAATCTAAATGGTTCTACTTCAAATCAAAAAGGATCTCAAGGACAAGCTCTTTATGTAGGATCATCAAGAGGTGGAAACAGAGGTGGAAGAGGTTCAAATAGAGGTCGAGGAAGAAGGAGCGATGATCAAAGGACTTCAAGTGGCTTCTTCAACACAAGAGGAAGAGGAAGATCAAGCGCTAGAGGTACGAGAGGCTACTACAACTACAACCAAAGACAAAGGAGTGAAGATAATAAGAACAATTGCTATATATGTGGAAGGTATGGACACTATGCCAAAGATTGTTATCAAAATGAAAATAATCAAGGTGGTAATCAAAGAGGAGGCTATTCAAGAAGAGGTAAACAACAAGGAAATTATGCAGTTGAAGGTAAAAGTGATGATTATGATTCTCTTCTTATGATGAATGTAGAAACTAAGATGAATTGCAATAGCGATGTATGGTATGTAGATAGTGGTTGTTCTAATCACATGTCTCATGATGCTTCATGGTTTTCTAATATGCATAATCCGTCATGTAAAGGTCATGTTGAAACAGGCGATGATACAACACATAAGATTATGCAGGTTGGAGATGTTGTTATGCAGGATAAGAGCAAGACAAATTGCTTGAAGGATGTACTTTATGTGCCAACGATCACTAAGAATTTGATGTCGGTTGGTCAAATGGTAGAAAAAGGTCTACAAGTGAGATTTAATCATGCAGGTTGCTTCATTGAGGATCCAAAGCAAAGGAGGTTAATTGCTAGAGGTCAAAAACAAGGTAGATTGTTTACATTCAAGGTAAACCCAAATCATACAAACTATTTCTCTTATGGTATGCATCGAATAGCAGAGCTTGATCTATGGCACAAAAGGATTGGACATATGAATGTACACAGGGTAAAGGAGCTATCAAAGAAGAGGATTGTTGAAGGATTACCTGATCTTACTAAGCAACATATGGTGCATCTTTGTGAAGCATGTCAAATGGGTAAGCAGAGTAGACAACCTTTCAAGCATTCAAGCTATGTAAGTGATGGTTTACTAGATCTCATACACACAGATGTGTGGGGACCTACTAAAGAGGCATCCTTGGTTGGTAATAAGTACTATGTATCATTCATTGACGATCATAGTAGAATGACATTTGTGTATTTTATTAAACATAAGAGTGAGGTCTTTGATTGTTTCAAGAAGTTCAAATCATATGTCGAAAAGCAAACAGGAAGGTATATTAAGAAGCTAAGATCCGATGGAGGAGGAGAGTATTTCTCTCAAGCTTTTACTGATTTTTTGTATGATGAAGGTATCAAAAGAGAAGTTACATGCAGGTATACTCCACAACAAAATGGAGTCGCAGAAAGAAGAAACAGAATCATAGCAGAAGCATCTAGAAGCATGCTTAATGATATGTGTTTGCCTAATTATTTTTGGGCTGAAGCTGTTAGCACAAGTGTTTACATTATGAATAGAGTTCTGACTGCTGGAGTTCATCATTTGACACCATATGAGGTATGGCATGGAAGGAAACCAAGTGTAAGTCATTTGAAAGTATTTGGCTGTGTATGTTATGTACATGTACCTAGTGAGGTGAGATCTAAACTTGATGCGAAATCAGAAAAATGTATATTTATTGGTTATGCAGATACTCAAAGAGGATATAGATGCTATAAGGTGTGGTTGAAGGAGATGAATGCATAGTTCAGCCATCAGGAAGTTTAAATGATGAAAGGAGTGGTTTAGATGAAGAAAGAGGATCACCTTTCAATGGAAGATTAAGGCAAGAGTCACCTCCAAGTGTTAAAAGTAAAGGTAAACTCAAACTTGTTGAAGTTAATGATGAAGGAGAGGAAATTAGTGATGTATGTGAGTATGGAGAATCATCAAAGGTTCCTAATAAGAAAGGAAGAGCATCTACATTGGAGGTAAGAAGAACTTCAAGAGTAAGTAAGCAACCTCAAAGGTATACTTATGAATCTTTCATGAATACTCATTATGCTTTTATGACAAAAGTTGAGCAGGAAAATGAACCCACATGTTATGATGAGGCCAAAGGAGATGAAAAGTGGGAGAAAGCAATGAGAGAAGAAATGGAAGCACTACAGGATAACAAGACTTGGAATTTAGTTCCAAGTACACCAAAGCAAAAGGTAATTGGTTGCAAGTGGGTTTTTAAGATTAAAAGAAATAGTGATGGTAGTGTGTCTAGATATAAGGCTAGACTTGTAGCAAAAGGATATAATCAAACTCAAGGTGTGGACTATGAGGAAACATTTAGTCCAGTAGCAAATATGGCAACGGTGAGAACTTTGTTGGCTTTAGCTGCAAGTAAAAGGTGGAATATATATCAACTCGATATAAAGAATGCCTTTCTTAATGGTGAGTTAAATGAAGAAGTGTATATGTCACAACCAGATGGTTATGTGGATGCAAAATGTCCTAATCATGTATGCAGGTTAAAGAAGGCATTGTATGGTCTTAAGCAGGCACCAAGGGCATGAAATGCAAGGTTGGTAAAGTATCTTATGCTGCAAGGATACACAGCGAGTCATGCTGATCCTTCACTTTATGTAAAACATGTAGATGGCATGTGTGTCTATGTATGCATTTATGTGGATGACTTGTTGATTACAGGGAATGATGCAAAAGCAATTGATGAGATAAAAGGTAATTTGGGAAAGGAATTTAAAATTTCAGATCTTGGTTTGCTCAGATACTTTCTTGGGATTGAAATTGTGTATAGCGATGAAGGTATGTGGTTGATACAAAGAAAGTATATATGTGATATGCTGAAAAGGTTTGGTATGCAGGAATGTAAATTTGTTTCTACTCCAATGGAATGTAATGTAAAGCTAAGCGCAAAGGAAGGTGATGAGTTGCATGATATGAATGTATATAGATCCATGGTAGGATCTTTGATTTATGCAACAAAAACTAGACCTGATATATGTTATGCAGTGGGAGTATTGTCACAGTTTATGCATGAACCTAGAGTACCTCATATGCATGCAGCGAAAAGAGTGCTTAGATATTTGAAAGGTACCATGAACGAAGGATTATTTTATAGTCATGATGCTGATCTAACTCTTAAAGTCTTTAGTGATGCAGATTGGGCTGGAAGCAAAGATGACAGAAGATCCACAAGTGGATATGTGGTAATAGCAGGAAACAAGACATTAACATGGAGTTCAAAGAAACAGCCTACAGTTGCTTTATCTTCTACAGAGGCTGAGTATAGAGGTTTAGCATTGGCTACTACTGAGGTTATGTGGTTTAAAAAGTTGTTTCATGACTTGAATGTGCAGGTTTATGTACCACTGATATATGGGGATAACTTGAGCAGCATTCATATGACCTCAAATCCTATTTTTCATGCTAGAACAAAGCATATAGAGGTTCACTATCATTATGTTCGAGAGAAGGCCATGAACAATGAAGTGCAGGTTTCTTTTGTTGGAACAAAGGATCAAGTTGCAGATATCTTCACCAAATCCTTGGATGGACCAAAGCTTCAAAGATTCAACTATATTCTTGGCATGAAGGAAATACCCTTTGAAACTTGAGGGGGAGAATGTTGCGAACATTTGTTTTATGTAGGGTACAAGTTTCAAATTATGTAAATACCTTTGGGAAGTCTTCAAATACTTCAAGAAGGCTCATATTATTCATAAAATGTAGCAAAAATACCACGTGAGTTCTAGAACATGGTGAGTCAAATTAGTGAGTCACAAGGGAGCTTCAGTGGTGTCCTAGTGGAAGGTCGATGTGGCTAGTTCTCAAAGTCCATCAATACTTTGCTTATTTGAGCACTTGAGTCATGTAATACCTCCATCCAAGTGTTTACCACGAATTTAGATGTATTAGGAAGGTTTTAGATTAGTTTCCCATGCTATAAAAAGAGGAGAAAAGTCATGATCTTGTGGGATGTCCAAGAGAGTCATATGTGTATCTCTACACTGCTGTAGTTTTGTATGCAGAGATTGCAGAGCTTGTATCTCCCTCATTATATATCCAACTTACATGTTTGATAGCTCATTGGAAAGCTCTTACTGTCTACGTTCTTCCTGTAAATTTGCATAATCATTGGATTTGTGAGCTGAGAGCAATACTCTCTGCAAGTAGTGTGTGTTCTCTGTTTTTTATCCCTGCTGAAGGTCTCCATTAAACCTCAAACTTGCAGAGGTCATATCTCCTTGTGTATGTATCCAAATCATGTGTTCTTTGGCTTGTTAGAAAGATCTTTAAGTCTACTTGTATTCTGGAAAGTTTCAAAGTCATTGGAGTTGTGAGTTAAGAGCAGTAGTCTCTGCAAGTGATGTGTGTCCTCAGGTTCATCTCTGTTTCAAGGTCTCCATTAAAGCTGCACATTGCAGAGGTCATAGCTCATTGTGTACTTATCCGTTTGAGGTGTTCTATATCTTGTTGGAAAGCTCTTAGAGTCTAGTTTATGTGTGTGAAACAGTTTTGGAAAATTCCAAGTGAGTAAAGAGCAATTTGCTCTGCAAGAAAATTGGTCTGTGCATACAAGTTTGTGAAAAAGTCAACTAGGTCCTGTTGGGTTTCACCTACTTCTAGCTGTACTTTGGAGATCAATAAACTTCAACATAAATGTCACTAAAGATGTTGGTGGTAGAAGACTGATGAACACCCAAATCAGCCATAAGGCATTTATGCCACACACACTTAAGAGTCGTTGTTAAAGTTGCCCTATACTCAGCCCTATAACTAGAAGTGTCCATAGTAAGCTGCTTCTTGCTCAACCAAGATATGCTTGAGCTACCATGCATGAAGCAAAAACCACTGGTGGACACATGAGCTTCATAGCAACCAACCAAGTTAGAGTGTAAAAAAGCATGTAAATCGGCCAATAGTGATGCCACCTTATGATAAAACAATCCAAGTGGCCAAGTACCACTCAAGTAGTGAAAAAAGTGCTTAACCACCTACGAATGCTTAACACCTAGGCAATGCATAAACCTGCTCATCTCAGACATCAAATTGAATATCAGCCGAATTACTCATAAGTAAGTCAAACATCCAACAACGTGCTGATAGAGAACATCAAATGCATCTCCAACATCATGAAGGCTCAATGGTAGGCCTGTCTCCATACGAGTGCAAATAGGTTTGTAGTCTTCAAGGTCAAAACTTTGCAATAATGCATCAATACATTTTGTTTAACATTGAGCTATTCCTATATCAAATTGCATAAATTGAATGCCCAAATAATGATGCCAATGCCCCAAATTGGACATCTCAAAGGAGGCATGCAAATCAGCCTAAACTCAGCAATATGCTTCTCATTAGGACTAGTGAGCAACGTGCCATTAACATATATAATAGCGATCAGAAGTAGATGGTCAACATGCTTAAGATATAATGTGCACTTAGTTAGTGGGCATGTATCTTTTCATAGTAAGCACGTGTTGCTTGCTTCAAACCATATAATGCATTTTTCAACCTGCACACTTTGTTTTCATGCCTTTTCTACACAAAACCATGGGGCTGAAAAACCTACACTTCTTCATGTAAGCCACCATTGAGAAATTTAGCTTTAACATCTTATCGATGCACATTCCAAACATGATGAGCTGCAAGTGCACAGATACTATGAACATTAGTCAGTCAGCATGTGGGAGCAAAGGTATCATCAAAATCAATGCCTCTTTCTTGAGCATAACGTCTACATGTCAACTATTCTATCAAGTTGATGCTTCAGCTTGTATACCCACTTAGTGCCAATGATCTTTTTTCTAGGAGGCAAATCACGTAAAGAGCAAGTACTATTCTTCATAATAGGGTCATACTCGAATTGCATAGCTGCAATCCAATTTTTTTAATTTTGTGCTTCATCAAATAAAACATGCTCATTCTCATCACAAACACTAGAGGCAGCCAAAGCATAGCAATTTGATGTAAAATAAGCACTATGAGAGCATGAACAAGTACAGTATGAGAGAGGTGCATCTAATTTTCTATCTCAAAATGATTGCACAAGCCATTTTGGCATAGTTTTTTCCTCCTCTATATCGATCCTCTCATCAACAAGTGCATCACGTAAATTTGTATCAGAAATGCAATGACCTACATAATCACATGAATCCTAAAAATTTTAATAAATTGCCTCATTCACACTAGCACTTGATTCTTCACCTAAAAATAGAGCCACCAAGGTGTCATACACATCTCTAACGCTAACTAATGTCTCCTTGGTACATAAAAATAATGGTTGAATTGCTCACAATCTCCATGAGTGACCTCTCTTTCTTTCAGCAAATTCATATTGTTGAGGTGTATATGCCACTATACACAGATGTTTTATCCCATAGTCAACCAAAATAACATTAAAATCAAAAGACATATATTCCCCCCTCCATCAGAATGGAGGGTTCCCATTACACATGCTAGTAGATTTTCAGCCAAAATCAAAAACTATTTGAAGAACATAAAGAATTCCCACTTTGATTTCATTGGATGTACTCATGCATGCCTAGAAAAATCATAAATGAAATTCGTGAAGTAACGGTAGTTACCAAAAGAGGGTGTCTACATAGGACCACAAACATCACTATGAACAAGCTACAATATTTGACTAGCTAGACCTAAACGATCTTTTGGGAATGAGGAACGGTGCATTTAGCCAAAAATAAAACCTTCACAAACATGTTTACTAGGTACCTCAATTTTGGGCAGAGAGGGCACCATTTCATTTTTTTTTTTAATATAAAGGAAGTTCAGCATTAGCCTACTCTCCCAGACTTGAATTAAATAAAGAAAAGTACAAGAGAAGGGGACTAGTGCCCACGGGACCCCCTAAATCCCACAAAGCAGGGAAGCTTTTACAAATTTTAGATGGCATTACAAAGAAGGTTAATCACCCTCTCATCACCCTCATATGCCACTTGAGTTTAAGCTTGTTATTGATCAAAAGAAGTACTTGATGATGCCTGAAGGGGGGGGGGGCATTTCTTACAATTAGGGATCCTTTTGCCAAGGAGGAACAAGGATTTCTCAATTGATCACTCTTTGGGGGAGTCGCCAAAGTTAAAAGCACATCTGTCCCTCCACATTTTCGATAGGACCTCCCCTCTGATGGCGTTCCAGAGAGTCGCGGAGCAGCCGATCGCTTCTCCCAATAGGGCTTGCTTCCAACTGAGATGTTTCTGAAGTCTAAGTTTCTTTCCAACCGTCTGCAAGAGTGTGCTGGAGTTGGGGCAGGTAAAGAATATGTGTGGAACATCTTCCATAGACCGGTAGCATCGTTTGCACCAGGGAGGAATCCCACAAAATTTGCTAGCCTTAAGGTTGGTCCAGATTCCATGATGAAGAATTTGCCATAAGAGGACAAACTTTTTGATTTCTATGAGGGGGTGCTAGATAGCCATGAACCTCATGTCCCACCGAAGCCGCGTCCATGACAAGCACCACTTCTTGTTGAGGTTAAGCTGATAGTCAATCGTTTCTTTGATGTTCGTGGTTTTTGATAGGCTATTCCCATTGTGCCCTTTGAGACCAAGCGAGCTCGACGTGTCGTGTCCCATGAGAAGGCGAACTTTGTGGCGGTCCTTGGCGAGACATCTGCTTTGCAAAGTGTTTCATTCTTCATACGAAATGTTGACGCTAGGGTCAATATCCTCAAAGTTGATCCATCGGTTGGTGTCTTGTTTCCAAAGATGCTTCCTTTTTTTGAAGCCTTTGTTCCATAACTTCTTGGCATTTTGAATGTTCCAAGATTCCACACTCCGGATGCCATGGATCGGAAACCAGATAGAGTCGTTTCGTCTGATACCGGCTGCCCACTTCCAGTCTTCACTTATTCTTGTGTAGCTTTTGACTTTATTCCAACTCTTCCATAGGCAACACACAAGATTTGAGCCTTTCGGGAAGAGGGGGATGTGGGAAAATAGCAAGGTCAAGATGTCAAGATTCTTCGAATTTGGGAAACCCATGAAAGCCAACTCATTCTTGTTTCTAAAAATCACCTTGGCCCACGAGGCCTCCCCGTTGCACCAAGCCTTAATCATCCATTTAGCCACGAGTTTGTTAGCCATGCACCCAATGTCCACGATACCAAGGCCCCCACTATCTCTATGGCTGGTGCAGATGGACCACTTGATTTTAGGCACCCCCCTCCTATTGTGGTCACCCGTCCAAAGGAAGTTTCTACAAATACTATCCAATTTGGACACATCTTGCTCTTTTGGTCTCCAACAAGAAAGGAAATAAATGGTAGCTCATAAGAGGAACGTGTTGATAACCATGCACGACCAGCGAGATCGATTTGCATACCTCTCCAATAGTTAAGCTTGTTTTCGAGTTTGGCTAGCACCCAGTTCCACCGCTGTTCCATAGAGACACCAAACCCCAAGGGAATCCCAAGAAGCCAAAAAATTTGGCCCTGCGGAATGATTTGACATCCATGATCGATGACAAGGTCGGGTTGTGACCCAACAATAGCTCTGAAGGCGATCTTAGAGTGGTTGATTGTGGATCCAGAGGCTTCACAAAAAGTATCCACACATCTCCAGAATGTCTCCAGGCTGGTACTATCATTGTGAACAAATGCATTCATATCATCGGCAAAAAGTCTAATGGTGATCTGGCCGTGGTCATGAGGCAAACTGATACCTTTGATATTACCAGCTTCCACTTGATGCTCCACCAGCCTGCTAAGCCCTTCCGTTGCAACGGCAGAGAGAAGGGGAGCCAATAGGCAGCCTTGTCTGATAGATCTTCTAAGTTTGATCACCTTCGAAAGTTTTCCATTAATGTTAATTTGGGTTGATGCGTTTCCGAGAAAGGTTGCAATCATCTTGGTGAATTTTTTACTATATCCAAGATCTTGAAGTGACTGTAGAATATAGTCCCATTCCAGCCTATCGTAGGCTTTATCAAAGTCGATCTTGAGGATTACCACATCTTGTTTAAACTCATTTGCAAAGTCAAGACCTTCCCAGATGTCTATAATGGTTTCCAAAATTGGCCTGCCTTTGATGAAACCTTTTTGGTCCTTGCTTAGCCAGGCTCTCAAATGGCTAGAGATTCTGTTGGCAATGACTTTGGCAATGATCTTGTATCCTGTTTGGAGCATCGTGATAGGACGCCAATTCTCTATTCTGTTCTTTTTCCCTTTTTTGTGTATTAACTTGATAATGCCATTGTTAAGACAAGATGGAAGCGCTCCAAACATGAGCACCTCTTGCCAAACCAGACGAAGAGGGGTGGCAACCACCAACTTGAAGGATTTAAAGAACTCGTTAGTGAGCCCATCGGGTCTCGGGCTTTTACCAGAAGGGAGGGCATCAATGACCTCAATGATTTCTGCTTCTGAGATAGGGGCATCAAGCAAGGAATGAAGGTTGAGTGCTATCCTGTGGGGGGAAACCCTAGATATGGCTGCCATGTAGTCCCTTCTATGATGGGAGAGGGGGTTCGAGGTCCCCAGGAGTCTCGTGAAGTGCCCTTCAATGATCCCAAAATTATCTTCTTCTGTATTGCATACATTGACATTTGAGTCTAGCAATAAGGGGAATGATTCTATGTTATGTTTCCTTTTAAGGATACGGCACATCTCTTTGGTGGGTTTGTCGGCTTTGCCAGCCCACCACTCCTTGAAGAAAATTTGCAAATTTTTCCTTTGTATTTCTTCCTCATATCTCAACAACGCTCTGATTTTTCGAAGACCTTTCTGGGATTGAGATTTTCCTTTGTTCACTTCCTCCTAGAGCCTCCATAGTCTATGATATAGAGCTTCTCTACGAGCCCGTCGCACAGTCTCTAGCATCTTCCTGGATCTAATCATGATCTATCGTGACTTATCGACCACACTTCTCCAGCACTTGGCTGGGGACAAGCAGGAGGCGAACACCTCCTTCCACACATCAGCATTTTCTTGATGGACGGAGGGGAGAGAGAAGGAGGGTGCACTGGCATGGAACCAAGGAGCCTTAAAGATCTTGGTGATAGGTTGGAAAGAGGTAACGATCGGGTAGTGATCAGAGATGTTGAGGTCTGTGCATTGCGAGAGGGAAGGGTGGCCCCACTGATGAGTAAAACTTTGAGAAATGTAGCATCCATCAAGTCTAGCTTTCCTCAGGTCCTCGCCCGCTTGGAGATTTGACCAAGAAAAGCCATTGGAATCTTTGAATTCGACCAAATCCAAGTGCAGTTTGGTTTTGTCCCACATTTCTTTCTCCTGAATATCAATGACCTTGCCCTTGCCCATCCATCTGTCCATAGGGTCCTCCACCATGTTGAAGTCACCACAAATAAGCACGCTGTGGGGGAGCGAGTCAAAGAAGGCCCAAGTGTTCAGTCTCTCTAACTCCCCATTAGGGGCGTACAAGGAATCTAAAGTAAAACAAAAAGGAGCACCAAAAGAAACAACAATCCATCAATGGCATTCATCTTCAATGGATTTCTCAAGCTTTTGAAACCAGAATTGAATAATACCCATTACCGTTCCACCGGACCCCCGTTGGTGCGCCGTTGAAATCCAAACATGGGTCGAGAAGACATGTCTAAGCCGTTTTTGGAGGTCTTCTTCATCAATTTTAATCTCTTGGATACATACAAATTCTCGGTTTAGGCTAATGTCGCGAAGCCATTGACCAATGATGGTCGCTCTCGAGGGGTCGGTTAGCCCTCTAGCATTTAACGAGATGATGATCATTGTCAAAGTGAGCCCTCTTTGTGGGAGGGAGCTTTGTCCTTTCTTTTCTTGGAGGCTCACTTTGACAATGATCATCATCTCGTTAAATGCTAGAGGGCTAACCGACCCCTCGAGAGCGACCATCATTGGTCAATGGCTTCGCGACATTAGCCTAAACCCAGAATTTGTATGTATCCAAGAGATTAAAATTGATGAAGAAGACCTCCAGAAACGGCTTAGACATGTCTTCTCGACCCATGTTTTTTGTGGAGGCTTTTCCTGGGTAGCTCCATAGGTTTTTTTCCTTTGCGGGATGCCTCCTACTGGGAAGAACTGGGCACCGTTTTCGATACCATTTCTGGAATAGTCGATCCGATGATGGAACTTTCACTATCCATGTTATCTTCGTTACGAGTAGCAAAGCCATCTTCTTTGCTTGTAGTGTAACCATCCTGGAAGGTTTCTTTATTGTCAGGGATCTCTAGGGCTTTGTCGATGTTGTCCACCTCAAGTTGGTTCCTACCTGGGTAGTCGAACTCATTGATCTCCTTTTCTAGGTTGCAGTACAACTTGCTGGAGGGGGTAACTGGCATGTTGTTTCGCTCAAAAGTCGCCCTAGGGCTTCTTTTCCTTCTTCTCTGACTTCGATGAACCCATCAGCATCAGCTTCTGGATTAAGGGGGCCCTTGACTTCCTCTTCCGTCGAGTGAATGCATGTCCCTTTGTTGTCTTGAGCATTTCTAGGGGCTTCTTGATTTCACTTGCTTTTTGTCTCAAAGGGCAATCTTTAATCCTGTGACCTTGTTGGCCACAATGAAATCATGCATTGGAAAGGTTTATGAAAATGATGTCTTGCTCCCATACATCCCCTTTGCCCAAGTCCACTTTGATCTTCGAAGGAAGCGGCATGCTGAGGTCAGCCTCGACACAGATTTGAGGGTGTCACCGAGCGTTGAACGAGTGTCTTGGACCTTCATAAATGAGACCACTAATGTGCTCACGTGAGGCCAACGGCTTGCCGATAGGAGAAACAATGTCCCACACGAAGTTGTACAAGAATTACGGCAGGTTAGGGAGCTCAACCCAAAGAGGGTACCGGACGATTTCGATTTGTGGGGAGTAAAATCAGGGGACCATCTGAATAGGCACAGGGTCGCCCAGCCAAGTTGCCAAGTTCCGACACTTAGGGCTCGAAACGCCATATCTTCATTTTCAAAGACTAGCAACATGTGACTTGCTGGTAAGAACTGACACTTACAAACAATTAGCCCACGGGGAAACCACTCGTTGCGAATCCACTGTGGCACGATTTTGAGCGGGGGCCTAGGGCCAAACAATTGGCCGACGAGACAAACTTTCTTGAGCTCCTCATGAGTTGACAGAATTGCGGATCTACTTAGGGAGACCATGGGGGGTTCAGCACCCTCGGAGGCCCCAAGGGCGGCACAAGATCCCCCCTCCAACAGAGAAGCCAGGTTATCGGTCTCCCCCGGAGGAGGGGCCAGGTTACTTCTCAGAAGTGAGGGGGTCGTCAACTCCATGACAAGGGTTCGACAAGAAAAGAGACCCCCCATTTCATATTTTTGTAGGCATAACAAACTACTAAAATTAATATGACCAATGTGTGCATGTCAAAGCTTTGCATCTAAGATGAATCGTGTACTCCACATGTTCATTGTTCACAAATTTTTCATATTCTATGAGCTTATATAGCTCATGACATAAAATCTGAGAAGCAATAATAACATCTCCATTTGATAGATCATGAAATTTACATCTATCATCAACAAATGTCATAACCAAGCCTATCTTGGCTAATGCTGAAGCTCATAAAAGATTTTTCTTAATCCTTTGCACAAATAAAGCATCCAAAAACGTTAAAGAACTACCATGAGTAGCAGTTAGAATGATCTTACCAACTCCCATGACATGATAAGAGGCATTGTTGGTGCATGTGATCGTATTCCCTATAGGGCCAGGATCAAGTAAAGTGAAGAAATTGTGATGCAAAGTAATATGTTTGGTTTCCCCATTATGAAGGTAGCAAACATCTAATTTGACTATAGAGGAACCTTGTTCATGCGAAGATGGGTCATAAGCGAAAATAGAATTAAATGCCCATTCTTCATTCTACATAATATTAGCAAAATCCGTTTTGCTATAGAGGCCTCTACAACAATCATTCTAGCCTCTTTCTTCTTTGCCTCTTTTGTAGCCACTTTTGGACAACTCCTTATGACATCATTTCCTTTAGAACATTTGCAAAATAGTTTTTGCTTTTTTGTTTTCTTCTTGTATTTGTCATCCTTCTTTAATTTTGTACAATTAGTAGCTTTCTACTTACTAATAGATGAGCTCCATTCCCCTTTGACCTTTTGACTAATCAAGAAAGCTTGATGTCTGACATGCATAATGGACCTTCTCTGCCTAGAGTGATCTTCCTGCAAAAGAACAAAGACTAACTTCTCAAATGTTAAGGCATTTGTATTGTTTTCCATCATCAATCAAAGCGTCAAAGAGAAACTCTTATATGAATCTAGAAGAGTGTTCAAAACTATCTGCTCAAAGGAACTCTTTGACAAGACTTCATCAGCAAAAATCAATTAGTCATTCAAATCTTTGATCTTTTTCCAAGAAACCTTCCATGGAATCTCCTTTGTTCATGTGCTCACTCTGCAATATGAGCCTCATTCCTTGCTTGGTATAAAGTGATAAACATATCACAAGCATTCTTTGTTGTTTTGCAAGAGCTAATGTGAGGAATAATGGAACATTTGACAAAGAAGGTTCTATAGTAGGTGCAGCGGTAATAACTGCAAGAAGAATAGGAAATTGAAGATCATCATCTTCAATGCTATCTGTTTCACATTCAATAACTATACTTTTAGGTGTAATAGGACATTTTTCAACACCTTGCACAATATTCTACTATCCTTTTGCAACCAATACATGGTGCATCATATATGCCCATAATGGGTAATTGGTACATCCAATCTATCCTCAACAACCAACATAGGGAATACATCATTGCTTTCAGCCATGGCCATTGATTAAAATACCTTGATGCAAAAGAATAATTGAATTAGTACTACCCTCTTAAGCTCTGCTAGATTTGTAGTAGACTTAGAGTTGCTTGTACAGGCAAACAAAAAAATTATATATAATTGGCACTTAAGGATGAAATTGCCTATAGAGGCATTGCAATATTGCGTTTGGATGTTGAAACGAGCTCAGATCAAGATTTCATGAGTATGCTCACCACTGTTTTGCGATTTTGAGACTATGACGAGAGGGGTGATGACATCACCCTAGATGAAGTGGCAACCTACTCTGATACAAATTATTGGAAGTTTAGGTCTATTGAAGCATGCAAATAGCACAAGGAAGAAGAAGAAGCTTGAAGCACAACATACAATACTGAATGTATTACCAACTGAATGTTAGGTATATAGGTGTATATACAAGATGAGTGGGAAAACCTCCTAAAGAGAAGAAAACATGCCCCAGTAGTCCTAGTGTCTTCACACACATCACTACCAAAATATATGAACATTACATACATTTATGCAAACATACATCTTTGAGTGTATGATTATATTCATAATTGAGAGTATGAATATATGCATGTGTTGGATACACTCTAATTCATAAACATACACTTAGGTGGGCATTTGTAATAGGTACTTACGATTGCAAACCTACACTAACATATTCACAAGTGATGCGGATATGTATATGCATCTCCACACAAACGAATGCGAAGAAGACACGTGCACCTATACTGACAAACATACATAGTCATTTTTCCTATACCACACATGAATAAACTCGTGCACATATAATGCAATTCATATATCCATAAATTACATAAACGCATGCACGATCTCATGCGCTATCACATAATATGTCTAAGAACTCCTCAGGAATATTTTTGGTTATGCTTAAGAAGTTTCATATGCATATTTCGCTCTTATAGAACCAAGGAATAGCAACTAGGTTCAATTAATTGGTTGGTGATGCTCATACGGGAGTTTCATTTATTCAATCTCATGCAGTAAATTGTTTCATAGTGATGAAGAAGGTGAGAAAGATGAAGATGTAAAGTCTAAGTTACAAGAAGTTATGAATTTATGGGTATACAAAGTGGCCAAGGAAAAACAAGATAGACTATTAACAGCTATTTTAGAACTTATTACTGCACTCCACTTGTCCAAAGATTATCAAGTATACATGAGAATTCTATTCAGAAAAAGAAGATCTGGAATGACATGAATGGTCCTGGGTCAAAACTTTAGAAATATCGACAAATGAACAAACTATGAATGACAGTTTTAGTGAAAAAAAGATGTGACGTGGAGAATATGTTTGACATTGTAGTTTTAGAGCAGGTACAGGGGCAAGGAATTCATGAGGAATCCCAAAACATAGAAGGAATAATAGGAAAAAATTATGGAATTAAATAATAATAAGGGAGACTCACAATTGATATTTTTATGCACCATATAGGCACAAAGCGACATGCCTCACATACGTAGACTCGTTTTGAATAAAAAATGTTATAAACCGTTAATTTATGTGCAACACAAACAAAAAACAGAATGATCAAATAGATGAAAAACTTCTAGGACTGGATGACAGTGCTAAGTCTTTCATGGGAAGGACATGAATACCATTCCCCTTCGGTGACTAAGGAGAATTTCTTAGTATAGGTTATCGAATTTGAAGTGCATACATTAGAGCTTGCATGAAGCATAATATTTGTGAGCAAAAGAAATCTCTATGAATATGTGGTTGCATGGGGAAAATTTATTAAATTCAAAGACCAGTAGAAATGCGAGGGAGTGAGGTCCCAATTGCATCAGTGTCGATTGAATCATAAAAGGTCGAGCCTCTCAACAGGAATGACATCAGGAAAAAGTCATGAATTACTTATAGAAGTTCTTCAATAACTAGTGAAAACGATTTGGATCCGAAGGAAAGTAATGGAAATGCACATAGAAATCCATATCATGTGGATCCCAAAAAGAAAAATCAGCAAAGGTGCACAAAACACGATCTCTACCCACCAAAAATCTCCATCAAGAAAGGAACAACGGCGGGACACTCAGTAGAAGTACGAAAGATGTCAAAAAGATTTGAAAGAATAACCAAATCAATCTATGAAGATGTGTAGCGGAAAAAGTGAGATCTAGTCAACAAATTTTTTGATGTATATGGATTCCAAATCAGTAGATAAATGATCTTGATAAACATTAGCCTAAAAGACTCAAAACAAACAGAAGAACGATCAACTTCATAAATTCTCTAAGCAAAACAACAAAAGAAAAAAGACTCGAGAGATCCATAGAAAAGGAGGACAATAGTATAAAACCAACCACGAGTCCATGCACCTTCAATGTGTATTATTCTACCCTAGAATTACTATTCTAGGAAGTACATAAGATGCATGAAGTAAGGAATGTTTAAAGATGTCAGAAATGCAAGAATTTGATCCATGTGAACTAGGACTAGTCCATTCACTTTACTAGGGGTAATGCCAGCAAGAAACAACATCAAGAGAACCTACTTGAAATAAAACAATAAGAAATCTTAAAGGTGGAGGGATAAAGATACACATTTATGTAGACCATATAAGAGAAGAGAAAATAAGGAGCTTCAGAACTTTTCTTGCACTTGAATAGATCAGTCATCGATTGAGTTGACATACTATTCATCTTGAATAGATGATTGAGCTGACATACTACTCATCATCACCTGGTATTCAAAATAAAGTCTCCATCCCATGTCCACTTCTATTGAATCTATTTGAATACAATAATCTTTGATAAACGCCATCACTACTAGTAATTCAATTACATTGAGAGCCGAATATACTCCAAAAATATGATCTTGACAAGGAGAAACTTAATCAAGGACTATTATTCCTAGCACACCAATAATTTAACCTTCTAGCTTATGGAAGGTTAATTTCTTTTTTTTCTTAAGAGCAAGTTTGGCCAAGGTTAGTCTCCATTGAAAGGTTTAATATAACAAACAACTATACAAGTGAAGAGGCGTAGTGACCAAGGGATCCCCCTTACCCACATGTAGGGGTAGGATGGCCTAAAGGAAGAAGAACGTTGATATCTCGAAGCCAGTAGGAATGATGTGCCAAGGATAAGCCTAAGACATGGAAGGATGGAAAAATAACTAAAACTGAACCATTATAGAGAGGTACAAACAAGGTTAATAACTTTTTCATCCCCATCACTAGGGCTCATCTATAATGGATCTTGTAGTTATCCAAAACAAACACCCTCAAATCCCTTGCATTTTGAGGGAAAAATATCAAGGAAGGGTGGCTTAGAAAGTAAGGGCAAAAGAAGAATATGGATACTAAATAAGTGATACAAAATATTTTTGGATTCATGATTCTAGCTAGCAGTATATACATAGAATATTCATACAAGTTTCTTTTTTTATCCTTTGTAAAATAAGAGGACAGTAAAAAAACTAATCCCCCCGCTTGTAAAGAGATCTTTTGGTCATTTAGATTAGAGCATCTCTTCTAAATTCATGTTTCTTCATCTTTTGAATTCTTCCTCGAGCTTTAATGGTTTTGTTTCATGTTATTGACGATTGGGATGACCATCCCTATTTTCTAATCCCTAGTTCAAAAACTTCTAGTATTGGAGAGTATTTCTACCGTTTTGTTCTTGTTTCTATGCATGTAGTAGTCTTTAGGTATGTCTAAATTAAATACAATGAGCGATATTGATGATTTCAAAGATTATCTCAGCCACCAAGTTTCGAAGTACTCATTCAAAAAACAAGGTTTTTTTAGTTAAGAAGACATTATATGCCCTTAAGAAAAATCCAAGAGCTTGGTACCAACTAACTGTCTATTTTCTCAAACATATAGCCTTTCAAAGAATTACTTATGATGCAATTTTTCTATGTTATTATAAAACAAAACCATCTAGTGACTGCCATATGTTATTATAAAACAAAGCCATCCAGTTATTGCCATCTTGTATGTAGAAGATCTAATTGTTACAAAAGATATTGAACATTTCATCAAAAAACACATGCTACCTTGGGCAATGAGTTTGCGATGATAGATCTTGTGCAACTCCATTATTATCTTTTCATTGAAGTATGGAAAACGAATAACTAGCCAAATACTTCCAAAATGCATAGATAGGATATGTGTCACATAGGTAAGTAGCCTTGACTCTATATAATCACCATAGAGTAACTACAAAGCACACTGAGAGCACCTCCATAAAAAGAAAGATAGAACACTTCATGTTGCTCTAGCACAATAGTGAGAACCACATTAAGAAGCTCCACCTCCTTAATGTCAATATGCGGAAGAGATAGGAGTGATATAAAGATCGTGAATGTGAGATGTAGTGAGAGTGAAGGTGAGAAGCATAGAGATGCACACACACATACACACACACCATGAAGAGACAAGCAAGACACAATGGAAGGTAGGAAAATAGACTCTATTACTCAAGATCTCAATGACAAGGTCAAGCTAACAGTAGCTCATACAATTTTACACTAGCTAACCTCAAAACTAAGCTCTCTAGCTCTTTTTATAGATTCTAGACTAGTTTTGACTGTTTCACATCTAGTGACCTGCATAGTTAAAAAATAGGTTCTAGGTGCTATTTGAAAGGGTAAAGTGGATCCAAAAATAACCAAAATTGGTATGCTCACTCTACCTAAGCTCCTCAAGCTCCAGGACTCCTTGGCTTGCACAAAATGGAGCTATGGATTACAAAAGTGGTTGTTCTATGTTACATATGGTACAAGAGTGATGAAAATCACTATTGGGAGTTTTTGATAAGTCTTTATAGAACATAGTTCTTTGAAAAAATAATCCAACTAGCTCCCACTACTTCGTTGTGTTCTATCTTCACATGCTTCCTCCATGTCTGTGCCTCTGGCTACTGCCAATTGTGCTCTATCTTCGCATGCTTGCTCGACATCTGTGCCTCTGGCTATTGCCAACACCCCCCTCCCTCTCACTACTGTCATCCTCGATAGAACCTTGTTGTGGGGTCTGTCCAATATAATTCTGTAGTAGTTCATGAGTGAGGTTGTGTTTTGAAATGCGGATACCTCTTGCAAGATCTGCTTCGAGTTTTTCCCAATCGATGGGTTGAGGATCCTCTGGTGGCAGGAGTCTGTACTCCAATTGTTATAAGCAAATAATTGGATTAGATGAGTGGGCCCACTGATGAACACCTTTGAATGGTATTCCCAAAAACGGGTAGTAAACATCTCTTCGAAGGTCATTTTATAGCACGTCGGTAAATATTTGATGCGACAGTGTGAGGCATAACACACCCGGAGCATATCATAAGCTAAATCTTGATTGCCATGTTCAAATCTCGGGGTGTTCACATGTGGTGCCTTGACGCGACGAAAAACCTTGAATACTATCTGCATCATGTCAAAGATTTTGAGAGTCATATGCGTTGCTACATCATCCATTTATCGTAAGCGAGGGAGCTAGTGGTGAATAGTTACGATCATATATCCTAGAGTGGGCGGTCTAGTGGTTGGTGTGAAGTACAGGTAATTGAGCTAGTCCTCCCACTGCTTGTTGTTTTGTACCTTGATTGCAAAGGCCTTCGAGGAGCGGTGTGGTGGTATTGGTCCCCAACATGGGTTATACTTCAAATGGAGTGGTGCCTTGACCCATGTGCTCATCATTTCAAGATATTCCTGTAATAAATCCTAGAGCCAAGTTGGTTGATATATTTCTCCTCTCTGCGCGTCCGTTGGAAAGTCTTCAGGCTCAAACTGAGTTGCGTGGAAGGGTTTCTTGCCTGTTTCCTTTTTGATGGCTAATTGGTATTCTACCATTAACATAAAATATGGCTTATATTGTAGTTGATGCCTAGATATATACCTACGAGGGGCCAAACGAGCAAAGCAAGGGGATTGTAAAATACGTTCCTCTATCATGGCCATTGCGTGTAACTCAGCTTCCACACGTGTTGAGTGGGTCTGGCCAAGTTCTTCGACAATCTTCATCCATGCGAGAGTAGGGAGTTCGAATGTGGTCTCGCCCTCAGCCGTGACTCGTCTGCATGGGATGGGTTGTGGCTCGTAAGCTTCTTCAAAAGTGTCTTCTACTGGGATAGTCACTGTTTCTTCCTCTGTTGGTAGTTTTGATGGGGAGTTTGGCCTGTGGAGTGCTTCATATGCTGCTATCTGTGTTTGAAGAGCCAATACCTGGGACCGTAAAGCGTTGAGTTCATCTATGATCTCAGGAGATGTGGTCGTAGGAGTTGTTGGTGCTTGCTGTACAGGTGCTCGTAACTGCAATATCTTGTGTTCCTCTTTGAGCTTTTGGTATTCTTCATCATATTGTCATACTCCTCTAGTAGTCTGACATGATCTTCCTATAACATCTTCATGGATTCAGAGGGGAGAGCTTTGAAATGACTAGGACTGAAGGGTTCGTCCGATTGATCTAACGAAGCTTCAAGGTTCTCTCTATTCTGTTCCTACAAGCATTGATTCTCTTCTTTAGCTGCTGCGAGGTGGCATCTGAGTAGTCCAATGTTTCTAGTGAGCTTCGCATTGGGAATAGTTTGAGCCCTTAACAAATTGTCAGTATCTGTAATGGCCTCTTTTGTATTCTGTTGACTCTCAAGTTCAATTTTGTGGTAGGCCTGGCGTAGCTCTTGGTAGTGTGTGTTCAGAAAGGCATTCTCGATTGATAACGAATTTAGCTGAGACTGTAAGCTATTTGTGGTCTGCTGTAGCCTTTGATGACTGGTACCTAGAGATGCAAATTCATCTCTCACTTGTGTCATACATGCAAACATCTGACGGAATGCAGTGTCGATGGTGGGTGATAATAATAGCGGTGGAGTGAGTGGTGTCTGTGGGTGTGGGTGTTGATGCAAGGGGAAGGGGAAATAGGGATGGGAATGTGGATGCAATGGTGACAGTGCAAAACTTTGATGTGCCTAATGTGGTGGTGAATTGGATGAGGTGAGTGGTGGTGCGGTGGGTGGTGATATGCCCATGTCACTAGACGTGGTGTCGAGTGCTGTGACTTTGAATAGTGGAGTGATAGTGGGTGCGTGAGTGGGTGTAAAAATAGGGTTTACAAAGGTTGCTGAATAATTTAGAGATGGGGTTTCTTCTACTGCTTGGTGGAAAGGGGAAAGAGGAAATATAGTGGGTCGGGGAGGTGAGACGGGGGAGAAGGTCAAAGGAGGGGGGAATGGGAATAAGGGTCTTGGAGGGATGGGGAAGGAATGGAAGGATGGATGGAGAAATGGACTGGATAGAAGGGTTGAAGTCCAAGGAGGGAGGCTAGGTTGTGTAGGTGCGGAAAGGGTGAGAGGAATGGAGGCTACAAAGGCTTCTGCTATTGCATTATCGAAGGATGTGGATGGTCTGGGAGAGGCAAGGTGTATAGGAGAGACTAGAGGGACGGAATGTGAAAGAGGAGCGGGTGGGGTGGTGGGTACTTTGACCAAAGTAGTGGTATTTATAGTAGAGGTGTGGGGCTGGGAGTCGATGACGATTGTTTCTTCTGTCAAAGGACCTTCCGGAACGAGGCATGCTTCTTTGGCCTATTGCAAAGACTGGCCATCTATTGGTGCACAAATATATTGACCTGGTTTTGATAACAAGCATATGCGGCATGGGTCAAATTGTGGTAGTGGCTTTCCTTGCAAATAGCGTAATGCTTCATCCGTTCCTACTGACTTCACTAGTTCTCTGCAACCTTGAATGTAGGCTTCTTGAAAGTCTCCTGTGGCAAGTTCCTGTTCTACTAGAGCTTGGCTTTCTTCTTTTGATAGCTTTTTACACACCCAAACGGCTTCCATGGTGCGATTTGACTTCTTGATTGCCAAGGTGTAGGCCGCCGCTTCAAATGTTTCATCTTCGTGCATGCTGGTGTCACCCTGGGTGTCAGTTTGCTATTCATGTGTGTCATTCTGCACATTCTCTTGAGATTCATGACTCCATTGATTGGCTTCATCGTCTCCATCTTCATCATCTCTTTCAGTCCTATCTTCTTCAGAGCTCGATACTACTTGCTCTTGTGTTTGATCAGGTGGAGTTATAGGGTAACTTGGACATTGATACTCCTGAGAGAAAAATTGTCCTTCTGAGAACTGAAATTCATTTGAAAAAGCATCCGGCATTTCAAAGTCAAAAGTTGTATCCGTTGGTTTTGCTTCCAGGTTGGGTATCGGAAAAGTAAACTCTTCCGCACCAATGGAGGTAGGAATTTTTGCTACAGTGGTGGTAGGTTCCTAGATGGTGGTTGCTTGAGAGGTAACTGCACTGGTAATGCCTTCTGTGATGATAGGTCATGAAACTCATATGCGAATGGGTTGTATCACTCCAGAGGGTTCGGTAGGTGGCTGTTCTGGAGAGGGTTGAGGTGACGGGGACTCTGGAACTTGTAGGCATGGGATCGATCGTCACATGCGCTTGCCTGCTCGTCCCTTGCTAGATTTTCTGGCTTTCTTGGCGGTTCCTTTGAGCTCTTCAATTCTTCACTCGTCAATGCACGGTCTATTGGCAAGTTGTATGCCAAACACATATACACAATTCTCATGAGAGCGCAACATCCATGGATGATTTTTTTCCTTTCCCATCTATGCTTCGCTAACTGCAACTGATGAATGATCCAACTTGCAAGATCAACTGTTTGGGGCCCAATACAAGCTAAATACAATCCAAACCAAATATGCTTGTGAGGCATAGTAAAACGATCCTGAGCTGGGAATGCAAAGTGTTGCATACATATATGTAATAACTTAGATAGCTCAGGTGTGATGGTCAAAATGTCTTCTCATTTGGTAACATCACCATGCTTCATCGGCTGTGGAATCAACCTTTCTTGCTCTTTCGGGGTGTGAGTTCCATGGATCTTAATTGCAGCTCGAATCAAATCCTTTGAAAGATAGAACTTCTTGAAAGGGGGGTCATTTACCAAAGATGGCAAAATAAACGTGCCCGGCAAGTCCTTGTTCTCTGAGGTTGTGAGTGTGGTCACCAAGTAGTAGCATCTATAAAAATCTGGTTTGGGCAATGGATCACTAAAGTATTCTGTAAAACGTGCTCTCGCCTAAACATGCTTTAAGTCTTCTCTATTCTGGAGCGCTTCAAATTCTCTAGAGAAGAACTCATACTTGCCCCACTTACTACTGTCAAAAGGCAAATTGGCATCAAAAATAAAATCTGCATCTGCCAAAGGTCCTGCTAAACCTTGGAACCAATGACAGTTATGGTGCACGTTTTCGGTATATCCCCTAGGAGGATCATCAATCTGCATAGGTCCGGGGAATCCTTGAAACTCAGGGGGTTGAGCCATGGGATGCAGCTCCACTAGTAATTTGCGCAAAGTTTACCACAGGTACACTAGAGCCAGCTTCACAAGGTCCTTTTGTCTGCATGATGAATGATGTGAGTGTGGAGAAGATCTACTACAAAAGATTATCACATTAGTATGGAAATTAATCACGATCCCATTAAAGTGATACTGCAATCCCTCAGGCGGAGTGTTGTTAGGGAAGTCAAGCGGTATCACTCGCTGCTGATCTAAGGTTCCAATCTGCAAGGAGCCTTGTCTAAGATTTAGGTCCACGGAGTGAATCATATAGCCAATCGTGGCCAAGGATTAGGGGTTCTATCAGGTCCTTGTCATGGCACACTAGTAGCTTTGCTATCATGGTCACATTGTGTATGAGGATAGGAAGGTCCACCTCACCCATGCAAGGAGTTTCCATGCCTCCTAGCCCTATGAGGTATGCCTCAAATGGCTGCATTTCTATTCCTGAGTCCTTATAGTGGGACCATCTAATCCCACTAGTTGCAGCACCTAGGACAATTAAAGCCTTGAGCTCTGGGCATGGGTTGCCGTGCTCTTGCCTGACGGTAATGAATGGTCTCCTATCCACTATGCTAGGATGATTTGTTCAATTTTCTTGACACATGGCCATGGGGTATCTGGGTGTTGTTTCCAAATGGTTATTATGTTCTCTCCCTAGTCCTTGTCTTCTTAGCTTCATGCGCTTAATGCGTTCTATAGCTTCTGTCTGAGCTTCAACTCGTATTCTATTTTCTTCCTCCTTACACTTCTTTGCCAACATGAGTCGTCTAAGCATATCCTCAGTAAGAGGTTCCTCATATAACTTGACTCTACAACCACTAATGTAATTAGGCATTATGTCTCCTTCTAGGGTGGCTAATTGTACTGCTCCACTTGTCGAGAGTTTGTTAATGATCATAGGTCCATAACCTCGCTTTTCTAATTTCTGTGCATGTTGTTTCAGCGTGTATATTAGGACTAAATCTCCTTCTTTTAAGTCTTTATCTTTCACATGTGCATCAAAATAGGCTTTCTGTATTTTCTTTACTGCATATATTCCTGCTGCTGCTTTCAGTCTGGTTTCTCCTAATCGTTCCAAGTCCATTATCCTTGATGATAATTCATGTCCGGTCCACTGATGTTCTAGTGCATCCTTAAGGGTGAATATCAAGAAGTCCAAAGGAAGCACAACATTCTGACCAAAAACCATCTGAAAGGGAGTTGCATTGAGTACTCTCTTGTAGGCCACTCGATTTGCCCAAACAACATGGTGTAACTGTTTGTCCCAATCTGAACATTTGTTGTTCACGAGTCTCGTCAGCATGTTACAAAGGATCTTGTTAGTGCTTTCGGCTTGACCATTGGCGTGAGGATGATATGGTGCAAATTTCTTGTGAACCACCATAAAATCCTGTAACAAATATTCAATGACTTGGTTTAGAGAGTGAGTTCCTCGATCGCTGACTATCTCTATAGGCGGTCCATATCTTGTAAAGACATTTTCAAATAAGAATTTTGCAATCGTGTGTGCATCATCCTTTTTTGTGGCCTTGGAACCTACCCATTTGGTAAGATAATCCATTGAAACAATAATGTATTCAGCATGTGTACCTTTTGTAGGGGGGGTAAATGGGTGCTACAAAGTCTATACCCCACTTAGAAAATGCACATCCTCCCATCATGCGTTCAATGGCATTTCATCTCTGCGAGTAGGAAATTGAATTCTTTGGCACACATCACATCTCTTAACATAGGTATGTGCATCCATTTGGCGAGTGGGCCACCATAATCCTACAAAGAGGATGGCTTTGATTATCCTATTGGGGCTCAAATGACCTCCTGCAACACCTTGGTGTGCAGTCTCTAGTACGCTCAAATAATGGCACTCATGAACACATTATCTTAGGTATCCGTCTCGTCTTCGTTTGTATAGATTGTATCCAATAAATGAATAGTCTTGAGCTTCCTGCTCTAGACTTCGTTGTCATGCTAAGGTCAATCCTTGAGGGAATTTGTTCGTCCTCAAGTTCATCACTAAAGGTTCCCTCTATTCCGGTGTGAGAGACACGTGATATAACGTAGCATGTTCTACTGGTGGTCGTTCACAACAAAGAGGGAATTCTTTACACAACTTGTAGACATCTGCTTCCATAGAAGGCCAATATACTCCTAGTCTATGTAGAGTCTACAACGTACGATGTTTTGAATGATGTTGCTTTAATGCACCTACATGTGCCAATTGCAACCAACTCACATGTTCTGAATCATCTACACAACATGCAAGAATCTTTTGATTATCCTATTTATATATACTTCCTGCTGTGATTTGATATCTTTGAGACTTGGTAATCTCTCCTTCCTTGATCCTTATCCTAGGAATCTTGGGTACATATGTGAGAATAGGGACTATCTGCTTAGCCCATTCTAGTACTATATCAAGGTTAAACAAATATGCATCTGGTAATTCATCTGCTATTCCTTGAGGATCTTTTCCTGTGGTTAATCTTGAGAGGTGGTGAGCTCTAAGATGTGTCTTTCCCTTCCTGACTACTACCTCAAAGTTATACTCCATGAGTAATAGAAACCAACGTATCAGTCGTCCTGTATTACAAGGCTTATTGACTAAGTACAATAACGCTTGATGATCTATGAAGAACTTGAACTTATTTGCCAATAAGTAATGTCTGAATTTATTTACTGCGTAGATCATTCCTAATCCTTCTCGTTCTATAGTGGTGTAATTGCTTTCTGCTGCATTTAATTGTCTGCTTGCATAAGCTATGGGGAGATCTATATTACCTTCATTTGTGGGTTGTGCCAACACACATTCTATGGCATAGTTGGATGCATCCACATGTACATGGAATGCCTTGCTCCATTCTGGGGTTGTCAATATAGGTGCTAAGCACAAACATCGTTTAAGTTCATTGAATGAGTTCTCACACTCATCTGTCCATTCGAACTTGGTCAAAAGAGAGCACAAAGGCTTGACTATGATTGCATACATGTGTATGAATCGTCTGTAATAACCACAATGACCCATAAATGCCTGTACTTCTTTTACGTTACTTGGCATAGGTAGATCCGCAATTACTTTCACTTTTTCTTCATCTGTAGAGATTCCGTTCTTTGACACAATGTGTCCTAGAATTTTGCCTTGTTTGATCATGAAAATGCATTTTTCTAGGTTCAAACAAACCTGATATTTTAGACATTTGTCAAACACTTGCCTAAATTATGGGATATGAGTCTGCCTCATATTCGAATGTGTTGATATGTCATCAACATAAACTTCCAAATTCTTGTGTAAGAATTCCTTGAAAACGTGACAAATGAGTCGTTGAAAAGTAGCGGGTGCATTTGTAAGCGGAAAAGGCATCACACAAAATGCAAATATGCCCCATTCTATGGCAAAAGCTGTCTTATGGTGATCTTCTGGAGCAATGGCTACTTGCTTATAGCGTGAAAAACCATCAAGAAAGCTATTGCATCGCGGCATTTCCCTCTCTCTCTCTCTCTCTCTTCCCCACGCCCCCCACAATCACCTCGACCCCCTCCAGCTCCAGCAGCCCTCCCCCACTCCACACCACCACCATCCCACAGCCCTCCACCACTCCACACCACCACCACCCCACAACCCCCCACCACTCCACACCACCACCACCCCACAGCCCTCCACCACACCACACCATCACCACCCCACAACCCTCCACCACTCCACACCACCACCACCCACAACCCTCCACCATTCCACACCACCACCACCCTACAACCCTCCACTACTCCACACCACCACAACCCCACAGCCCTCCACCACTCCACACCACCACCACCCCACAGCCCTCCACCACTCCACACCACCACCACCCCACAAGCCCCTCCACCACTCCAAACCACCACCACCCCACAAGCCCTCCCCCACTCACCCCACGGCCCACCACCACCCCACAAGCCCTTCACCACTCCACACCACCACCCCACAAACCCTCCACCACTCACCCCACGGCCCTCCACCACTCCACACCACCCCATAGCCCTCCACCACACCACCACCACCCCACAACCCTCCACCACTCCACACCTCCACCACCCCATAGCCCTCCACCACTCCACACCACCCCATAGCCCTCCACCACTCCACACCACCCCACAACCCTCCACCACTCCACACCACCACCATCCCACAGCCCTCCACCACTCCACACCACCACCCCACAGCTCTCCACCACTCCACACCACCACCACCCCACAACCCTCCACCACTCCACACCACCCCACAGCCCTCCACCACTCCACACCACCACCCCACAGCCCTCCACCACTCCACACCACCACCACCCCATAGCCCTCCACCACTCCACACCACCACCACCCCACAACCCTCCACCACTCCACACCACCACCACCCCACAGCCCTCCACCACTCCACACCACCACCCTACAGCCCTCCACCACTCCACACCACCACCACCCCACAAGCCCTCCACCACTCCACACCACCATCCCACAAGCCCTCCACCACTCCACACCACCCCACAGCCCTCCACCACTCCACACCACCACCAACCCACAAGCCCTCCACCCCTCCACAACCCTCCACAAACCCCACACACCCCTCCACAACCCTCCACAACCCCCCATGCCCCCGCAACCCTCCACAAACCCCCACGCATCAATTTTTGTATGAAAAAAAAGGTTCGTGAATCAACTTGTCGAAAGGATTCAAAAGGTCTTTTGCCGCGCGCGCTTTGGAGGAATCGAACCCAAATCTATGTTATGAGAGGGGGATGGACTATCCAAGGCGCCTGTCAAGTCTTCTACATGGAGGTATGAGACAACATGTACTAGACAAAGTTCTGACCAGTTTGGATGGATATTTGGAGGATGATTTCTTAACCAAACCCTACAGTGTTGTATATTGTTGGAAAGCTCTCGAGGAGTACTTTCCAATGGTGCAATGATAACTTTGAGATCTTGGATCAGTTTTTGACCACACCCCGAAAACCCTTACAACTCCCCACAACTCCCTATTCCCACCCAACCCACAAACCCCACAAACCCCACACAACTCCACACAACTCCACACCCCTCCTCAACCCTCCACAAACCCCATAATCTCTCTCAACTCCCCACAACTCACCTCCCACACCGCTGACTTAATATGAAGGATAAAAAGCTACTACAAAAATTAGGTGAAGGATGTGCTTCTCAGGGTCATTCAAATATCACGGGCACCACAAAATGAGGATCTCAGCTTGCATTCAAAAGTGACAGTAAAGGTGTAAGTGGTAAAAAAATAAAGTGGAGAAATGACTATTGCCGCCAACCATTCATGACGATTGCCTATTTTTAAAGATCCAATTCAAATCAAGTGGAATATTTGATCTACCCCTCCAATCTTGGGCAATCAACCGACGCATGATCAGTGGACATGAGGAATCGGCAAGGTCCTCTTGGCCTATTGGAGCTTATAAAAGCAAGGGATTTGTGTTCATTTGGGATATATACATTGAGATACATACATTTACATACGTACGTACAGAGGTCCTCTCTTTGCACCTTGTGGCTTCAAGCCTACTGTAGGAAGTCACTCTGTGGTAAGGTTACAAAGCGTGGGCTTCCCAGTGGAGGGCTAATAGCATAATAGTGTGAAGAGAGTGACTTGGTTTTGTCATTCAGTGTGAGTCATTAGTATTTCGTGCTCTTTCCCTTAGAGCAAGTCTTCATACTTTGTATTGATCAGTGCTAGTTTGCATCTAGTTGTGTCCATTGTACGGATTAGAAGAATCCCTTGTATTGATGTTGTTTAGTTATGGAGTGGCATGTTAGCCCAGAGCATGAACTTTTGAGCATCTCCTTTGCCTATGTTGCAATCATCTGATTCAAACTAAGGAGTGGATGGTCTTCCATTATTGTCATTTTGTCATTAATACCTTCTTGAGTATTCACAACTCTGTGCAATCATTGATATCTGCCTGCTCACAGAAGTGTTAAAGGGTATATTTCCCTAAGGAGAACCTCCCTTGATTAGTTGAAGTACTGGAGTGTTTGTTGCATATTCTTGTTAAAAGTAGATGCCCTAGTACCTCCTCTACAGTTTGGGAAGCACGGTGGGACCTTTGCATTTCTGTGAGAGGCCCTGAGGACGTTTGCAAATAGGTACATGAACCATACGCGAGCAGATAAGGAGCCTCTTCGTGTACGGAGGAGCCTTAACAAGTTAACTATAACTTCGACTAGTGAGCCTACCTCCCCTCTACCCTCCTTGAATTTATCTATTGATTTGGGTGCGACACCATTGTCAAAAGAGAAGCATAAGAGAAGCTTAGACTTCTCCTTAGATACGTCAGAAGAAACACTAGTACAAATGGAGGATCTCTCTCATTTACTCTCTAGACTAAACATCAAATTCCCTACCTTCAAGGGACAAGCTTATGAGGATCCTGATGATCATGTGAGGAGATTCATCTCTTTATGCCATGGACGAGGTCTGCAGAATAGAGAGGATGCAATGTTGGCACTCTTCCCATCCACATTGGAGGGTCTTGCAGATAAATGGTATAGTCCATATGCAGATGGCCATTTCACTACATGGGAGGCTCTAAAGGCGGCGTTCTCACAGACATTTTGACCTAATGATTCCTCGGAAAGAGCTCTAGATCAGCTAGAGAATCTAAAGCTAAGATCAGGTGAATCCTTTCATGAACTTCACACTAGAACAAAAGCACTTGTTGCACGCCTGCCACATGTTCCAGGTGACTTCTTGGTTAAAAAATGGATAGAAAAGGCTCTGCCCAGGTCCTCTCAACAGAAGCTTCGTGACTCTCTTAGATTGGATGCAACCCTCAATGATTTTGTTGTAGCAGCATCACGCATTGAAGAAGCTAGGCAACATTTTGAAGGGGATACACAATCGACATTAGGGAAAAAAATGAACCCTGCATGGGCCTTTTGGCTTAAGGAGTGATTAGTGACGGACCAATGAGAAGAGGGTGGTGGACACAGTCTAGTCCCTTAATCACATAGACTAGGCATAGGCTTCCCTTGTTTTTGTGTGGTCAAAGAGCTAGAAACCATCTAGAATTGGTGGTTTTTCTTAGAGGATGGTTTTGAGAACCTCGAATTTCATTTAGAGCCATTCGATTCATAGAAGATCTAAGGGCCACGGTTAAATTCAAGAAGTCAATGCGTGGATGAATTCCCACCCTTCGATTAGCTTGAGATTGAATGGATGAGATCCATGCAATCATTACAATAAGTGCCTTTTGGAGAGAGTCGTTGGATTCAGGTCGAATCGAATGGTGGAGATCAATTGAAGCAAGTGAATGGGGCCTTTTTATTTCCTTCGTTCGATCAACACCTTCATCAAATGGCTCTAAATGACTGCGCCTAGCTACTCAGCCCCATTCGCGGGGGACCGTCGGATCATCCACGATCGGAGCGTCCAAATTTGTGCAGAGATTTGATCAAAATCGAATTCGAAATCTTGCTCAGCCCCATTCACGCGCGACCGTGAGATCTTCTAGGATCCAATGGTGGAAAAGGATGCAGAGAGTCTGAGCACTTAGGCCCACTCACACAAAAAAGATTCGATTCTCTCTCCAAATCTCTACGGAATTCAAATTTCATCATGGATTTGCACAATCCGATGGCTCTGAATTTTGACGCATGAGAATTCAAATAGAAAGCCTCATCATATATTTTTTTATTCACAAAACAACTAGTGGTTTTGTATGCCTACTTAAGCTCATGTATTAAGCTCTTTAATCCCTAAAAATTAGGAATCCTTACAAGGCCCATGCAGGGTCCATTTTTTCGCCTAATGAATTATGCTGCAGAACTAGACCCTATTGGGCAACTGAGGAAGGAACTGGAGGCATTGAGAATGCAACAAAATCAACAAGAAGAGAAGGTCTTGCCACCACTACGTCCCACTGATGATGAAGTAGCCCAACTTCGCCGTGAGTTAGAAGATTTGCAGACCACTCAGGATATAAGAAGGCAGATTTGGTGTACAATATGTAACAACAATGGACATTCCAATGCTAATTGCCCTAACAAGGTAAGCTGTCAATTTTGTGGAAAGGATGGTCATGAAGCTAGAGACTGTTACTACCTCAAGGGTACACAGCAACGAGGTAACCCTCAAGCTTTGGATTCGTATTATGCTAGTACTTCAAATGCACCTAATAGGGAGGAGAATCGGCCTACAAAGCCTAGATATAATAGGCCATTGATGTGTTATCGATGTGGTGAGTATGGCCATATGCAAAATAGGTGTTCCCTTCCAGAAGATACACCTCCTTGTCAACATTGTCCAGAGGCTAAGGATCACTATACCAAAGACTGCCCAAGAAGCCATCCTTGCTCCAATCCACATGATTGCAGTCTCTCCACAAGAAGAAGGTATGACCACTCAGTCTTATGTTGTTTCATCTTCTTCAATGCCCATGATGACTAGAGCCAGACATTCGGCAGCAACCCATAGAGAGGAACAAGAGGGAGTCCAGGATAAAGAAGAGGAAAAGAAGTCTGGGTGGAAGGGCCACGCAGAAATTGAAGGAGCTTATGAAAGGATGGCTACTTCTCTAAGGGACCAACCAACAACTCTGCAAGAAGACATTCATGAGGTAAACATTGAACAGATCTTGAAAGGTATTCATCACAAGGTTAGTCTATACAAACGTATAAGGATGGATTCAAAATTAAGAAGTGAGTTATTGAAGATTATACACTCTGATCACTTGGTCCAATCACCCAGTATAGATGGTTTCATGGTTGATTTTCCCCCTGCACACTTGGCATACTACCAAAGCTCAAGATTATCTGTTTGTATAAAGGATGAAGCTCTCACAGGTGTGATCAGAGATGGAGGCTCTGGTATCAATTTGATGCCAAATTTCACAATGAAGAAATTGAATTTGAACCCCACCAAGATGGCATTGGATGATGGAAAGTGCAGAGTGTTGCACGGTGGAAATCAATGAAATAGAAGAAGAAGTTACGGATGAAGGAGTTGCAGGAAAAGGCCATGAAGATCACAAGGAGTTGGAGAATGAGAGTTTGCAGGAGAATACAAACTTTGAAGAGGCAAAAAATATAGAAGTACCCGGGATGGAAAGTGATGAGCCGGAGTGCAGAGAAGACCTTCCTTTTTCGGATATACCTCAAGGATGGACTAGGGAACATATTGCAGAATATAAGCTAAATTCCACTCCCACATACAGTGGAGATGATTTCTCAAACAAGATTAGTCCTGAAACACTGGTTCAAGAAGTAAATCTAGGGGATGAAGAGAACCCTCAAGTAGTCCATTTAGCCTCTTGGCTATGGCATTATCCTCCTTTACTGCAAAAGGTAACTTCTTTACTTTTTGCTTATAAAAATGTCTTCGCATGGTCCTACAAAGATCTAACAGGGATACCAAAGGAACTCGGATTACACAGAATACCCTTAGTTGAGGGAGCCGCACCTGCAAGAAGTAGGCCGTATTGACTCAATCCAAAATATGCAGAGGCAGTAAAGTTGGAAGATACAAAACTAGAAGAAGCAGGTATAATTGTTCCAGTAGAACATTCCAGGTGGCTTTCTTCTATGGTTATTGTACCCAAGAAAAATAGTGGAAAGATAAGAGTTTGTGTTGATTTTCGTGCCTTAAATAAAGTGACTGCTCAAGATGGATTTCCTCAACCCTTTTCAGAGCAAGTACTTGAGGAAGTAGCCGATCAAACTTTGTATAGCTTCTTGGATGGTTTTAGTGGCTACAATCAGATAGTGATTCATCCTCATGATAGGGACAAAACAACCTTTGTTACTCCATGGGGCACTTATGTTTATACCCGCATGGCTTTTGGTTTGAAGAATGCACCAGCTTCATTTAATAGAACAATGTATCTGATATTGGGCAAATGGTTGACAACCTTTCTACGCATTTTCATGGATGACTTTTAAGTATTTTCAGGCACAGATAGAAGAGCAGCAGTTCAAGATTTCCATGACCATTTGGAAAATCTAAAAGAAATCTTTGAGCAATGTCTTAGAACAGGCTTGAAGTTAAATCCTGCTAAATGCCACTTTTTGGTCACTAAGGGCACTCTTCTCGGTCACATAGTATCTAATGAAGGGATAACGGTGGATCCTACAAAGGTTACTGCTATCCTTTCCATGCCTATTCCACAAAGCCCAAAGGAAGTGCAAAGTTTTTTGGGTCATGCAGGATACCATAGAAGGTTCATACGAATGTACTCATAAATAGCTAAGCCCTTGTCAAGGCTTACCAGTAAAAAAGTCCCTTTCTCATGGAGTGCTAAAGCTGAGAAAGCATTTATGAACTGAAAATGAGGTTATGTAGTGCTCCACTTTTAAGTGTTCTTAACTGGTCATTAGAGTTTCATGTGCATACAGATGCCGGCCTTCATGTTGCTGGTGCAATTCTAGCTCAACCATCATCACACAAGGTTGATAGACCTATCTCCTATGCCAGCAGACTACTCACCCAGGCACAAAGGAACTACAGTACGACCGAAAGGGAAGGCTTGGCTATTGTATTTGCTCTTCAGAAGTTTCGACATTACCTTCTTGGTGTACATTTTATAGTCATATCCGACCATCAACCCTTGGATTTGGAGATGGTTACTCCTCTTTCAAGAATTCAACTTTGATATTCATATTAAGCCAGGAAGAGAGCACTACATGGCAGATCAAGTGTCCAGGACTGCAATGAGCAAGAAGGCAAAATGTATTAATGATGAACTGGTGGATAGCAATCTCTTCCTAGTAGCAATTCGGAATGATTGGTATGATGGAATTCTCCATGTTCTCACTACTAGAAAACTCCCAGAACACTTGACACCTATAGAAAAGAGAAGATTGCTCCTGAAAGCCAAAGCATATTCACTTATAAATGGAAATTTTTATAAATATTGTCAGGATGATATCTTGAGAAAGTGTGTCTATCCAGACGAGGTAAATCTTTTGCTAGAGGCAGCACACAGTGAAGGCCATCTAAAGGGGGAAGAATTGGCTCGCAGAATCATCCACAAAGGACTATGGTGGCCTCATATTTACAAGGATGTGATCAAGTTTGCTAAAGAATGCCACATCTGCCAGAGGTGTGCTCCTACACCAACCAGATTGAATTCAAACCATTAGTCATATCTACAGGATGGCTTCCATTTGAACGCTGGGGTCTTGATTTCATATGACCAATTAGTCCAACTGGCCAACCTGGAGGTAAGAAGTATATTTTGATGGCCACATGTTATGCAACTAAATGGATAGAAGCTAAAGCTACTATGGTTTGCACGGCGTTAACAATAGCTAAGTTCTTGTATAAACTTATTTTCTCAAGATTTGGTTGCCCACTAGAAATCACTAGTGATAGGGGAACACATTTTGTAAATCAGCTGCTCCAATTTATATTTGATAGGTACAAGGTTTTCCATAAAAAACCTTGTGCCTACTATCCAAGGGCAAATGGCCAAGCAGAGAGCTCCAATAAGATTTTGATCGGGTTGCTGCGCAAATTATCTTTTGATCATCAAAGCTTTTGGCCACAAGCATTGATCGGTGCAAATTGGGCTTTCAGAACTACAAGAAGGGGAACCACTGGTGAGAGTCCATTTCGCTTAGTGTATGGAAAAGAGGCATTGGCCCCATTTGAATTCATTATCAAAAAGGAAATGGGAACCAAAACCATTGGAATTGAACCTCCCATTGAGAGATTGGTGGCATTAGAAGAATACAGAGAAGGAACAATGCAAAAACTTCAGGTAACATAAGAAGAGCGCAAAAGACTGCATGACAGGTATTTGAGGTCCAATCAAGTACAGGAAGGATCCATGGTCTTAGTGCATCAGGTCCCAACAATTCCAACCAAACTAGCACCCAAATGGATAGGACCTTACATGCTGGTAAAGGTATTACCTCATGGAGCAGTACATCTAGAGGATTTGCAAGGTAAGAGGATACCCCTCGTCAATATTTCCAGCGTGAAAAAGTACCTGAATTAAGGGTGAAGAATTATCTGAGTTAAGTCAAGGAGGAAGAACTTCCTTCACTATCTTGTTTTCAGCTTCGAGAATTGCACCAGGATGGTGCAAAGACTTGATGTAGGTGTCCGTATCGCGGCATTTCCCTCTCTCTCTCTTCCCCGCGGCCCCCACAAACACCTCGCCCCCTCCAGCTCCAGCAGCCCTCCACCACTCCACACCACCACCACCCCACAGCCCTCCACCACTCCACACCACCACCACCCCAGAGCCCCCCACCACTCCACACCACCCGAGAGACCTCCACCACTCCACACAACCACCACCCCACAACCCTCCACCACACCACACCACCACCACCCCACAACCCTCCACCACTCCATACCACCACCACCCACAACCCTCCACCACTCCACACCACCACCAGCCCACAGCCCTCCACCACGCCACACCACCCCACAGCCCTCCACCACTCCACACCACCACCACCCCACAGCCCTCCACCACTCCACACCACCACCACCCCACAGCCCTCCACCACTCCACACCACCACCACCCCACAAGCCCTCCACCACTCCACACCACCACCACCCCACAAGCCCTCCACCACTCCAGACCACCACCACCCCACAAGCCCTCCACCACTCACCCCACGGCCCTCCACCACTCCACACCACCCCACAGCCCTCCACCACCACACCACCACCCCACAGCCCTCCACCACTCCACACCACCACCACCCCACACCCCTCCACCACTCCACACCACCCCACAACCCTCGACCACTCCACACCACCCGAGAGCCCTCCACCACTTCACATCACCACCACACCACAACCCTCCACCACACCACACCACCACCACCCCACAACCCTCCACCACTCCACACCACCACCACCCACAACCCTCCACCACTCCACACCACCACCAGCCCACAGCCCTCCACCACTCCACACCAGCCCACAGCCCTCCACCACTCCACACCACCACCACCCGACAGCCCTCCACCACTCCACACCACCACCACCACCCCACACCCCTCCACCGCTCCACACCACCACCACCCCACAGCCCTCCACCACTCCACACCACCACCACCCCACAAGCCCTCCACCACTCCACACCACCACCACCACCCCACAAGCCCTCCACCACTCCACACCACCACCACCCCACAAGCCCTCCACCACTCACCCCACGGCCCTCCACCACACCACCACCACCCCACAAGCCCTCCACCACTCCACACCACCACCACCCCACAAGCCATCCACAACTCACCCCACGGCCCTCCACCACTCCACACCACCCCACAGCCCTCCACCACACCACCACCACCCCACAGCCCTCAACCACTCCACACCACCACCACCCCAAAACCCTCCACCACTCCACACCACCCCACAACCCTCCACCACTCCACACCACCCCACAACCCTCCACCACTCCAAACCACCACCATCCCACAATCCTCCACCACTCCACACCACCACCACCCCACAACCCTCCACCACTCCACACCACCACCACCTCACACCCCTCCACCACTCCAAACCACCCCAAAGCCCTCCACCACTCCACACCACCACCACCCCACATCCCTCCACCACTCCACACCACCACTACCCCACAGCCCTCCACCACTCCACACCACCACCACCCCACAGCCCTCTAGCACTCCACACCACCACCACCCCACAACCCTCCACCACTCCACACCACCACAACCCCACAAGCCCTCCACCACTCCACACCACCATCCCACAAGCCCTCCACCACTCCACACCACCCCACAACCCTCCACCACTCCACACCACCACCACCCCACAAGCCCTCCACCCCTCCACAACCCCCCACAAACCCCACACACCCCTCCACAGCCCTCCACAACCCCCTACGCCCCCGCAACCCTCCACAAACCCCCACGCATCAATTTTCGTATGAAAAAAAAGGTTCGCGAATCAACTTGTCAAAAGGATTCAAAAGGTCTTTTGCCACGTGCGCTTTCGAGGAATCGAACCCAAATCTATGCCATGAGAGGGGGATGGACTATCCAAGGCGCCCGTCAATTTTTTTACATGGAGGTATGAGACAACATGTACTAGACAAAGTTCTGACCAGTTTGGATGGATATTTGGAGGATCATTTCTTAACCAAACCCTACAGTGTTATATATCGTTGGAAAGCTCTCGACGAGTAATTTTCTAATGGTGCAATAATAACTTTAAGATCTTTGATCAGTTTTTGACCACACCCCAAAAACCCTCACAACTCCCCACAACTCACCCCCTATTCCCACCCAACCCACAAACCCCACAAACCCCACACAAGTCCACACAACTCCACACCCCTCCTCAACTCTCCACAAACCCCATAATCTCTCTCAACTCTCCACAACTCACGTCCCACACTGCCCACTTAATATGAAGGATCAAAAGCTACTACAGAAATTAGGTGAAGGATGTGCTTCTCAGGGTCATTCAAATATCACAGGCAGCACAAAATGAGGATCTCAACTTGCATTCAAAAGTGACAGCAAAGGTGTAAGTGGTAAAAGTGAAAGTGGAGAAATGACTATTGCCGCCAACCATTCATGACGACTGCCTATTTCTGAGGATCCAATTCAAATCAAGTGGAATATTTGATCTACCCCTCCAATCTTGGGCAATCAACCGACGCGTGATCAGTGGACGTGAGGAATCGACAAGGCCCTCTTGGCCTATTGGATCCTATAAAAGCAAGGGATTTGTGTTCATTTGGGATATATACATTCAGATACATACATTTACATACGTACGTACAGAGGTGCTCTCTTTGCACCTTGTGGCTTCAAGCCTACTGTAGGAAGTCACTCTGTGGTAAGGATAGGCTTGCCAGTCACTAGAGGGCTAGTACCACAATAGTGTGAAGAGAGTGGCTTGGTTTTGTCATTCAGTCTGAGTCATTGGTATTTCGTGCTCTTTCCCTTAGAGCAAGTCTTCATACTTTGTATTGATCAGTGCTACTCTGCATCTAGTTGTGTCCATTGTACGGATTAGAAGAATCCGTTGTATTGATGTTTAGTTCTGGAGTGGCATGTTAGCCCAGAGCATGAACTTTTGAGCATCTCCTTTGCCTATGTTGTAATCATCTAATTCGAACTAAGGAGTGGACGGTCTTCCATTATTGTCATTTTGTCATTAATACCTTCTTGAGTATTCACAACTCTGTGCAATCATTGATATCTGCCTACTCACAGAAGTGTTAAAGGGTATATTTCCCTAAGGAGAACCTCCCTTGAGTAGTTGAAGTATTGTTTGCTGCATATTCTTGTTAAAAGTAGATATCCCAGTACCTCCTCTACAGCTATAAACTTCCTTGCCCGCAACTCTTTCCAATAAATGTGTAATCGTGGCGGCATTAACTTTTTTAAGGTTAATACACACACACAACTTTCCATTCTTCTTGGGCACAACCACAATGGTGGATACCCATTCAGTATGCTCAATTTCGTAAATGAATCCTGCTTCTATCAAACGATCTATTTCTTCTTTAATCTTCGGAGCGTAGGTATCATTGTTCGTGTACGCTTTCTGTTTCATAGGTTTTGCATCTGGAGTCATATGGATTCTATCGGATCATATATCCGGGTCTACTCCTTTCAAGTCTTTATAACTCCAAGTGAACACATCTCTATATTCTCGCAGTAAGGCAATTAACTCTTCTTCTTCGTCATTCGTCAAATCATGCCCAATGTATGTACATTTTTCTTCTCCTTCTATGGTGAGTATGATTTTTTTGGTTTTCTCTCAATTATCATATACTTCTCCAACGTCAGTTTTTCTTTTAGTTCATACCATGATTCTTCTATCTTCTGTTTCATACTTCTTGAAATTTTCAAGAACCTCAAACAAAGATTCTTCTTCCTCTGACATGGTTTCTTTCTTCTTTCTTTTCTCACCTTCACTTTTGGCAGTCACTTATGTGCTTAATCTCACATCATTCATAATTTCTTCATGTCTCTGAGGGTGAGCTTCTACCTCGTAGAAGTATTCTTCATATGATGCAAAGGCTGGATCCATAGTAATCGACTCTAAATCAGAGTCGCTTGCAGCCTCAAATGCATCAATGCTAGGTTCGCATTCTTCAACAATGAAATCACACATGATTGGCTCTATTGTGAAGATTGAAATGTCATAGCCTTCCTCGTCGCAGTGGGGTGTCCATTGTTCTTCATTGATGGCTTCATCCATTGTGGCTAAAATTTATGCCCAACCATGAGGCTCGAATTCCTCATCTGGAAATACTATAGGTGCATAAGCTGGGGCTTGAAGGGCTTGTGGATGTTGTTCTGAACCTAAGGTTTTGGCTTCTAACCATTCTTCCTCTTGTTTGGATACTTTACACATCTGTAGATGAGTATCCTCGTGCAACCATGAGGGGTCTGATTCCAATGAATGTACTGATTATGTTTCTTCTTGTGTCTTATGGATGGTATTCCATTGTATTGGGGGTACATCTCGATGGGAATAGTCTTTAAGATTGACTTTTGTAGTCACTCCTAAATGTTGCAAGTACAAAGATTTAGTTCCCCAATCTTGTACAATTTGCAATTGACGCATGAATGGTCATCCTAAAATTATCTCGTAAGCATGGTTTTTCCCAAAATCACAAATGGAAAAAGTATGCTCAAACTCCACACCATAGGTGGTGAGAGAAATGCATTCTAGTAAGCTTAATGGTTTTTCTATGTGTCCATCAGCCATTTGTAGCTTCATCGTGGTGGGTCTTAATGGTGGCTTACCCCAACATTTCCATAACTTTGTGGTAGTGATGAATACTCCGGCTCCTGAATCTAACATGGCTTTGGTGGTGTAGCACTGATGGGTTATTGGAAGATAAGTATTACCTTCCTCTCCTTTACTTATGTCTCCAGTTCTTTCCACTAGTATCTCTAGCACCTTCTTGTGTGATCCTATCTGAGAGGGAGTACTAGCAAGCTCAGGGAATTGATTTGCTACATGCTTCCACAACTCTGGTTTAACCTTCAACAATTCCTCTAGAGTGAGATGACACTGTACTTTGGTGTTCTTGATCACTTTAGTGTTTCTAGGAATCGCTAATTCTTCATTCCTCACTATTATCGTGGATGCTCTCATGCTAAAAGACTTGGCTTCCCAAGGTCCTGTGAATTGAGGTAATTCTTGCAAAGAATTGGATTCAAAACCTTTGTGTTCACTCAGTCTCTCTTCCTCTACATCATCGTAAATAGAGGGAATATCTTGGGGAAATTGCTCTTGCAAGTCATCTATTTCTTGAATAGGAGGATGGGTTCCTTGTCCTTTTCTCCACTTCTCTTCTTGTATTTCTCTCAAAAATTCATGTGAATACTTATGTATGGAAGACAGGTTGTCTTCACCCTCTGTATTTGCTACTTGAGACAGGGATGGTGTATTCTTTTCTTGTGTATCAAAGTCATTTGGATTCCTATGTAGATTCCTTGTCTCCTTGCTATCAATCAAGTACTCTAACCTCTCTAGTAGTCCTTGAAAGTGTAATTCTGGTTTTGTCATGTTGTTCCAATTAAGATATCGAGAGGCTTCGAACAATGTTGTTTGTGCTAATTCTACCATCTTCGTACAAAGTTTAGTTCTCTCAATTTCTAAATCCACTCGAGGGTAGTTCTTACTCATTTCAGCTATCTGGGGAACTTCGTTTAATCTCGCCTCATATGCACGAAACATCATGTCTAAGTTTTTTGGTATGGGTTTTGCTAAAACTAATCCTAACCTTTGAGCTGGGTTCTCTTGATTCGATTCTTGAGAAGTCAATTCTAGGATTTTGGCTCTAGATTCCTTTAAAATTCCTTTCAACTCAGTTATCTTTTTACTCCATTTCCTCTTAATTCTTTCTCTCGAATCTTTTCATGATTTTGTCTTTTTGTTACTAGACTCTCCAACTTCGCTGGCTCCGATTATTTTCTCAGGATTAAGCTGTTGATTATTTTCGCTGTTGATTTTGTAAGAGCGTGTGGGCTCTCGTTATAGCTTGGATAGGCACGTATGTAGGATTTGATCCATCTGCATTACGTACAATACATATCACGTTGATCGGTGTCACTTTTGAAGCATTTATAGGGTCCTTGAGAAAATCTTTGATGATATGCTCTTTACCACACTCGGTGCAAAAGCCTTGTATGTTATAGTATTTGATTGTCTTGCTATTGGAGGATGTGGAAAATCCTTTATGAAATGATCTCCTTGGCACCTAAGGCATGGTCCTCTAGGGCACTAGGTTTTTTGCTCTCTTAATTGGGGCCTTGTATTAGGGTTGGTGTACATAACATTAGCATAGTCGGGCTCCCAACTGGGTTCCAATGGTAGACTATCATACTGATATGTTTCCACATGTTCTCGTGACTCCGTGTTATATGCGGGTTATCGTGTCTGTTGAGCCTGATAAGGATAGTTTTGTGGAGGCCTATAATAATGAGGCTGAGCATTATATTGCCCTTGATACCTACTTGGCTGTGTGTATGCTTGCGGGTAGCTTTGTCATACTATTTGTTTGTTGTATGGGCAGTCTTGAGCCATGTGATTCGTGTATCATCTCTCAATCGTACAATATTGGCCACTAGGGTTGGATTGTGTTTGTGTTGCATTGGGAAACACATTCGCCATATGATCTGCACCACAGGTGTAACAACGCTTGTTTGTTGTTAACCTTGGCATCTGTTTACTAGAAACTCCTAGTTTTTGGGCCACTTTTTCTACTAGGCCTTCTATCGAACTAGAAAGTTTTGAGGATGCTAGAGATGAACAATCTGAGTCTTCATAGACCTTTGAGATTTCTAATTCGTCTCCAAGGTTGTCCTCAATGTCTATACAAATTCTCACACATTGCTCTAGTGTTCTGGGTTCCTTCAAGTACACATAAGAGTGTAGTTTAGAGCTCAAGAGGCCATCTAAAAACAATGACACTTGCTTGGCCTGTGAGGGTAACTCTTGCATCAGACATCTCTCAACATATTGTCTAAACCTACGTCCTGCCAATCTGACTATTTCCTGAGGGGTCTATTTGAAGCTATGAATCAATGAAGATGTATCATGCCTGATTCCACTTTTAGAGAATTCCGTGATGAATGACTCTAAAAAGTGATGGATATCTCTAAATTGCCTTTGCTACAATGGTTGGAACCAAGTTAAAGCTGTGTTCGTCAACGTTAGTCCAAAAGCATTGTATTGCATAAACATGTCTTCTACTTGCTCTGCTCGTAGCACTTGCTTAAAGCTGGCCACATGGTCATAGGGATCTCCTGTCCCATCACAGTAATTTTTCATGGACTTTACTAGCTGAGTGGGTCTTAGTACCCTGCGGTGTGCCTGTGGTCTAGGTAGAGGAAAATCATCTCTACCACCTCGTATTCTAGGTTCTCTTTGTCTTTCCACTCTATCGGTGTCCATGGCAATTCTATCTCTCCCTATGGGATGAGTGAGACTTACTTCCGATCTCTCTTCGTTCTTCTCTCTTTGCGTGCCATGGGCTGATGATATTCCAACACCTTGATGGCTCGTGTTTACACTTGCTCGAGATGGAGGGAAGACTAAATCGCCTCTCCATGTGTATGTATTTCTTGCGTGGTCTAGTACTACAAATACTGGATCTAAAGTATCATCCAGGTATACAACCTTTAGAGGAGTATCTAGGTCCTTGAATTCGTAGATCATGATGGAGCCTACCTCACTAGGTTGTTCCATTCTGTACCTCCAAAATGCTTCGTCAGTTTCCTTATTCACAAATAATTCTATGCTTCTGTTATCCTTAGGGATCCAATCTCGAATTTGTACTCTTGCTAGTACAGATTTCCCTCTAGGTGTCCTAGGTTCTTCTCCCAATAGTTCTTTTCCTTGGGTTCTCACTTCCGTTTCTAATTGAATTACACCAAATTCATTGGTATGATTTGGTTGAGTACTTTTGATGTACATCGTTCCTTCTTTGCCTATGTATGTGTCTCTCTTGAATTTCACCACTAGACGTTCCAATCCAATGGGTTAATCAGGATTGTGCATTTGCACCACTTGTCTTCACAAGCCATCCTCATAGATGCGAGCATCTAAGTGGCTGGTTCGGACAAATTCTAGTTGACTTCTGTATTGTCCTTCGGGTCTTTCCAAATATGCTATGTTTAACCCTCCTTTTGGTCTTTTCGTGCTAAAAGCCATTTGTGACTCACTAGTGTCTGAGCCCAACTCGTAAGGGTAACTATTCAACTATTGTGCCCACGAACGTGTAGTGGTTCCTACAATTTCTTTTGATGATCTAAGGCTTCATCGGTCTGACTTACCTATATGCTTGCCCGATCTAAGGTTCATGAATTTACTTCTTGAGTTGCTCTCTGATTGTCAATGGTTCTTTGTTCTTTATGGCTTGTTTCTTTTTAAGTCCCTTTAAGTTCTTGTGTTGTCGTACTCTATGCGTTAGGAATCGACTTTCTGTTGTACCTTTGAGTTCTCGTTCCATCAGACTTAAGTTCTTTTGTTAGAGCTATAAATCTCAGAAAACGGACTTCGAATGAAAAAGATATGAGCATGAAGGCTCTTGGGGGTAAAAACTGACAATTAGGTTTTTCTCTCCTTATGAGCTAAGGAGTCTCTTATGAGCTTAGTCACCCAAAATTTTTTTCAAAATAGCCTCAAATTTTCCCAAAAAATGAAACCCTAATTTTTGCGTTTGGGGTGGACAATCGCGATGGTCTGAGACGATCGCGATGGCTCAGGTGAACTGTCGCGATGGTATGGTACAATCGCGATGGTCCGATGGAGCGAGGCATTGCGATGGTCTAAGTGAAGCGTCGCGATGGTCTAATCAGCAAGCAATCGCAATGGCGTCGATCAATGGTCAACGCAACCATCACGATGGCGTGAGCCAATCACGATGGTCACGAGGCACAATCACTTGAGCCAATCACATTGGTCCAACTTCGAGGCATCGCAATGGCATACCTCGTATCCTTGCGATGGTCTGGCTTGACACATGGCAGATGAGTGGTCGCGATGGCATGAGCCAATCGCGATGGCGTGGCGTCGACGGGATCGTTGTGATGGTCAGGGACCGTCCGGAGGGCTCAAGTGAACCGTTCCGATGGTGTGAGACTATCGTGATGATCCAAGTGAACCGTCGCGATGGTGTGAGACCATCGCAATGGTCCAGCCAAGCCCTCCTGATGGCGTAAGCCAATCGCGATGGTGTGACACAATCACAATGGCGTGGACCAATCGTGATGTTCCACCAAACTATGAATATTTTAAATGTGTTTGTGGATTTGTGTGCGCTACTGTTGGCTACCTCTTGGTGTACTCGCTTACCAAAAATGCCAAACTTGGCAGACCATCGTGATGGTCTGACACACATGGGAGATTCTTACAGAAAGTTGATTTTTTACCTTTTGGAAGCTTTCGTGCTGCTCTAGAGCACTGTACCTGCAAGAAAACTCAAAAACAGACATGCACATGCAAGCACAAAAGCTCTCTCTCTCTCTCCCATGCACAAATGAGAGGAAAAGAGGAGAATGGGTGGATATGGTGAATTTTCTGATTTTTTCGGACTGGAAGAAGATGATGCGGTGGTGAAGAAGGAGTGTAGAGGAGATGAAAAACACAAAAACCTAATTAAAAGCAACAACAAAAACTGAATTTTTTACCTTCCAACACCAATTCTTGCTATACTCTTACCATCGCACATTTGTCCTAGACTCGATCCCCGACAACGGTGCCAAATATGGTGTTGCTCTAGCACAATGGTGAGAACCACGTTTAGAAGCTCCAGCTCCTTAATGTCAATCCACGGAAGAAATAGGAATGATAGGAAGATCGTGAATGTGAGATGTAGTGAGAGTGAAGGTGAGAAGCATAGAGATGCAGACACACATACACACACACCATGAAGAGACGAGAAAGACACAATGGAAGGTAGGAAAATAGAATCTATTACTCAAGATCTCAATTACAAGCTCAAGCTCACACTAGCTCATACAAGTCTACACTAGCTAACCTCAAAAATGAGCTCTCTAGCTCTTTTTATAGATTCTAGACTAGTTTTGACTGGTTTCACATCTAGTGACTGGCATAGTTAAAAAATAGGTTCTAGGTGCTATTTGAAAGGGTAAACAGAATCCAAAAATAACTGAAATTGGTAGGCTCGTTCTACCTAAGCTCATCAAGCTTGAGGACTCATGGGCTTGCACAAAATGGAGCTATGAATTACAAAAGTGGTTGTTCTATGTTACATATGGTACAAGAGTGATGAAAATCACTATTGGGAGTTTTTGAAAAGTATTTATAGAATATATTTCTTTGAAAAAATAATCCAACTGGCTCACACTACTTCGTTATGCTCTATCTTCACATGCTTCCTCGACGTCTGTGCCTTTGGCTACTGCCAATTGTGCTCTATCTTCACATGCTTCCTCAACGTCTGTGCCTCTGGCTACTGCCAACACTTCAGATCATATATGGTAATTGCAAATGAATACCCAACTATAAATTTTATAGAATCCAAGGGGCCAAGATTAGTGGCATTGCGGATTCCGATGATTCATTTCTCACATGATTTGCACGTTTAGAAATGACGTGATTGGTGACCTGACAGAGGGACACTTGGAGGGTGGAGTTATTTCTAGGAGGTCACCAACCCACTCTTAGACCTCTTTCGAGTGTTCTTGACATCCGCATGGTCTTTCCATGGCTTCTTTTGCAATATCTAACCATTTTACCTCTTCCTAGCAAATCTCAAAAGAAGTCACTTTTTACCCTGCATGACGTTGAATGCCGAGATTTAGTTGATAACAAGGTCACTTTATTTTAGTTATGCAAAAATAGGTAGTAGAATCGCTTTCTTTAAGGTATGATAAAAATGAGAGGTGGATTCAACCTGTTTTGGAGGTGTATCAAAATTGGGCTTCATGTAGCCTTATTTGGAACTAGGACGTGCTGGGAGAAGAAGGCCTAGAATACATAAATGTCTTCTCTTCTACCAATCCCTTCCTTAACTTCCTCGCACGAAAGATTTCCTTATTCCGAGAGATTCCAGAGAAAATATTGGAGGTGGTCATCAAGAGTCATTCTTAATAATGTGGGTCACCCTATTGATGAGGGTGAGTCTCTTTGAGTTAAGATGTTTGTATCGAAGGGAATGGGATGACCCCTTATTCCGTGATAAGAGAGGAAATGGTCGAAGTTTCCCCACTTGCGGTTCTTGCAAGGAATGAGGCGGAGCAGGCACCCTACGAGGTCCTCATGCACCTTGTGGAATATAATATGCTCCTTGTTGAGTGTGTTGCATCCTTAATGTTTGAAGCTATGAAATGGGGTCGCCTTGTTATCAAGCAAGTATCCAATCTAGAGAAGGATGTGCATTCTTATCAAGAAAGGAGCCAATCTAGGAAAGGGGTCGCTTTCTTATCAGGCAAGGAGCCAGTCTAGGAAAGGGTTCATGTTCACCTTGTGAGCAATGGCCTGGAAACACCCAAGGTGAGTTGCTGCCATACTTGGTCACGTAGAATCCATGGGTAGCTTACATCAAAACCAAATTTTTCTTCAGAACGATGGAAGGGACTTACTACCAAGAAAGGGGTTGCCCAGAACAGGTCCACATAAGGCGAGTATATTATGCATAATGGGGTGGGATACCTTCTTCATGCCATGGCAGATCTTGAGCTTTAGTCATGGAGAGAAAAGGCGTAGGCGCGCCCTGATATTGCCACATGGGTGAGTGCTGTACAAATTTCGCGTTCCACATGGAGGGGAGTGTTGGGCTTCAATTAAATAAGGCGAGTGGTATGCGTGTCTCTCATGCATGAAAAGGAGGCGCCCAAGAGTTTATGCTCACACAAGGCAAGATGGTGCTGAACTTTGTCATCATGAACACTAAGATTAGTGTTATACATTCAAAGCGATACAGAGGTCATATATAAAAATGTGCCAAGCACTTGTTTTCACTACTGTATGCAAGGTCACAGAACCAAAGAGTCTCCCATAGGCAGAATGTCCCGCGTAGGCAGAATTCCACTAGGCAGAAGCAAGAGATGTAAAATGCGAAAAAAAAATGGGAAACATATAAAACAGAGACCAAAGAAAGAGACCTTCTGAGCTTGATAACCCTTCAATGGATACAGCTAAAGTAGAACAAATGTAATTTGTAGACCCTCGCACCCATAAGGGTTCATAGGAGTGATAAGTAGAAGGAGAAGAAGCCCGAAAGGTAAGAATGGGACAAGTTTCTCTTGTTCAATCCAAGAAAACAATATTTTCTCTAATTTTGAGAAGGCGGTTTATCCCATGCACTACCTTAGACGATTGAATCCATTTATTATTTCAAATGAAAACAAGAAAAGTAGAGAGGATTATTCCAGTAATAAATAAGAAAAGTCGAGAGGATTATTCCAATAATAATTAAGACAACCTGGAGGGATACACGAAAACTAAAGAGGTTGGCTTCACCACAAGAAAATAAGACAATCTTGATAGAGAAAACTTAATCATTGGGTCTACAATTCCCGAAGTCACTCTAGAGTCATTCACTAAGAAGGCTCCCCATAAAAGGAATCACGTAACAAAAATCCCTTCGAAGTGTTGCTGTAAAAATGAACACTCAGCAGAGCTATGGAGATTGATACAGAGAGAGAGATACGTGCTGATAAGTATAGAGAAGTGCACCTCTTTAGTTCATCAAAAGTACATAATATATAGCCAGTCTAAATGCCTTGGCATTAAAGGAGAGATCCAAAAGGTATGTGTGAAGATAAGCTTCATAGAGAAGTCTGACAAAAGGTTCTAACACTCTAGTATCTGACATAAACTGATTCCTGACATAAAGTGGTGACAAAAGTAGTTTCAATTCCCCCCCTTTTTCCTAGCATAGGAAAACAAGTTAAATACCACATTGGGCGTTACAATTAAGGTTACTATATTAGGTACCTCAAACATCGTTCCTATTTTTGTTGAAGAATCCGAAGTCTCCACAAGAAAGTTTGTCCCGTTTTTTATCTCTGTTGGTCTCCTGAAGTAGTTGCTCGGTAAGTGTCCTATCTTGCCACAAAAGGTACATTTCTTCTTGCTTAAACAATCCTTGGCGGCATGATTAGTCCGACCACATATGCTACACATTTTTAATGTAGCTAGAAGTGTATCCCTAGGGCATTCTGGTTTCTCGATCCTTTTCTCTTCTTGTTGCAAAGAGTTTATTACATCGTCTAGGGTTGGAATAGGGTCCTTCTCTTTCAAGACAATGACAATGTTTACAAAGGAGTTGGGGAGAGCTTTTAAAAGTATTGCTATTTTGTCCTCATCAGGAATTAAACATTGAAGAGAATGCAATTGGGTTACTATACTTTTCATCATATTTACTAGAGAAGCTATATCCTCGTTGGGATTAAGGAGAATCCCATACAATTGCATTTTTAAGGTCATTTTGTTATGCTTTGCATGAGCACCAAAAATATTCTCCAATGTTTGCCAAGCTTCATATGCATTTTTTGCTTCGTCTACATAGTGTATATAAGGGTCGTCGAGTGCGGTGATGATTATTCCATAATCTTGCTCTTCGGAAAGTTGACGTTGTGTCTTGGCCGCTTAAGTAAGCTCTTTTAATTCTCGTTCGGTTGGTAGAGCCTTGTTGGCGAAGCTCCATACACCTTTGCGCATTAGAATTCCTTTCGTTTTCATTTGCCATGTGTGAAAATTTGTACCTTCAAACTTATCCACACCTTCAAAAGCCATACTTTGGGAAGGCTTACTGATTATTAATCAACAGTGTTTAGTCCCGTTATTTAAAAAACAAGATAGGCAGAAAACTATTTACAAATGGAGCTAGCTCAAACCTAGATGCCTAGGAGTTATTACAGAGCTATAAAAGCTTTTGGATTTATTTTCCTACTCAGAACTTCTATGTGCCTTTTAACAAGCTGTAAAATAAATGTGTAAAGCAAATGTTAAGATCTTGACATTGAGTGCCTCAATATTGCAACTTATTCCTCTCCATAGGTGCATCTCCAAATAAGCTTAACTCTGTATCTTCAGCAAAGGCATATTATATTGCTGATATGTTCATTGCAAACAGAAACGCCATGTCCGTTGATTACAACGATTAAGATAAGACTCTGTGTTGAACTTGCGTGGGTGATTAAATGGCAATACTAGACATAAATATTAATCAGTAACAAGTGTCCTTCAACCTTTGACGCCGAAAACATCTTTTAGCATGATGATGTGACCATACATAGACATGACTGGCAATGGGCATGCCTAATTGAAGGCCTCTTTGATTTTTTAATCTTCCACGCTCATATGATTAATTTATAGATTCAACACGAGTTGTGTACAAACGCTGCACCACCATCCCACTGGATCTGCGTTATGGTTATTCAAGTGACAACTTTTACTTGCATAGCGGAAGAAGTCGGATTAAATCAACAATCATGAGCAAAAGTACTGTTTGAGTACGACGACGGTGATGATGCACTAATTCAACTGGAACCTTGCACTATAGCGTGATGCAGTTGTCGCCTCTTGAATCGTCTTGATTCATCTTCGAGCGTGACATGAGGTCAGATAGCAGAACTACAGAGCATAGTGCTGGAAAGGACTCAAGCGCAGAAGATGGCCGCCATGGCCATTGTTACAGTGAGAATCCTTCAGGAATCGAGCAGACAACATCCCACTTATTAGTCTGAAGATCCGCCTCATGAAGCTGATGAGTTGGGTTACGCTGGACACGGTAAACCTCCTCCCAGCTCTTGTAGTGGCGAAAGGTGTGGTTACAAAGAGACCCAAGCCTTGCTCTGTGCAGAGGCTATGGCGGAGTGGAGCTAGCGATGGAGCTCGAGACACACAAAAGCGCAGCCACACTAAGAGAGCTCGCCTTTTTCTACTTCTTTTTCAGCTAGTATGCACACCCTTCTTTCCTCTGCGTGGAGGTTTCTATGGTGCCTCAGAAGAGAGAGATCGTTACGGCTCTGATACCACTTGATGCTATAAGAACGAACACTCAATAGAGCTATGGAGATTGATACAGAGAGAGATATACGTGCTGATAAGGATAGAGAAGTGCGCCTCTTTAGTTCATCAAAAGTACATAATATATAGCCAGTCTAAATGCCTTGGCATTAAAGGAGAGGTCAGAAAGGTAGGTGTGAAGATAAGATTTGCAGAGAGGTCTGACAAAAGGTTGTGATACTCTGGCATCTGAGATAAACTGATTCCTGAAATAAAGTGATGATAAAGGTAGTTTCACGAAGAGCCCCCTCATTCCTGAAATAAAGTGATGATAAAGGTAGTTTCACGAAAAGGGGGGTCCCGTGGGCACTAGTCCCCTTCTATTGTACCTTTGTTTCTTAATTTAATTCAAGTCCGGGAGAGTAGGCTATTGCCGAACTTCCTTTATATTAAAAAAAAAAAAAGAGCCCCCTCATGGGTAGACTAATGTGTCAAGATAGCTCTGCCTCGAGAAATAGAGATGAAAAAGAAAAATTCTAGAATAAGAGGGACAAGAACCATCCCACAAAGTTCAATGCCATTGGAAGTGATAGTCCTTTACTTTAATGTTCGTGGACTAGCCAATCCCTCTAGGGCTATCATTATCGAGAAAATGCTTAAAGATAAAAGTTTCATTCTAGACTTCATCCGTCTTCAAGAGATCAAAATCTATGGGGACAACCTTCCTAGAACACTGAATCGAATTTCCTCGTCTCATGTATGGTTATCCACAGCGAAACCAATAGAGTTCTGATGGTTCATTATTGGCATAAAGAGAGGTTGGATGCATTGCCTTGTAGAGACACCTCCACGGAAATCAACAATGGATGGATGGCTGCCCCCTTTGAATCAACCATGCAATTCACTATTGCTTCTCTTTATGTGCGTAATGTGGCGCTCTTCATCAAAACTACAAGTTGGACTGAATCTATAAAAAGGACATGAGTTATGTGTCACAAAAAGGCCCATTCTCACCTGCTGTGTGGACCTTGTGGTCTTTTACCACTATCCCACGTTTGTCACCTTCAAATGTCTCGTTCATCATAGGAAAGCTCACAAGTTCCATGCCAATCTTGAGAACCTTGCCCTTCTTTCAATCTAGAAAGAGATCACATCGGCCAAGAACAAAGCCTTGCTTGCTCCTCCTCATCCAAGATTTCGATAGTGGTGGTTAAGAAAATGCAAAATATGTTACTGAGGACACAAATAGTATTTTAGAGGCTCAAGAGGGAAGTGAAAAATGTTCATGCCCATCTTTGAAATAGGCTCATAAAGATCAAAAGCATATATGAAGAGAAAATTCAAAGAATGAATCTTCAGTTTAAAGAGTGATGGGAAGGGAAAGCGGACAGACCAACAAAAGAATGTGTATACTTTTTAAGAAGAAGCATGACAAGGATTCTATCCCTTTCAAAATTAATAGCCTTGGTGTGGAGTGCAAAATGGACAAAGAAAGTATCACACTTATGATTGAGCACTTCACACAACTTTTGATGTTAGTCCAAGCTCGCATAACTTAGTGGTTTGACACCTTGAGTCTCTAGGAGGAAGTCCTGAGTTCAAGTCTTTGCTGAACCTATTTGTGAGCTCTTCAAAAATAGGTGCCTCTACCTTACGAGCTTGGGTTTGTGAGTGTGTTTTCAATTCATTGTACTCTCAAAGAAAAATGTCTCACATGTCAGAATATTTGTGCAGAGCCTCCCATCACCAACAGTTTTTGTAATAAATAGAACAATTTTATTGTAATATTTGTACGTATATAGAGCGGATACTATTTTTTTTCTCTCTCTCTATTTCATCTCCGCCTCTCTCTCCACCTCTTGCATCTACTTAATGGCTGGACATAACTCTTTATTTGTATGCCGCGGGGGGGGGGGGGGGGGGGGGGGGGGGGGGGGGGGGCTTTTGCATGTTTCTTGTTTCCTTGCTGGTAAGCGGACATGTACTTCATAATTGTTGGATCAGGGGCGACTATAGAGAGGATTTTTCGTCGTTTGTTGTTTTTATTTTAAAATAGCGGCAGGAGGTGGTGAAGAAATTGCCTTCGATAGACGACAATCGTGAATTGGGTCCTTCCTGATGATCGCAACGTGCGGACAGCAGACAGAATATCTGTGGAAGATTTGGATGCTTTTATGCATAAAGAGACACCATGATCCATCCCGTTCAGCAAGTTCATAGATACCTTTCTGAAGGCAGATTTTCATAGAGGATACATTGGGCCCTCATATGATTTTGGATATACAGTCCACCTAATGTAATCATCAATGAAAGATACATAATACCGTGATCCAAAAATTGAGGGATCCTTACTTGGTCCCCATACATCTATATGGACAAGTTTTAGGTAGTTCTCATGCATGTAGCCTTTCCTTGAGGAGGGTGACCTGTGAGATTTTCCAAACTCACAAGCACCACATTTAAGAAAATCAGAGATTGAGTTGAGTAAGTAGGACCTTGCTAATGCATCCTTGGCACACCATGTGTTGAGTCTTTCATGCTCCTCTCTTGTAGGTTGTCCTTTGCTTCTGAATATGGGCATGTCCTCATCTCCTTAGATGTATCCATAGAGGCTTCTTCCTTGCAAGTATGTCTTCATCCTCAAGGACCATGCTTGGTAGTTGTTCCTGTCCAATTTATCATTAATGAAAGAAGGAAAACCATCTCCATCTCAGGTCGTGATGCACATGCTATGTCTCAGTTGAGGTATACCCGTGTCACATGATAAGATGGGAATATTTTTACGTCATGCACAAGATTTCTCTCCTTTTGCTTTCAATGCAATATTTTTTCTTTTCACTTGCTTTCTTCGCTTATCCAATTTTTCTTTAATTTTCCGGAATATTAACACAAAAGTCAATGATTCTCGAGGAAATTAAATACTGTGTTAATATTGCTCTTATCGTAACCTCCTATCGTGCCTATGGTATCCGGAGGTCAATGAAATGGGGCTACTTCTACGATTCTTGTAGAAACAAAAGTCAACACACACAAGTCCATCATTCAAACTCTTTACGTTAGCATTCATCTTTTATGGGTTGCGCTACGCTTCAAATTTAAATGCTTGTGTGAGGTTAACATATTTTAATCGAGAAAGAGTGTCGACCTCGAAAAAAAAAAACATTCTATCTCTTCCCTAAGTTCTTCTTGCCATTGATGCCTGTTGTCTTTCATAGAATACAATACATGGATACACATAAAAGTCCATTCATTGTCTCGGTATCTCCGTTCAAAGGAATATGGTTCTCTCTGGTCTTTCAAAGTACATCTACCATGGAAAAAATTCATTCTTCCAACAGTGAAAGATCTTTAATCTGCTCAAATAATCATCCGGCCATTCACTTAATAAAGTAACATGCATTCTGAAATTAAAAAACAGTAAAATTGGAAAAGCGTTCTTCACTTTTGCATGCACATATTAATAGATGCTTAAAGAAAAAGAAGATTGAAAATGCTTCTCGTATATACGAGCACAACGGAAGAAGGTTAAGTTCTAATGCTCGAATACTAAAGGGGTTTAGGGGATAAAAATTAGAAGGCAATGGAAATTTTCAAAGAAATCAATATTAAAGAAAAAGCTTAAAAAGAACGGAAAAGCTTAAAGATTAGATGAATCTCTAATGGATGTAGAGATAAATCTAGTAGGTGGACAAGAGCTCCTATGCATATATGATTAAAGAAACAAAGAATAAAACTGAAATACATCAAATTTCGTATTTGAGCGTCTTATCCACTAGGGTAAATTTCGTATCGAAAGCACATACAAGCATAGTTAAAGACCTCATCGGTGAAAATAAATGCATTGGATACAGTTGATGTCAAAGAGGTGGAGCAATATTCAAAAGACCGCTCCACCTCGTTCAGGTCAGTTGAACCTTGTTAGGTGAGCTCGGATAGTACTCATCACACAGGGCTTGATGAAGGGCCATGCCCTGCCAAGTGCGAGGAGGCCAACAGGCCTCTAGGTCGAACCCACGCAGGAGTGAAAGTTAGACGAAAGAGGCTAGAGGCCTTAACGAGAGCAAGACGACAAACGTAATGTGCAAGGCGGGAGTAAATACCACGAACAAGGGAATCGTAACACATTCACTCTCCGTTCAAACTACAAGAGAATCCCTTTGTTGATAGTTTTAATATACAAACACCTACATTTTCATCGATCCACATTCATTCTTGTGGCCTCAAACAAAACGAAAGCTATGTTTGTTTCCTAATGTCTTATTATTACACACACCTACACAAACACACACATATACATATACACACACACACACACACATATATATATATATATATATATATATATATATATATATATATATATATATATATATATATATATATATATATATATATATATATATATAACACTCCTCAATAACAATAACTTTCTCTCGCAAGACTCCATTTGGACGTTAACTCTGTTTATGGAAAAAACATTAGCATTGGTACTCTTAAGCACAAATGCAAACATTTTGTATTGAGCTATAGGAAAGACTTGATAGATGGAGGTGAAGTAGTCCCAAATGATTATATTTTATCTCCATCTTATTTTTCTTCTTCTATACATACCTGGCTCCATCACAAGCCCTTGGCTCAAGATCAATTGTTGCTATGTACCAACAACCAACCACTAGATATTACTAAGATTGCCCAAAATATGCTTAGAAAGCTCTTGGCTCAAGACCAATTGTTGCTAAGTAACAACAACCAAGCACTAGATATTACTTAGAGTGCCCAAAATATGCTTAAAAAATTCAAGAATCAGAGAGGTTGGTTTGTAGGAATTTTGTTTGAACTCAGTGGAAGATGGATCACTCAGTAGAATGTGAGTCAATGGAGACACATATTCTTATGTTTATGGTCTCTCTGCAACAACATCAAGCATTCTTACTCGCAATGGTTGATCATTCATACTCGTGGTCTCTCGTTTGGACTCAAAGATAAAAAGTGTGAAATTAATGAGGGCATTTGTACCATTTAGGGCAAGGTGGAAGATTTACGCCATATCTTTATGCATTGTCATCATGCTCAGAATTATTGGCAGCCTTTAAAGTCATACTGCATCAAGCGCAACATGAATTAGAGATATAGGGAGGTTCTCTTGGGTTTCTGTTCAACGATGGACCTAGCTCTCTAGAACTTGTGGAGGTATCAGATTTTTTGGTTCATATAGCTAAGCATGAATGAAGTTGTCTTCAACAACGGTAAAAAAAATTTTGAAAGTTCCTTCTCTCAGGGTTTGAGAAGCATAGCTAGTATCTTTTGACCATTAAATCTAACCTGCTTGACAACTCTCTATTCTTTGATGTAATATGAACATCCCCAAGATTGGAGATCCACTATCCTTGCTTTGTACTCTCCCTTGCGTTTTGATGTAGTTTTGTCATACTTTTGAACTTGGTTATTGTTGCAATAGCGTGATTGGCCCTAGGTGTCTTGCCCCTTGCAAAGATGTATAAATCCACATTATTTAACCACTTTTTCTGTTTGTGTTAAAACACTCCGTTGTGAGCTTAAGAATCAATAGGTGATGCAACTGCCGTTTTCTCATTTTAAAACGGAACTTTAAAATCTCTATGCTTAATTATGTTTGTTTGGCTTCTTGGTATATTTGTTTAAGGACAATGGAGATCTGAGTTATGCAGCATACTAGTATGACTCGTAAACTATCCAACGATCTCCATCTAAATGTGCGTATGATAAGTGATTTGCGGAAAAGGATCACGATATGCACCTTCGAAGCTGTGGTGCTTAAATAATGAAGTTGCTTGATGTCTTTAAGGCTGTTATCATCATTCGTAAAGGTCCAAAAACCTTAACGAATGATGATAAAATCTTTGTGCAGCATTAACTTTTATTTAGTGCGCCAAAGTTGCTTTTGGAACACATTGTTTATGTGATTCTTCAATCCTAACATCATAGATTCAAGGTTCCCTAGACCCCGTGATGTATCCAACATTAAAGTTAACCAAATCTAGTTGTGTTTTTATGGAGGAGAAATACTTTCTTCTATTTGTCCTTAATCATTTAGTAATATGTACGTGCAGTAAGGAAGATTAATTTTGGATCTCCCTATTCACTTATATAAAAAAACAGTGTCACTGTATGTGAGAAGGACTTTGTTACTATTTTCCTTTTCCTTAATTTAAGAATGAATGTAATTTTATTGATGGAATTGCCAGATGATTCTATGAACAGATTTAAAACCCTTAAGTGTTTAATGAATTATTTATTTCCATGTTAGACGTACCTTGTACGATCATGAAGGAACCATAGCCCTGCAAATGTCTGTACAGAGAAAACGAGTGGACTTAAACGTGTATCCATATATGCTAAAATAGAAAAAGGATCAAGGAAACAAGTGTGGTGTTTTGAAGATCCAAGACCATAATGAAGAGACAGAAGAATACTTTCTAAAGTAGAAGATATTTCTTCATAAAAAAAAATTAACCTCACACAACCTTTAACAACGAAGATAACTCAACCCATAGAAATGCAACACTGCAAGTTCTTATTAGCCCAGGGACTAAAATGGACTAAAATGGATGGTTTCATCCCCACTTCTACTATAGCTAAAACTCCAAATTTAGCTAAAAGTTTATAGCACATCTCTATTGACTCTATGGTCTGCTTCAAGACATAGTGTCTGACAGATATAAAAAATTTACTTGTCATTTTCGGAGATCTTTGTTCAGTAGGTTAGAAACCAAGTTAAATGTGAGTACAACAAATCATCAACATATGGATGGTAAAATAGTCGATAGAATACTTGAAGATATGTTACGAGCTTATGTATCTTCAAATCAAAGTGATTGGGAGGACTATTTAACTTATGTTGATTTTTCTTACAATCGTGCTAAGCACTTTGCAATTGAGTATAGTACCTTCATGTTAATGTATGGGTTCCAATCAAGAGCATCATATGCACTTGGACTGCAAGATAAAAAAGTCCAAGCAACTAAAGATTTCTTGAAATATAGGAACTTTAGTTTGGATGAATAAGATCCGGTGATAACTTTAGTTTGGATGAATAAGCCTTCTAAAAAATCGAAAAGATGAGTTTGTAAATGATTTTGGAAACCTTTTATATCATGATGTTGCAGGTTGAATTTAATGGAAAGAGTAATGTTATTGTTTGGTTCAGACTGTTTACAACCTGTTTGAATATATTATGTAGTTTTAATCTTATGAAGTTCATGTATAACAGCTAACTTTCTAAAGATGAAGAACTTTAATTTCATTACCTTTAACGTTAAGGGGATCACCGATCATGTGACGTGAAAAGCTTAAATACCTAGTTAAATGATTGGTCGTTAGCCCTCACATTTTGTGTTTACAAGAAATCAAGGTCGAGGTTCATAAGTTTAGATTGAATCTCAAAATTATTTCTAACCACTGTGGGTGGTACTCTACTATTCATAAATTTGGTTGGGGTGGGACTATTGTTGGTATCTCAACTGGTCTCTCTCATCTTGTCAATAAATTAGAAGTAAATTCCACCATTAGTGGTCAGCCATCATTGGCAATACCCCATTGGACATAACTATTGTTAGTATTTATGATAGTCATAACAATAGCACAAGATAATGTCGGAACAAGATTTCTAATCTTAATGGTCCTCTTACGCTCCTTGGAGACTTTAACATGGTCACCACTGTCCATCACTGTATGGATGGCAAAGGCGAAATATCCAATGGTTCTGAGAAGTCTTCCCGATATAATCTCTTCGCCTCTAAGAATTTGATAGTGTTAGTTCAATTTTTCTTACCTTAAAATTTATTGGAAAATTAAGTGTTCCCTTGATCATTCTTTTGACCTTCAGATCATGTTCCTCTCATGTTATCCTTGTCTAAGGATGGAACTATTAAAATGGTTTATTGGCTTCATTTGAAAAAAGGTTTATTAGCCTCTTTTCTAAATATGGACATCTTTTATTGGTTGTTTCCTTGTTCATAAAAGAGGTCCCAAAGACGATCTCAACAATATTGGAGACCCATTTTTTGCTAGACTTCTATCTACAATATTTTTATGTCTACTCTTGCTAGGAGAATGAGTCCTATCATGGAGAATATCATTCTCCTTAAGCCAAAGGGCTTAATGACAGGTAGATTTATTCTTGATGCTATTATTTCCCTTTGGAAGGCATGGATAATGCTAAGCAGGAAAAATAGGACTTCTTTCTTTTGAGAAGGCTTATGATTATTCAATGGGACTTTATTTATCATTCTTTACATGAAGTTAGATTTGGTAGAATGTTCATCAAAGCTGTCAACACTTCGTTTGGTAATGCATACTCCAAGATTTCAATTAATGGTGACCTCGTTCCCACCTTTAAAGTCCTAATATCTATTAGGCACGGTTGCCCATCAGCTCGCATTCTTTTTTCCATTTCTCATGATTCTTTTGGCTGGCTCATAAAAGATGCCATGGATAATGACTCTAAAAAGGGTATTGATCTTAGGTTCTTAAACTTCGATGCGTTTTGGGCCTACCTTATCAAAAGAAATTCTAACTTCTTATCACTAAAACATTTGAAATGTTGGAATAAACATATTCTTTGGGATAGTTTTGGCTCCCCTCATATTTTTAAACCAGTGGGTAGTGCTCTTTGCCACTGAATGTGTAATGCATCGATGGAGGTCAAAAAGGCTTACATCCCTTCTTTTGATTTTACTAATAACAAATATTTCTTTATGCAAGAATCATTATGGATAGGATTGATTTCTTTGTGAAAGAATAGTAATCTAAAAATAAAAGATCACAAGTGTTTTAAAAATACTGCATAAGAAGCTGGTCTCAACACTTTAGGGATGGTGAATTGAACTTTGATCTTAGTATCTCGATACTATCTTCCCTCTCTTCTGCCCATAAACAAGTCATTTTTCATCATAAGAACGTTTTCTTGCACCAAATTAACCAATGCTCTAGCGACAAAAAAGTTGGGATCCATGAAGTTGTTTCCCACATGTTGAAGCAGTGAAAAAATACTAGCTAAGGGCTCGGTTACTAAAATTATAAACAAACTCTACTTGAGATGGACTTTTAATTGGACCCACAATCAATGGAGATATAGATTCAAGTGTGCTTGGGCTTTTCGTGTGGCCATTCAAGACTCGCTTTTGTAATGGCAGATCATAATGCCATCTACACATGCAAAAGGGCATCTGAACATGCAAAAAGGCTCTGTATATTTATAAAAAGGAAGGAAAATGTAAGTTATGTGAGAGTTTGGAGGATTTGGCCCACTTATTTGTCAAGTGTTCTAACGCTTAGAGGATATGGAGGCCCTTCAATAACATTTGTTTCTATCTCAGAGGTAGTAGACTAGAAGAGAGAAAAATCCTTCTTGGTGAATGTTGCAAGTTGGACTTAGGGCTTTGGGAGCTTTAGAGGGCTCACACTCTATGGACTATTTGAATCTCTAGGAACTATGAAGTTCTCTAGAGCAAGGCTTCCTTTAATGAATCTTCCTACTTGTGTGCCCTTAGAGCTATTGGGCTAAAAAGTCCCTTGTAACTTAAGACGGCTCTTCCTTCTGATATTCAAATCTCTAGTGTAATAAAAGATTGCCAATCTTGATCTTGAAAGAAAACTTCTTTATCTCTGTACTCCAAGGGAAGGTTTTGTATGATTTTGCATTAGACAGTTGTATTCTTCGACCCAATTGGGTTTATCTTACCCAAGAGAGATATTGTTCCCCCACCACACATGGTGCGGAGATTATGTGGGATCCTGCCATTGCACAATTGTAACATTTCTTCAGTTTTGTTAATATACATCCTGTTGTCTTGAAACTTGTAAAGCCAAAACACACCTTAAGATTATGGAATTTGAAATAGCTACATAGCAAAAGACATAGCAGACTAAAAAATAATTCAAAATAAGAAATAAGTCATTAAAAAATAGGAAAAAATAGTGCTTTAAAATCAAAGGAAGGTTTTTAGTGCGGAATGCAATTGAATTTACATATAAAAATTAATCCATTGCGGAACAGTGTTTATAGAAACCAACTATATTGATGAAACATTACAGATTGCTTAAAATATGCTTAATTATGTTTAAGGACAATTGAAAACTCTGCATTTTTGCATACACTCTCGCCTCCACATTTTTGCATAAACTCTGCATTACTTGGCCCCAAACTGGATAGGTAGGAATGATGATAAAATCTTTGAGCAGCATAATTTTTATTTAGTGCGCCAAAGTTATTTTTGGAACACATTGTTTATGTGATTCTTCAATCCTAACATCCTAGATTCAAGGTTCCCTAAACCCCGTGATGTATCCAACATTAAAGTTAACCATATCTAGTTGTGTTTATATGGAGGAGAAATAGTTTCTTATATTTGTCCTTAATCATTTAGTAATATGCACGTGCAGTGTCACTCCATGTGACAAGGACTTTGTTACTATTTTCATTTTCCTTAATTTAAGAATCAACCTAATTTTATTGAGGGAATAGCCAGATGATTCTATGAACAGATTTAAAACCCTTAAGTGTTTAATGAATGATTTATTTCCATGGTAGACGTACCTTGTACGATCATGAAGGAACCATAGCCCTGTAAATGTCTGTACAGAGAAAAAGGATCAAGGAAAGAAGTTTGGTGTTTTGAAGATCTAAGACCATAATGAAGAGACAGAAGGATACTTTCCAAACTAGAAAATATTTCTTCATAAAAAAAAAATTAACCTCACGCAACCCTTAACATCGAGGATAACTCAACCCATAAAAATGCAACACTGCAAGTTCTTATTAGCCGAGGGACATAGATGAATGCTGGAAGTTCTAAGCGTGTAACCAACGAGCAGAACTCTCGTATGTAAAAGTGTCCTCATTTCATTGACCTCCAAAAACATGCCTCCGAATACCGTAGGCTGAAGGGGAGCTATTTTGGGTGTGTCACGACGGGAGCCTGAGTCATAGAGAGAGTATGTAATCTTCTCAAAAACCATTGAAAGTTGTGCATTGAAAGTTGTGCAAAATAAAAAAGTTGTGCATTGAAAGCAAAAGAGGAAAAAGTTTCTGCATGACATAAAATTCCTTCGATCTTATCATATGACACGACCATACCGTATGTTGACTCTAGTTGCTAAAGGAATCAAGAATTGTAAAAGTGTCGTCATTTCATTGACCTCCAAAAACATGCCTCCGAATAAAAACAAAATTGGAAAAGCAAAGAAAGAAAATAAAAAAGTTGTGAATTGAAAGCAAAAGAGGAAAAAGTTTGTGCATGACGTAAAATTCCTTCGACCTTATCATATGACACGACCATACCTCAAGTGAAACATAGCATGTGCAACGCGACCTGGCATCGGATCATTCTTTACGATCTTTGTGTCCAGAGTGTTTGAAAACATTCTCTTAACCAGGCAATCAGTGTGCTCCACATTTTGATCGGTACTTTGTGGGAAGCTCTCAATTGCGTGACGATCCAAAGCTTTCCATACAATCAACGTAATGTATACCGTCAACTAACCATCTGTTCGCATCCTCGGATACAGAAAACACACGCTATGTTACCTCCTGAACGTTACACGTGAAGCTCAGCTGCATACCTTAACTCCAATCACCATTTTCGTTATTCACCGCCTCTCACAAATGCTGGCACAGTGAAAGCTCAATAATAGGATCGATATAGCCCAATCAAGTACCAGATACTTTTGCGGAGTTGTTCTTTGGAAAGGTAAACAGCCGATCGGCATTCATTGGAAGAGCCCCTCAAAGGAAAGCTCATGTGCCAGGATCCCTTTTTTTCAGAAAGAAAAGATTAAAACAAAAACAGAGAGAGGGATAAGTCCCAGACCCACAAAGATAGTAATCCGTGCAAATGCCTACAGTCTCTTTTAACACTAGGGGGCTGACATACCCCTCAATGGTGACAATAATTGCATAGTGGCTTCAAGTAAAAAATGTCAAACCAAATTTGATCTGCCTACAGCAAACCAAAATTTATACGGAGGGACTTCAAAAAAGACTCAAGAGCATTTCTTTATCTCATCGTTGGGTCTCTTTGAAACACTTGAGAGGGAGTGGGGGAGTTGTTCCTGACTTTACATCAACCTGGAAAAACACCTTGCTATAGATCATGCTAGATTGTAACTACCGGTGGGTAGTTGCTTTCTTTACAAGTCTCTCCATTTCACTCTTGCATTGATGTGCAGCTCTAATCAAGACACGGAGAGACTAAAAATGTGGCTGAAATTGAAATCACTTTCCTTAGAAGTCATCCTTTGCAAGGACTTCAATATGGTGGAAGCCCAATAGAATAGATGGGACCAAAGAGTCAGTGTCATTGACAACCATCAGAAAGTTTCTTGGGATCAGATCAATCTCCACCATGACCTCGTGGAAGTCAGAGATGCTTATGGCTTCTCCTCGTTGAACATGTATACAAGAAACAAATTGTTTAAAGTTAAACTAGATAGATGCTATCTCTCGTAGAATATCATTCACTTTCTTGGCTTCCCTTCCTTCTCTCAATGCAAAGACTTGTTGTTTTTTATCATTCTCTTGTTGTTGTCACTTTCAATCCCTATGCAAGTTAGGAAATCTCCTAGGATTCATGTGGACTCTTCTTTTTTGTCCCTCTCCTCGCTCCAACGCTTGATCTTCTCGACCTAGATCAAGGCGTTCAACATCGATGATTTACCAATTACATGTTGGAAGATGGTGGTTAAGCAGTCCTAGTTGCTTCTTACCAAAACTAAGGTAGATGTGAAATATTCAATGCTCTGGAATAGAGAAGTTGTATCATATAATTCGACGTTTTGACATGGAATTCAATAAATGAAAGAATCACTCATAGATCAGACTAAGAAGCAAATGTAGATATGTAGAAGAGATCCAAAGGAAACATCTTTAGATCTACTTTCAAGAATGATGGGAAGGGAAAGCGAAAACTCCTAAAGAAGAAAACGACACGAGGAGGAAATTATGTATATGATTGATAGCGAGGGTTTGCAATGTAAGTCCATCGACGAGAATAAGGAATTTATTATGAATCATTTCACTCAATTTTCGCGAATATCCACTCCATTGTCTTCTCAAAGCAACGACATAATGGCTACCACCACTAGCATGAGGACGAAGACAATTCCATGGAATTTGTTCTTTCAACTTAAGTCATGCTCTCAGATAATGAATACTCAAACTCGAGAGGCTTTCGAATCTTTTACCAAAAGGTAAGAGTTCGGGTCTAGACACGCTCACGAACATGTCCTTCAAGAAATTTAAGATCCTGTTCATGAGACAGTTGCATTTGGTTTGGTAGGAAGCCCTGGCATTTGGTGTTTGGTGTCAATCGCTCAATGAATATGTAAAAAAATTAATGCACAAAAAGAAAAAAAAATGATTGAATACTCGAGGCCAATCTTGAATCTTGAGACCCTTGCCCTTCTTTCAATCTAGAAAGAGATCACATTGGCCAAGGACAAAACCTTGCTTGCTCCTCTTCGTCCAAGATTTTGATAGTGGTGGTTAAGAAAATGCCTATCTCCGAAATGGGCTCATAAAGATCAAAAGCATGATTAGATATGAAGAGGAAGCGGAGAAACCAACAAAAAAAAACGTGTATATTTCTTTCTATCCCTTTCATAATTAATAGCCTTCGTGTGGAGTGCGAAATGGACAAAGAAAATATCGCAGTTATCGTGTGAACATGCCAGTTCGTCCGTTGTGGAAGAGATCCTTTCTGCCTTACTTGATGAGAGATGACAAAAATTTAGCTATCATGTTTGTTGTTTTGAGACGAAGATTTCGATGAGATTTACTTGCAAACTTCTAAGTTCAATGAGGGTTTATTGTATCACATTGGGTGAGGCATGCCCAATGTTGCATTCAACAATGTAACAATGTACTCTTTTCCTACGCTAGAAAATAAACTGTAGGAATTGTAGCTACCTTTTGCTTTGTTAGTTACGAACCCTTCTGTTAACAATGTCTTACATGTTACTCCAAGCTCGCATAGCCTAGTGGTTTGACACCTTGAGTCTCTAGGTGGAAGTCTTGAGTTCAAGTATTGGCTGGACATATGTGTGAACTCCTCTCAAATGGATTACGAGGTTGAGTTTGTGAGTGTGTTTCCAATTCATCGTACTCTCAAAAAAAAATGTCTCACATCTCAGAATTCTTGTGCAGAGCCTCCCATCCCCAACAGTTTTTGTAATAAATACAACACCACGCTCTCTCTCCACCTCTCGCATCTGCTTAATGGCTGGACATAGCTCTCTATTTGTGTGCCGCGTGGGGGGGCTTTTGCATGTACTTCATAATTGTTGGATGAGGAGGTGGTGAAGAAATAGCGGCAGGAGGTGGTGAAGAAAGTGCCTTAGGTAGACGACCGGACAGCATACAGAATATATGTGGAAGATTTGGATGCTTTTATGCATAAAAAGACACCCGTTCAGCAAGTTCGTAGATACCTTTTTGAAGGCAGATTTTCGTTCATAGAGGATACATTGGGCCCCCATAGGATTTTGGATACTTATTTTAACTTGTAAACTTGCTTTGCCTTTATCGTACTTTTTAGAAATTTTATTTGATTTGGAAATTATGTCATTAGGAGTTTTCATTTAATGAAGGCTTTATGAAGTGTATGGAATATGGGCGTCTTGGAGAAAGCCCATATTCCATACAAGTTACTAACCAATTCTAATTATTATAAAAAACTAACCGTGACTTGATAGAGACAAAGCATTTCAAAGTATTAAGGACCACATTTCAAAGTCTTAAGGACCACATTTCTCAATTCGGTCATGAGTCCAACTAAAAATAACCAGCACGATATGTCTACTCGATGAACTTACTAAATACGTAGAATAGAGTCTTCAATTCAATTGTTCGTGAACCTTGTAAGCCAGTATCACATATTGGAAATCGAGAAGTTTCCGTTTAAAGAAATCGAGAAATGGATAATTCACATATTGGAAAATCGAGAAATGGGTAATATTAAATATTGAAACGTCGAATCCAAAGCTAAACGTAGACTTGTATGCGTAAATTGGCAAAAAAGCTAAACGTAGACTTGTTTGCTTGAAAAGTTGTTCGTAAACACTAAAAACCTTTCGGGAAGATAGAAATCTTCTGTGGTTGCCTCCCCCTCCAATATTTTGCTGACTTGTTAAATGCTAGAGGGCTAACCGACCCCTCAAGAGCGATCATCATTGGTCAATGGCTTCGCGAAATTAGCCTAAACCCAGATTTTATATGTATTCAAGAGATTAAAATTGACGGAGAAGACCTCCAGAAACGGCTTAGACATGTCTCCTCGACCCATGTTTGGATTTCAACGGCGCATCAGCGGGGGTCCGGTGGAACGGTAATCGGTATTAATCAACTCTGGTTTGAAAAGCTTGAGAACTCCATTGAAGATGAAAGCCATCGCTGGATTGCTGTTTCTTTCGGTGCTCCCTTTTGTTTTACTTTAGTTTCTTTGTATGCCCCTAATGGGGAGTTAGGGAGACTTAACACTTGGGCCTCCTTGGACTCGCTCCCCCACAACGTGCTTATTTGTGGTGACTTCAACATCGTTGAGGACCCTATGGACAGATGGATGGGCAAGGGTAGGGTCATCGATAGTCGGGAGAAAGAAACGTGGGACAAAACTAAACTACACTTGGATTTGGTCGAATTCAAAGACTCGAATGGTTTTTCTTGGTCAAATCTCCAAGCAGGCGAGGACCTGAGGAAAGCTAGACTTGATAGATGCTACATTTCTCAGAGTTTTACTCATCAGTGGGGCCACCCTTCCCTCTCGCAACGCACCGACCTCACCATCTCTGATCACTACCCGATCGTCATCACTTTTCAACCCCCCACCAAGATCCGTAAGGCTCCTTGGTTCCATGCCAGTGTGCCCTCCTTCTCTCTCCCCTCCGTCCATCAAGAAATTTCTGATGTGTGGAAGGAGGCATTCGCCTCTGGCTTGTCCCCAGCCAAGTGTTGGAGAAGTGCGGTCGATAAGTCACGACAGATCATGATTAGATCCAGGAAGATGCTAGAGACTGTGCGGCGGGCTCGAGGAGGAAGTGAACAAAGGAAAATCTCAAGCCCAGAAAGGACTTCCAAAAATCAGAGCGCTGCTGAGATACGAGGAAGAGATACAAAGGAAAAATTTGCAAATTTTCTTCAAGGAGTGGTGGGCTGGCAAAGCCGACAAACCCACCAAAGAGATGTGCCGTATCCTCAAAAGGAAACACAACAGAGAATCGATCCCCTTATTGCTAGACGCAAATTGCAATGTATGCAATTCGGAAGAAGATAATTTTGGGATCATTGAAGGGCACTTCACGAGACTCCTGGGGACCTCAAACCCCCTCTCCCACCATAGAAGGGACTGTATGGCAGCCATATCTAGGGTTTCCCCCCAGAGGATACCACTCAACCTTCACGCTCTGCTTCATGCCTCTATCTCTGAAGCCGAAATCATTGAGGTCATTGATGCCCTCCCTTCAGGTAAAAGCCCGGGACCCGACGGGCTCACTAATGAGTTCTTTAAATCCTTCAAGTTGGTGGTTGCCACCCCTCTTCGTTTGGTTTGGCAAGAGGCACTCAAGTTTGGCGCGCTTCCTTCTTGTCTCAACAATGACATTATCAAGTTAGTACACAAAAAAGGGGAAAAGAACAGAATGGAGAACTGGCGTCCCATTACAATGCTCCAAACAGGATACAAGATCATCGCCAAAGTCATTGCCAACAGAATCTCTTGCCACTTGAGAGCGTGGTTAAGCGAGGACCAAAAAGGTTTCATCAAAGGCAGGTCAATTTTGGAAACCATTATAGATATCTGGGAAGGTCTTGAATTTGCAAATGAGTCTAAACAAGAAGTAGTATTTCTCAAGATCGACTTTGATAAAGCCTACGACAGATCTTGGGACTATATTCTACAATCGCTACAAGATCTTGGATGTAGTCAGAAATTCACCAAGATGATCGCGACCCTTCTCGGAACGCATCGACCCAAATTAACATTAATGGAAAACTTTTAAAGGTGATCAAACTTAGAAGATCTATCAGACAAGGGTGCCCATTGGCTCCCCTTCTCTTTGCCATTGCCACGGAAGGGCTTAGGAGGCTGGTGGAGCATCAAGTGGAAGCTAGTAACATTAAAGGCCTTCGTTTGCCGCATGACCACAGTCAGATCACCATGAGACTTTTTGCCGATGATATGAACGCTTTTGTTCACAATGATAGTAATAGCCTGGAGACGTTCTGGAAGTGTCTTGCTACTTTTTGTGAAGCCTCTGGATCCATAATCAACCACTCTAAGACCGCCTTTAGAGCTATTGGTGGGTCACAGCCCGACCTTCTCATTGATCATGGCTGTCAAATCATTCCGCAGGGCCAAATTTTTCGGCTTCTTGGGATTCCCTTGGGGTTTGGCGTCTCTATGGAACAGCGGTGGAACTGGGTGCTTGCCAAACTCGAAAACAAGCTTAACTATTGGAGAGGTATGCAAATCAATCTTGCTGTTCGTGTTATGGTTATCAACACGTTCCTCTTATCATCTACCATTTTTTTCCTTTCTTATTGGAGACCGAAAGAGCAAGATCTGTCCAAACTGGATAGTATTTGTAGAAACTTCCTTTGGACGGGCGACCACAATAGGAGGGGGGTGCCTAAAATCAAATGGTCCATCTGCACCAGCCATAGAGATAGTGGGGGACTTGGTATCTTCGACATTGGGTGCATGGCTAACAAACTGTCGGCCAAATGGATGATTAAGGCTTGGTGCAATGGGGAGGCCTCGTGGGCCAAGTTGATCTTCAGAAACAAGAATGAGTTGGCGATCATGGGTTTCCCAAATTGGAAGAATCTTGACATCTTGACCTTGTTGTTTTCCCCGATCTCCGTCTTCCCGAAAGGCTCTAATCTGCTGTGCTCCCTTTGGAAGAGTTGGAATAAAGTCAAAAGCTTCACAAGAATAAATGAAGACTGGAAGTGGGCTGCCGGTATCACACAAAACGACTCTATCTGGTTTCCGATCCATGGGATCCGGAGTGTGGAATCTTGGAACATACAAAATGCCAAGAAGCTATGGAACAAAGGCTTCAAAAAATGGAAACATCTCTGGAAACAAGACACCAACCACTGGATCAACTTTGAGGATATTGACCCTAGCATCAACATTTTGCATGAAGAATGGAACACTTTGCAAAGCAGATGTCTCGCCTGGGACTGACACAAAGTTCACCTTCTCATGGGACACGACATGCCGAGCTCGCTTGGTCTCAAATGGCACAATGGGAATAGCCTATCAAAAATCCCGAACATCAAAGAAACGATCGACTATCAGGTTAACCTCAACAAAAAGTGGTGCCTGTCATGGACGCGGCTTCGGTGGGACATGAAGTTCATGGCTATCTGGCACCCCCTCATAGAAATCAAAAAGTTTGTCCTCTTATGGCAAATTCTTCATCATGGAATCTGGACCAACCTTAAGGCTAGCAAAATTTGTGGGATCCCTCCCTGGTGCAAACGCTGCTACCGATCTATCGAAGATGTTTCACACATCTTCTTTACCTGCCCCAACTCCAATAGACTCTGACAGGTGGTTGGAAAGAGAATTAGACTTCAAAAATGTCTCAGTTGGCAGCAAGCCCTGCTGGGAGAAGCGATTGGCTGCTCCGCGACTCTCTGGAACGCCATCAGAGGGGAGGTCCTCTGGAAAATCTGGCGGGAAAGATGTGCTTTCAACTTCGGTGACTCCCCCAAGGAGTGGTCAATTGAGAACTCGTTGTTCCTCCTTGGCAAAAGGATTTTCAACTATAAAAAATCCCCCCCCTTTAGGCATCATCAAGTACTCCTTTTGATCGATAACAAGCTTAAACCCAAGTGGGCCCCACATGAGGGTGATGAGAGGGTAATTAACCTTCTTTGTAATGTCATCTAAGCTCTGTAAAAGCTTCCCTTGCTTTGTGGGATTTGGGGGGTCCCGTGGGCACTAGTCCCCTTCTCTTGTACTTTTCTTTATTTAATTCAAGTCCGGGAGAGTAGGCTAATGCCGAACTTCCTTTATATTAAAAAAAAACTCTAATATGAATCTAGAATACAATTAAGAATTTTCTGCATAAAAAAGCTATTTGATAAGAATTCATTAAGAAATAGAATAATCCTTCAAATATTTGATCTTTATCAAAAACGAGTGCATGGAATATCCATCATTCATATGCTCACTCTCTAAGTGCTTTGGAGGTAAGAAACACTAGCCTCATTTCTTGGTATAAAGTTATAAGTGTATCCCCAAGCATCCTTTATTGTTTTGCCATAGCAGGAGGAGCCCGTAGCATGTGAAAGAATTTGTAGATCATTATCTTCAATGCCATCTATATCACCTTCAATACTTGTATTTGTAGGTGTAGTAGAATGTTTTCCAAACCTTGCACAATATTCAATAATCCTTTTGCTACTAATACATGATGCATCATGTATACCCACAATGGGTTATTAGAACCATCCAATTTATCCTCTACGGTCAACATACAAAATACTCATTGCTTTCAGCCATGACTAATGATGAACTACCCTCATGCAGAAAAATCGTTGTGTCTCAAAAATTTGAATAGAAACACCTTGATGGACTCTTCTTAACTTCTATTAGACTTCAAGGTGCTTGTACTAAAGAACCAAAACCAATATATATGTTTGGAACAAAAGAAAAAAAAATGTTTGTATAGTTGCCATGGTACTACATCTGCATGCCAAAATGAATAGTTGACAAAGCAATAGTGGATTTATTCATACTACTCAATGTAATAGTTGCACTCCCTACTGAGAATAGAAAGACACTTGTATATAGTCTATTTGGAATATGACCATCCCAATCTACATCGATGTATCCATGAACCTTCAATTCTACACTAGTTTCATAAAACAATGCATAATCCAAAATAACACTCATATAACATAGAGTGTTTCTCAGAACATCTTGTTGGAAACAATGTCCTGTTTGTCAAAGGTTGGTCAATCTTGCTTTCAGATCACAGCATCTATACCACTTGTGAATAGCTTCTGTACATCAAAAGTAATGTGGGCGACGTGGCTACGTGAGAGTCTTCCCATGCTCGTGGTCTGAGTTGGAGTCCCATACAGCGCAGCGTGGAAGAGTTTGTGAAATCTTTAGTTTTATGCTTTTCAAAATAACTCAATCTAAACGCGGAAATAACGGACAGCGATCGACGGACGCGAACGCATATTATGCTTTATTGAAAAACGATCGTAGTGCGTATGGAGCTTTTCAGGAGCTTTTGAGTATACATACACCACTATATAAGAATAATCTTGGATCACTTCTAATCAACCTTCACCTAGTATTCAACACAAGCTTGGAGCTTGGACCTCAATAGAGGTGGTGCTTCGTCTAGCACATGGGGCAGCCATGGTGCTAACTTGAAGCATGTTGAGGAGCAGCTATGGAGTTCTTCTTGATGATTCTTTTTGGAGAAGATGAAGGGTGTGCTCACACTCTAGCTCATGGAGAGGAGGTTATCTCTAGTTCATGGCAAGAAGAATTGGTCATTAGCAGCTTGATGGTGAGGATCGACCATCTAAATGGTGTATTTGAAGATTGTCTTCTACAAAGAAGATGTCAGGTTGAAGATTGTCTTCTACAAGAAGATGTCGGGATACTTCAAAGACATTGGATGGTGGTTAACATAAGATTCACATCTTATGTTAAGTATTCAAGTACATATTCTCTTTATGCACACAGGTACTACTTGAAGTTTATGGAGGTTGTGGCATTCATACCAGGAGGAGTCCTATTCAGCATAGGTACAAGAGAAATAGTACGTATATGCTTTATGCATATTTTGATGGGGTGTTTGAGAAGGTGTGTTCACATGAGTTTGAGGATTTCCTACAGCAAACTTGTTAGCATTCTATGCTACTTTATAAGTATGTGATCTTTTCACACACGTATCTGACTTAGGGTCTTCCATAGCATAAGTTCAGATGAGGGTTTGTTGATTATCAGTTTCACACTGATCCTTCCTTTTTCAGTCACTCATATTCACTCTTCTATAACCTATAAGGTCACACATCTCATGTATATTCAGATTACTACCCATACATCTGAATATGTTTGTTACATTGTAGAATCACTCATTCATCTATTTCTCATCACATAGAGTGGTTGAGAGTTTTGCTCCCACATTGTACATTGAACATTGGTATATATGATACTATGAGTAAGCAATGGCTTACGTAACACCTTACACATGTTGTCTATTCTTTCTCTATCTTTGTCTCATCATCTATATGATTAAGTTGTGGTATGTTCATCTTTTGTCAATATGGAAGATTTCTAGAATTAATGTTGTACATGATTGGAACTATGGAACCATGGACCTGTGACATGAGTCTAAGGGCCTACCTCACTTCCAACATTTGGTATCAGAGCACTAAGGTTTTGGTTTCAGAACTTTAGATCTTTGGCATCAATGCATTAAGGCTCATTCATATCCCAAGTTTCCAGAATTCCAGATTTACAACATATGATTTGAAAGCATCTTCTAACATTTGACATTTGACATACACACTCAATCTAGATGAGTAGAGATTTGAGAATTAGACAATTCTGTTACATGTGTATTCATCAGTGTGGAGTATGAAGTTGATGATCTGTTAGCAGCCGAATATTTTTGGAAGAGTCTGCAAATACTTTACAAAAGTATTGTTTGAAGACCCAGACTTGAGGAAGAGAAGACTACTTCAAATTCAAGAAAGAACAATCGTTTAGAGATGATGTAGGAATCAGATCAACATCAAATCACAGGTATCAATTTTTACTATCAGATTATCATTTGCAGGTCATATCTTAGAAGAGCAGTTATGAAGAGATTTAAAGAAATTCAAGGAGTGCTTTTATACACTTTCATCTTTTGAAAGTTAAAGGCTACATCAAAACAGGTATCTAGAGGTTTTCTCTAGAGAGTTTTGAGAGATCTCTTTCATGGCAAGAAAGCTTATCTAAGAAGACAAATGTGAAGATGGGATGAATTTTTTGTTTTCAGCCAAATTTCTGTTGTAAGTTGGTTGGATATAAAGGTACAAATGTTTCTAGAGAAGGTAACTCTAGAAGGGTAATTCATCATTCAAACAAAACATTGGTGAAATTAGTCATTTTAGACATTTGAAGCAGAATTTTGATTCAGAGATATGAGGAGATGATAAAACATGTTTGTACATTCACTTCCATTTGTATACCATGTTTGTTTTATCTCTTACTCTTAGCATTAGAGGAAGAGAAAAGTTCATTCGAAGAAGTCAAGAGTGTTTGCTACTTCAAGATGAAGAGAACAAAAGGTATGGAAGAGAAGTTTGAAAATGTTGACATCATCAGGTGGAAGAAAGATGCGAAAAAAGAAAGTCCATCATTTCCAAAAGAAAAGTAAGGCTTCCTTTTCTCATATATTTTTCATATACTTTTCCTATTTTATCCTCTACATCCAAAGACAAGTCTACGAGAACATCTTGTTTAAAGAAGAAACAGTTTCTTGTTTTGCATTACACTTGGTCATGATTTAGTAGATTTGACAAAGAAATGCATTGAGAGAAACAAAAGCACTCATATGTGTATGATTTATGTTGAAGCTTTTTAAGCGGGCAGCTTATATGTTCCCTCAAAGAATTCTTGGAGTGTCAATACAGAGCTACTTGGTATATGACAAGTTGCAGAGAAGTTTATTTCCTCTTTATCTAACTCTTAAGGTAAAAGAGTTTTTTGTAGCAGATGTTGGAGACTTGGGTTGAGGTTTTATGTTTGGAAAAGCTTACCTCATATTCCGTATTTTCAGAAAACTTCAGAGAATTCAGAATCTTGTTTATGTACTAGTCAATGGAGAATCTATTTTTTATGATTGTCTAGTTTTTTGGATACATATTCGTGTTCAAAAAGATGTTCCATCAGATCCTTTTACTTGATTGAGAAGTGGAGTTAGCCAAAAGAAAATCAAGCAGGTACTATCACATTTCACCCGGGTAAAATATGAAAGTTATGAAGTATCAACTTGCAGCTTTTGGAGTTCTCAGGGTGAGAAGCTTATCCACTTATGTTTCAAGTAGGAGTTACAAATTCTTGGGAAGGATTTGTTTGAAGAAAAGTTTTACAACTTTTTGAGAAGCATGGACACTTAGAGACATTCAAGTAACTAAATCAAACATTCAGTCATGAAGGTTTGATGAAGAACAGATTCTACACAGAAGAGATCATTGATCTTGAATAGATCTTGTATGATCTTGAGTATTTATGAGTCAGTTGTCTATCCTTTGAAGATTCTTAACATTGCAAGAAGTAAGTCAAAGATTCAGATTCTATCAGATTTGTGTTTAGAGAGATAGAAGATACTTGTTCTGTTACTGAAGGTTATGAATCCTATAAAGCTTTGAGCAAGGTTTTGTTATGTTAGGATCAGCTAACCTTATTCTAGATTTTGGAAAGCTGAGGAATGACATGGAAAGCTATAGGCATCTGATCAATGCTAATAAAAAGGATTCAGATTTTTTGTTCGAGATACAGGTATTGATCACTAAACATCAGATTTATGAAGGAAAATGTTCTAGATTTCATAAAGTCTGATATATTTGAAGAATATTGGATACTAGTGTTAAATCATCCGGGGGGGTGATGAAACATGAAGACTTATTTTCAAGCCATATGTAAAAGAATGCAGAGTCATACCTACAGGTATTCCTATACTTCCTTTGTCAGGTTCTCTTTATGTTCCAGCTTTGAAAGAAGAAGGAAGAAGAAGAATGTTTGGATAAAGTTCCTGTTAGGATGTTCTTGTTCAGGAGAAGGTTCCAGAGTTCTATTTGAAGAGAAGCTTGATATTTCAGAAAGGTATATTTCAGAAGTGCGCACATATATGTTTATAACAAGTTGTGAAGGAAAGAGGTATGAAGAATTTAAAGGATGAAGACACGATGACATCATAGATTTTTGACTCATATTTCAATTGATTGCAATTGAGTTGAGTTGATTTGACTTGAGTATAGTCAAAGATGAATCAACAGTGTTCATAATCCACTAAGTTGTGAGTTTTCAGTCACAGGTTCCAGGATTCAGTTCTTGATTTTGTTTAGTGTATTTACATGACGCAGCAGAAGTATGTTGAGAAACCTTTTTGGAAGGTAAATGCAAATATATGGATCCTAGTGTATGTTTTCAGGTTAATGAAGACAGGGGATAGCAGGTGCACAATAACTTCATGCTACATTTTTATCAAGCAGTGATTGCTTGATGTGTACACTATTGGATATCTAGTTTACATATTTTCTCAAGTATTATAGTTCATATTCAACAAGTTCAGATTATAGTTCATATTCAACAAGTTCAGATTTTTAAGAAAGTCAAGAAGACTTTTGAAGTAAAGGTTTGCAGATTATGAAGTTTGCAGATACAGTCCAGGTTGTACCAATATGACATTGCAGGGGGGATTGTTGGAAAGAATGACCTATTTGTCAAAGGTTGGTCAATCTTGCTTTCAGATCACAGCATTTGTAGCACTTGTGAATAGCTTTTGTACATAAAAAGTAATGTGGGCGACGTGGCTACGTGAGAGTCTTCCTATGCTCGTGGTTTGAGTTCGAGTCCCATACAGCGCAGCGCGGAAGAGTTTGTGTAATCTTCAGTTTTTATGCTTTTCAAAATAACTCAATCTAAACGCGAAAATAACGGACAACGATCGACGAACGTGAATGCATATTATGCTTTATTGAAAAACGATCGTAGTGCATATGGAGCTTTTCAAGAGCTTTTGAGTATACATACACCACTATATAAGAATAATCTTGGATCACTTCTAATCATCCTTCACCTAGTATTCAACACAAGCTTGGAGCTTGGACCTCAATAAAGCTGGTGCTTCGTCTAGCACATGGGGCAGCCATGGTGCTAACTTGAAGCATGTTGAGGAGCAGCTATGGAGTTCTTCTTAATGATTCTTCTTGGAGAAGATGAAGGGTGTGCTCACACTCTAGCTCATGGAGAGGAGGTTATCTCTTGTTCATGGCAAGAAGACTCGGTCATTAGCAGCTTGATGGTGAGGATCGACCATCTACATGGTGTATTTGAAGATTGTCTTCTACAAAGAAGATGTCACGTTGAAGATTGTCTTCTACAAGAAGATGTCGGGCTACTTCAAAGACAATGGATGGTGGTTAACATAAGATTCACATCTTATGTTAAGTATTCAAGTACATATTCTCTTTATGCACACAGGTACTACTTGAAGTTTATGGAGGTTGTGGCATTCATATCAAGAGGAAACCTATTCAGCATAGGTACAAGAGAAACAGTATATATATGCTTTATGCATATTTTGATGAGGTGTTTGAGAAGGTGTGTTCACATGAGTTTGAGGATTTCCTGCAGCAAACTTGTTAGCATTCTATGCTACTTTATAAGTATGTGATCTTTTCACACACGTATCTGACTTAGGGTCTTCCATAGCCTAAGTTCAGATGAGGGTTTGTTGATTATTACTTTCACACTGATCCTTCCTTTTTCAATCACTCATATTCACTCTTCTATAACCTATAAGGTCACACATCTCATGTATATTCAGATTACTACCCATACATCTGAATATGTTTGCTACATTGTACAATCACTCATTCATCTATTTCTCATCACATAAAGTGGTAGAGAGTTTTGCTCCCACATTGTACATTGAACATTGGTATATATGATACTATGAATAAGGAATGGCTTACGTAACACCTTACACATGTTGTTTATTCTTTCTCCATCTTTGTCTCATCATCTGTATGATTAAGTTGTGGTATGTTCATGTTTTGTCAATATGGAAGATTGCTGGAATTAATGTTGTACGTGATTGGAACTATGGAACCATGGACCTGTGACATGAGCCTAAGGGCCTACCTCACTTCCAACATTTGGTATCAAAGCACTAAGGTTTTGGTTTCGGAACTTTAGATATTTGGCATCAATGCATTAAGGCTAATTCATATCCCAGGTTTCTAGAATTCCAAATTTACAACATATGATTTTAAAGCATCTTCTAACATCTGATATTTGACATACACACTTAATCTAGATGAGTAGAGATTTGAGAATTAGACAATTCAATTACATGTGTATTCATCAGTGTGGAGTATGAAGTTGACGATCTGTTAGTAGCAAAATATTTTTGGAAGAGTCTGCAAATACTTTACAAAAGTATTGTTCGAAGACCCAGACTTGATGAAGAGAAGACTACTTCAAATTCAAGGAAGAACAATCGTTTAGAGAAGATGAAGGAATCACATCAACATCAAGTCTGAGGTATCAATTTTTACTATCAGATTATCATTTGCAGGTCATATCTTAGAAGAGCAGTTATGAAGAGATTTGAAGAAATTCAAGGAGTGCTTTTATACATTTCATCTTTTGAAAGTTAAACGCTACATCAAAACAGGTATCTAGAGGTTTTTCTAGAGAGTTTTGAGAGGTCTCTTTCATGGCAAGAAAGCTTATCTAAGAAGACAAATGTGAAGATGGGATGAGTTTTTTGTCTTCAGCCAATTTTTTGTTGTAAGTTGGTTCATATAAAGGTACAAATGTTTCTAGAGAAGGTAACTCTAGAAGGGTAACTCATCATTCAGACAAAAGATTGGTGAAATTAGTAATTTTAGACATTTGAAGCAGAATTTTGATTCAGAGATATGAGGAGATGATAAAACATGTTTCTACATTCACTTCCATTTGTATACCATGTTTGTTTTATCTCTTACTCTTAGCATTAGAGGAAGAGAAAAGTTCATTCGAAGAAGTCAAGATTGTTTGCTACTTCAAGATGAAGAGAACAAAAGGTATGGAAGAGAAGTTTGAAAATGTTGACATCATCAGGTGCAAGAAAGATGCAGAAAAAGAAAGTCCATCATTTCCAAAATAAAAGTAAGGCTTCCTTTTCTCATATATTTTCCATATACTTTTCCTATTTTATCCTCTACATCCAAAGAAAAGTCTACGAGAACATCTTGTTTAAAGAAGAAACAGTTTCTTGTTTTGCATTACACTTGGTCATGATTTAGTAGATTTGACAAAGAATTGCATTGAGAGAAACAAAAGCACTCATATGTGTATGAGTTATGTTGAAGCTTTTTAAGCAGGCAGCTTATATGTTCCCTCAAAGAATTCTTGGAGTGTCAATACAGAGCTACTTGGTATATGACAAGTTGCAGAGAAGTTTATTTCCTCTTTATCTAACTCTTAAGGTAAAAGAGTTTTTTGTAGCAGATGTTGGAGACTTGGGTTGAGGTTTTATGTTTGGAAAAGCTTACCTCATATTCCGTATTTTTAGAAAACTTCAAAAAATTCAGAATCTTGTTGATGTACTAGTCAATGGAGAATCTATTTTTTATGATTGTCTAGTTTTTTGGATACATGTTTGTATTCAAAAAGATGTTCCATCAGATCCTTTTACTTGATTAAGAAGTGGAGTTAGCCAAAAGAAAATCAAGCAGGTACTATCACATTTCACAAGGGTAAAACATGAAAGTTATGTAGTATCAACTTGCAGCTTTTGGAGTTCTCAAGGTGAGAAGCTTATCCACTTATGTTTCAAGTAGGAGTTACAAATTCTTGGGAAGAATTTGTTTGAAGAAAAGTTTTACATCTTTTTGAGAAGCATGGACACTTAGAGACATTCAGGTAACTAAATCAAACATTCAGTCATGAAGGTTTGATGAAGAACAGATTCTACACAGAAGAGATCATTGATCTTGAATAGATCTTGTATGATCTTGAGTATTTATGAGTCCGTTGTCTATCCTTTGAAGATTCTTAACATTAGAAGAAGTAAGTCAAAGATTCACATTCTATCAGGTTTGTGTTGCAGAGAGATAGAAGATACTTGTTATGTTACTGAAGGTTATGAATCCTATAAAGCTTTCAGCAAGGTTTTGTTATGTTAGGATCAGCTAACCTTATTCTAGATTTTGGAAAGCTGAGGAATGACATGGAAAGCTATTGGCATCTGATCAATGCTAATAAAAAGGATTCAGATTTTTTGTTCGAGATATAGGTATTCATCACTGAACATCAGATTTATGAAGGAAGATGTTCCAGATTCATAAAGTTTGATATATTTGAAGCATATTGGATACTAGTGTTAAATCATCCAGGGGGGTGATGAAACATGAAGACTTATTTTCAAGCCATATGTAAAAGAATGCAGAGTCATACCTACAGGTATTCCTATTTCAGGTATTCCTATATTTCCTTTGTCAGGTTCTCTTTATGTTCCAGCTTTGAAAGAAGAAGGAAGAACAAGAATGTTTGGAGAAAGTTCCTGTTAGGATGTTCCTGTTCAGGAGAAGGTTCTAGAGTTCTATTTGAAGAGAAGCTTGATATTTCATAAAGGTATATTTCAGAAGTGCGCACATATATGTTTATACCAAGTTTTGAAGGAAAGAGGTATGAAGAATTTAAAGGATGAACACACGATGACATCATAGAATTTTGACTCATATTTCAGTTGATTGCAATTGAGTTGAGTTGATTTGACTTGAGTACAGTCAAAGATGAACCAGCAGTGTTCATAATGCACTAAGTTGTGAGTTTTCAGTCACAGGTTCCAGGATTCAGTTCCTGATTTTGTTTAGTGTATTTACATGATGCAGCAGAAGTACGTGAGAAACCTTTTCGGAAGGTATATGCAAATATGTGGATCCTAGTGTATGATTTAAGGTTATTGAAGACAGGAGATAGCAGGTGCAGAATCAGTTCATGCTATTTTTTTATCAAGGAGTGATTGCTTGATGTGTACACTATTGGATACCTAGTTTGCATATTCTCTCAAGTATTATGGTTCATATTCAACAAGTTCAGATTTTTAAGAAAGTCAAGAAGACTTTTGAAGTTAAGGTTTGCAGATTATGAAGTTTGCAGATACAGTCCAGGTTGTACCAATATGACATTGCAGGGGGGATTGTTGGAAACAATGTCCTATTTGTCAAAGGTTGGTCAATCTTGCTTTCAAATGACAACATCTGTAGCACTTGTGAATAGCTTTTTTACTTCAAAAGTAATGTGGGTGACGTGGCTACGTGAGAGTCTTCCTATGCTTGTGGTCTGAGTTCGAGTCCCATATAGCGCAGCGCGGAAGAGTTTGCAAAATCTTCAATTTTATGCTTTTCAAATTAACTCAATCTAAACGCGGAAATAACAGACAACGATCGTCGGACGCGAGGCATATTATGCTTTATTGAAAAACGATCGTAGTGCGTATGGAGCTTTTCAGGAGCTTTTGAGCATACATACACCACTATATAAGAATAATCTTGGATCACTTCTAGTCATCCTTCACCTAGTATTCAACACAAGCTTGGAGCTTGGACCTCAATAGAGGTGGTGCTTCGTCTAGCACATGGGGCAGCCACGGTGCTAACTTGAAGCATGTTGAGAAGCAGCTATGGAGTTCTTCTTAATAATTCTTCTTGGAGAAGATGAAGGGTGTGCTCACACTCTAGCTCATGGAGAGGAGGTTATCTCTTGTTCATGGCAAGAAGACTTGGTCATTAGAAGCTTGATGGTGAGGATCGACCATCTACATGGTGTATTTGAAGATTGTCTTCTACAAAGAAGATGTCAGGTTGAAGATTGTCTTCTACAAGAAGATGTCGGGCTACTTCAAAGACATTGGATGGTGGTTAACATAAGATTCACATCTTATGCTAAGTATTCAGGTACATATTCTCTTTATGCACACATGTACTACTTGAAGTTTATGGAGGCTGCGGCATTCATATCAGGAGGAGTCCTATTCAGCATAGTTACAAGAGAAACAGTACGTATATGCTTTATGCATATTTTAATGAGGTGTTTGAGAAGGTGTGTTCACATTAGTTTGAGGATTTCCTGCAGCAAACATGTTAGCATTCTATGCTACTTTGTAAGTATGTGATCTTTTCACACATGTATCTGACTTAGGGTCTTCCAGAGCCTAAGTTCAGATGAGGGTTTGTTGATTATCAGTTTCACACTGATCCTTCCTTTTTCAGTCACTCATATTCACTCTTCTATAACCTATAAGGTCACACAGCTCATGTATATTCAGATTACTACCCATATATCTGAATATGTTTGTTACATTGTACAATTACTCATTCATCTATTTCTCATCACATAGAGTGGTTGAGAGTTTTGCTCCCACATTGTACATTGAACATTGGTATATATGATACTATGAGTAAGCAATGGCTTACGTAACACCTTACACATGTTGTCTATTCTTTCTCTATCTTTGTCTCATCATCTGTATGATTAAGTTGTGGTATGTTCATGTTTTGTCAATATGGAAGATTGCTAGAATTAATGTTGTACATGATTGGAACTATGGAACCATGGACCTGTGACATAAGCCTAAGGGCCTACCTCACTTCCAACACATCTAAATGTGGTTTCTTGCAAAGCTACATAATTGAGTTTAAAGTCCAATAGTGTAGCTTAGATCAAGCCTTGTAATTGTAAGATATATCAAACTTCCCATAATTTTCCTTTTCATAATAGCATTTTCCAATACTTCACTTGACCTAGTATCCAACTTGAGATTCTGATCTAATGGCATAAAAATTGGCTTACAATTAGCCATACCATACTTTTATAGCATACTCAAGGCATATTCCCCTTACAACATCCATATACATCTTTCTATATGTATAAACTCAATGCCCAGAAAATAGTGCAGCACACCAAGATCTTTATGTCGAATTCCTACATAAGGAGTTGCTTTACCTCTTTATTGATTTCTTCCTGATCTTCAACTACAATCAATTCATCAACATAAATAGCCACAATAATGATGTTATCATCACATTTCCTTGCATATAATGATTGATCTACATCACACATAGAAAATCCAATGGTGGTTAAATAATCATCAATCCTTGCATGCCAAGCACGAGGGGCTTGCCTTGATCCACATGGATTCTTGAGTTGCATTGGCCAATCCTCTATATTAATCTTAAATTTATGAAATTGCAATAGTAGGTTGCTTCTTTGATGACCATGAAATAAGCTTTGTACCTACAAAAGTGAGATATCCTGAAGTACTCTTGTCATCTGTACAACCTGCCCAATCTGCATTAGAGAAGAACTTTATGTTTATATGAGATCTATATGGATAATATAGACCTTCATAAATGGTACCCTTCAAGTCTTTGAGTGCCTTCTTGCCTACTTCCATTTGACGTTTCCTAGGAGTGTGCATAAACTGACTCAAAACAATTACACCATAGAAAATGTTTGCTCTAGTAAATGTGGCATAGTTCAAACTAACCATTAGGTTGTAATAGCTTATTATATCTTCAATTTTCTCTCCTTCATGGGTGTACCTAAAATCTTGGAATTCTCCATCTTGAATTTTTCAAGCATATCCTTGTTGTATTTCCTTTCAGCAAGATACATACTCTTTTTTGTGTATCCAACTTCGAATCCTAGAAGTATAAAGTTTCCGTAGGTCACTGATCTTGAATTCCTCCTTCATTTATAGCTTGAGCCTCCTAATGCCCTCATCATCATTACTTGTACATATTATATAATCTACATATATACAAAAGTATATGACTTCTCCTTGATTACACTTGATAAAGAGTGCAGGATCTATTTTGCTAACCATGAATCTCCTATAAGTAGGGGAAAAATCTATAAATACAAGCCCTTAGGCTTGCATTAGACCATATAGTGCTTTCCTTAACATGCATACGTATTTAGGAAAATGTGAATCTTCAAACCTAAGAGGTTGATCCATGTATACCTCTTTAGATATCTATCCATTGAGAAATGCATTCTTCACATCCATTTAGTAGATATCCAATTCATGGAAACTATAGCTCTCATAAACACTCTAATTGTTGGAATCATCGCCATAGATGAGAAGGTTTCCTCATAGTGAATTCCTTGTGTTTGAGCCCCTTTAGCTAGAATAATATCTTTATACCTATTGATGGTTCCATAAAAGTCCTTAGTAACTTTTTATATCCACCAAGATGCAATGATTTTCATGGTTGGAGTCATGGGCGCTGATTTGCAAGTATGATTCTCCTCCAAGGCTTCAATTTCTTCCTCATGGCATTCAAACACTCTAGTTTCTTCATTGCCTCCTCATAAGATGAAGGCTTCTCATAGCTTAAATCATGTGCTAAATAGATAGAGTGTTTAGTTACCAATGGTCTATCATAACCATACCTCTATGAATTATTCATCTCCCTAGTAGATATTTTGGTGGTTTGTTGAAAGGATTTTGTTACATCCCTTAACTCCTACACCTTAGATTTACCTTCAGAGTTCCATGAGTTAATTTTTCTTCTTTGACTCATCTAGTCATCTCTACAATCACTTGATGTTTCAAGTGTTTGTGTATTCTTGCTTGGGAAAGTCAAAAAGGCTTCCTCTAGATCATATACTAGTTTGATCTTCTTGCAATCCTCTTCAAACCATGATTTTTTCTCATTAAAAAAAATTACAACTTATTGTAAAGCCTTTATTGCTAGGAGTATAGATTCTATAACCTTTTTTATTAAGTTCATAGCCTATGAATACACACTTCTTTGCCTTAGTTTCCAATTTACATCTAATTTGTTAAGGTATATGTGCATATGCAATGCACCCAAAGATCTTGCAATGGTCCAAACTTGGTCTTGTTCCATTCCATGCTTCATGTGGATTCATGCCATCAAGATTTTTTTAGGGTAATCTATTTATGAATTCTATGGTAGTAGATACTACCTCTACCCACAAATAGTTTAGTAGCTCTCATTTAACATGGACCTTGGTGCTTGCACAATGCTCCTATTCCTCCTCTATGTCACTCCAATATGCTCATGAATATATTTGTATAGTCGTTTCTTTTTTGATTCCTCTATATTAGGGTAAAGAATCAAACTCATGGGAGAAGTATTCTACTCCTCCATGTGACATTAGCCTTTCAAGGGTTTTATGTGTTTGATTCTCCAGAAGAGCTAAATATTTCTTAAAGCATGAAAACACTTCATATTTATGCTTCATAAAGTAAAGATACTCCATTTGCTACAATCATCTATAAGTGACACATAATAACTTGATCTTCAGATTGAAAGTTCTTTGCTTGGTTCCCAATCAACTGTGTTGAAAATCTCAAGAAGTTCTCCATGTATGTATCCTTTCCTTGTGAATGGTTTCCTGTGTGATTTTCCAAATTGACATGCACTACACTTGTATATCATGCATTGAAATGAGATATTCGATAGTCGAAGTACACTCTCATCTCTACTAGTTTGTTTCAGGGCTCTTTCTCCAATGTGACCTAACCTCTTATGTGAAATCTCAATTTCTTATAGGGTTTGGGTGCCATAGTTGAACAGAGAAATTTTCTTGGTGTAATGGGGCTATAATGTGAACAACCTACCTGTCTTCTCTCACTTTTCTATATTCTTGAAACCTTGATATATATCCTCTACATAGGCTCCATGCTTGGTAAATCTCACTTGTAACCCTTTCTACATGATTTGACCTACACTTATAAGATTCTTTGTAATGATTGGTAGATAAAGAACTCTACATCATAGTTCATATTACCATTATATGTATTTACATTCCCTATCTTCGCAATTGAATGTCTTTTGTCATCAGAAGTTTGGACTTCATGCTTGTTCTTTGGATCTTCCAAGTTTAAGAGCAAAGTAACATTTCCTAACACATGATGTGAACATCCAAAATCTATGTAGAATACATGATCATTAGATATGCCTTTTTGCATTTTCATGCTCATAAGTAGAAGTGAATCTTCTTGAGCTAGATCATCTTTGTAATCATTGTAGTCTCTGTTATAACTTATGGAATATGGGAAATGCATTGTTGGAGTGTAACATGGAATATGTTGGCCAATGCATTGTTGGATTGTAACATGGAATATGTTGGCCAATGCATTGTTGGACTGTAACATGGAATATGTTGGCCAATGTATTGTTGGATTGTAACATGGAATATGTTGAACAATGCATTGTTGGAGTGTTAAATTATTATTGAACAATGCATTGTTAAAGTGTTATAGTATTGTTGTATTAATGTGTTTTGGATGTTTCTGATATAGCAGTTGAAGGTTCGTGAGGAGCGTGCAAGAGTGTAAGGGCGGATATCAATAATCCGAATAATTATTATTTATCTTGTAAATAAACCTGCATAGAAGGTTCTATTGTTAGAAACAGTTAGAAAAGTAATGGTTAGAATAAGGGTCATTGTAGACCGCATTTTATGTTACAGAAAGCGCTTTCTGTAACATAAACTGCGGTCTACAATGACCCTTATTCTAACCATTACTTTTCTAACTGTTTCTAACAATAGAACCTTCTATGCAGGTTTATTTACAAGATAAATAATAATTATTCGGATTATTGATATCCGCCCTTACACCCTTTCACGCTCCTCACGAACCTTCAGCTGCTATATCAGAAACATCAAAAACACATTAATACATCAATACTATAACACTTTAACAATGCATTGTTCAATAATAATTTAACACTCCAACAATGCATTGTTCAACATATTCCATGTTACAATCCAACAATGCATTGGCCAACATATTCCATGTTACAGTCCAACAATGCATTGGCCAACATATTCCATGTTACAATCCAACAATGCATTGGCCAACATATTCCATGTTACACTCCAACAATGCATTGTTCAACATATTCCATAAGTTATAACAGTCTCTCCTTCCTTTGTATCCTCCTTGATAGTTGTTCTTGTATCCATAAGATTTGTTGTAATTACCTCCTACTTTGGCTATTCATTTACCTTCTTTACCTCCTCTACCTCTTCCTCTTGAGCCTCTACCTCTACCCACAAACTAGCTTGAGCGTTACTTCCTTCATCATCTTATTTCTTACCTTTTAATTTGTTGTCCTTGGCTTTGTTCATATCTGTATAGAGGGTAGAGGATTGGTTACCTTTCTAGTTCTCACCATTTTTCATCAGCTTGGTCATGTATGAACAACTTTCACATGAGTGTGTTGAAATCAGGCACTTCCATATCCATGTACAGATCCATGGTTGTGGTGAAGGCTTCCCATTTGTCATCAACTTTGTTCCCACTAATGAATTTTATAATCTCCTCATCAATCAATGATTTCTCAAATACTCGCAAGTCAATTGAAAAGCTCCTTCATCTAGTGACAAAATTAGTCAAACTTTTCTTGAGCACCTTCTTGAATGTTGTAAACTCCATCCATAAATGATATTCCTAGCTTTGGTACTTGAGGAGAAAAATGACTCTAAAGTATTCCATGTCTCGTGAGAGGTCTTACAGCTCCTTATATGAGGGAGTAAAACATCAAAGATAGAGTTGAGAATATATGACCATGCCAAAGTATCTTTTGCACACCATGTCTTCAACCTTTCATACTCCTCTTGAGCTGGTTGGCCCTTGCTTTGAGTATTGGAATCATCTCATCTCTTGTGATATATCCATACAAATTCCTTCCTTGTAGATAAGCATCCTTGTTGAAAGACCATGCGGAGTAGTTACTTTGATCCAAATCTTCAATAGATTTGGGGAATCGATCACCCATAATGCCTAATCTTTGACTATAATCTCATACCACACTAAAGAGGTGATGGGTAGTATGCAGAAATGAGATGGTCTTGGAACAATCCTAATTATATTGAGCCTTGATAACCTTCGAGACCGTTAGTAGACAACCTCAACCCCTAATGTATGCAATAAGAGCATTATAGCATCTTGTAGTGTCATTCACAAAACTCTGTGTCAAAAGAGATGAGTTGAAAATACAAAGCACCTTGAGAAGAGCTTTTATTTTTGGAAGAAGGTTGTTAGTGTTTGATCCGTACTCGAAAATTGGTAGCAAATTATTGAAGAAATTTTGCACACTTTCAAATGAAGTGCTAAGCAATCTATACCAACTTATTTCATAAATTTACACTAAGCACGCTTAGAAAAAGTGCATAGGAAGTGTGGGGGATAGCTACTAGTTTTCAGGACCCTGAAGAAGATGATGCATAGACCATGTCAAATATATTAAGTCATAACTCACAATCTATGTATTAAATAATTATGAAATTTTGTACACATGCTTATTATAGTCCTAGATTAGTGCTAAAAGTAATTGATTGGATAATGATTACTCACACATAGAGAAGTGAGTGAGAGAAAATGATAGATCTACTCAATGTACTATACCAGAAAACAGAGACTCACAAGTTAATGAGATTGAGGTATAGAATGTATTCCTAAGTGACATATGACACAAAGACATTGCACATGAATTCTGTAGCTTTGAGATAGTAAAATTCTCACACAATATGAGTGTGATGAGTAGCTCTATCCTCTTTGTTATCTTGTGACTCAAAGCACAATGTTTTTATACACTTTTTGACTTGATCATTGTTAGATCTTCTACCTAAAAGTGATCCTGATTTGTAGGGGATGATTTGATATTTGAATTCAAAATACATCATGGATTTTGTCTCTCACTGAACTCATGATATTCTTTCCATCCTTCACTTTTGTATTTAACTTAGATAAAAAATAAATATTTAACCTTCCAAAATTTAGAGAAAACATTTACAATTCATGCATGTTTATTCCTCATATTCCAAAATAACCCCAATGTGCATTGGTCAAGCACTTAGACTTCTTCAATGCACCAAATTGTCTTTAATAGATCCTTCCATTAATAACAAAATTTAGATAATTTAGGATGGGTGAAAGCATATCTTTGATTGCTTACATAATTTTCATTGTGAATTAGGGACTCGAACTAGTTCCTCATGAAATCCCCCATCTTCTTATGGGTGGTTTTGTTAATGATAAAAAGGAACCACCCCAAGAACCCTTCAATCTAATACTAGAGAGAGAAGTGATTGACAAAACTTATCCTCATAGTGTGGATGATAATTTCAAAGAAGTGGCTACACCGTCAACCTCTCAGGAGCCAGAAAGGACTATTCGAGAGGTGAAATTAGAAGCTTTTTCAATGATTCTTGTCAAAGAACAACAATATTTATTTTTGAATGACATTGAAAAGGTATTCAGGTTATGACTCGATGAGTGCCTAAGTTTATTTTGTGCCATTTGAGAGTGCCCTTTGGATATCATCTTTGAGTTATTTGAGAAGAAGAGTTTTTCATTTTGCACATTAGTGGTGGACACAAAAAGTGGGTTTGTGAAGACATACTTCAAAAAACATCAACAAATCAATGAAGAAGAATTCAATAATGCATAAGCAAGGATATTACAATAAAAGGTTCTTGTTTCACCAATCATTGAACAAAAGTGGGATGTCCCACTCTAGCATTCATTTACATCTTACAAAGCGAGGAGAAGAGGAATATAGAGTTGAAGATGTAGGTATTTTCAATTGATGTCATTCATTCTTACAACCACATGTAGATACTAGTCTCAAGACTCTCTAGGAGCTGATCAAAGTTGAAAAGTTGAAAGCTAAGAGTTGAGGGGATGGAGTGTCTCGTGAAGATGGCTTGTCCCTTGCATCTTTTCATTCTCCACAAAGACTATATTTCTCAAGGAAACTTCATGACATGGTGTCTAAATACCTTAAGCAAAGTGCTTTGTTTATCAAGCATTACTAATGGGATGAATTGTGCCTTCCTAATTCAAACGTCCCTTGTAATTACAACTTTAGGATCAAACTTTCTAGGAAAAGTCTTGCTGAAATATCAAGCTCAACATGTGATGATCAAGGATGATATGTATCACTTTTTAATTTCTGCAACATTTATAGTGGTCACACTAGTATATTTTATGGATACTTAAGTGATCTTTACTAGATTCATCTACTGAAACGAGTGATGGCAGATTTGTTTCTTACAAGCTCACTCATTCACAAACATTAGGATTTTTGTTATAGGTTGTTCTTTATATATTGCATTAGTTGTATTGTTGTTTTAGTTCAATCTTGTACATTGTTTTTTATATAATAGAAGAATAAGAAGATGATCATTCTGCGTTGCCTCAATCTATGTGTGCTCCTCTTTGTTGGAGTTTGAGGTGTGCCGAAGCACATGAACAACACAAGGAACAAGAAGAAGCTAGGGTCGCAACACATAATACTCACTGTATTATCCAAAGAATGTACAAAGATAAGTGACCAGAGGTTTATAGGCATATATACAAGTTAGGGAAAAAACCTCCTAAAAAGGGAAAAAGTACCCTGATAGTCCTAGTGTGTTCACACCACTACCAAAATATATCAATAAATCACTCCTAGGAGTGATGCATTGATCAATGTGCTAGCACTCATGTATGAGGAAGTTCTAAGCTATGTGGAATCAATCCACAAAATGAAGGAAGACAAAAGATTTATGAAAAGCTTCAAACTTCTCCCTCAGAAGAGCCTTTGTGAAAACGTCTACAAGATTCTCTTGTGTGGGCACATATGCCAAAATCATGTCTCTAGCCGAGAATCTCTCCCTGACATAATGATACTACACCTCAATGTGCTTAGTGTGAGCATGGACCATAGGGCTTCTCACAACCTCCAATGTGCTCAAACTATAAGTGAAGATGGTGGTGGCAAAAGACTGACCAGCACCCAAATAAGGACATAAGTTGTTTGAGCCACACACACTCAACACTCATTGTGAAAGCTGCCCTATACTCGGCCTCACTCGTAGTGATGTACATTCCAACCATGATGAGGTGCAAGAGCATAGATGCTATGGACAATATTCATTCGACATGTGGGAGCAAAGGTCTCATCAAAATCAATGCTTCTTTCTTGAGCATAAGCTTTTGTAACAAGCCTAGTCTTATGAAGTAATTTGATGGTGATGCACCACAGTGCGCTCTCCTTATTGAGAGCTCCATGATGATATTCTTGGAGTAGAAAACCGATCTCCTAAGGTTGCATATGATACTCTGCACAAAGACTGCAAAATACGCAGAAAACACAGTACACAGGAAGCACGAAGATAGATCTCTTAGGTCTTACAAAATGTTGTCGAACTTATAGTCACTGGCTCACCAGGCCACTATATGTTTTATTAAAGAACGTATACAAAGAAGTGTCCGGTGGCCATTTGGCCTTTCACATGGACACTAACGGTAACAATTATGGTCAAAGTAACTATGGGAGAAAAATAAAGAATGATAAAGAATACCTGAGTGTAAGTATACAAACTATACCTCCCACGTGATGGGCATGTTATGTTGGAAATCTAGTAAACCCATAACTAATACCACAAGTCCAAGGTTCCATAGGTTCAGGATTCACAACAGTAATTCCAGCAATCTTCCAATATTGACAAACCATGAACATACCATACTTAATCATACAAATGATGAGACAAAGATAGAGAAAGACTAGACAACATGTGTAAAGTGTTATGTAAGCCACGGCTTACTCACACTATCATATATACCAATGTTGAATGTACAATGTGGGAGCAAAACTCTCAACCACTCTATGTGAACAGTAATAGATGGATGAGTGAATATACAAATGTAACAAACATATTCAGATGTATGGACAGAAATCTGAATACATATGAGATGTGTGACCTAATAGGTTGTAGAAGAGTGAATATGAGTGACAGAAAGAGGAAGGATCAGTTTAAAACTGATAGTGAACAAACCCTCATCTAACCTTAGGCTATGCAAGACCCTAAGTTAGACACGTGTGCGAAAAGATCACATACTTACAAAAGTAGCAAAAGATGCTAACAAGTTTGCTGTCAGAAATCCTCAAACTTATATGACCATCCCTTCTTGAACACCTTATCCAAATATGCATAAATCATATACGTACTGATTCTCTTCTACCTATGCCCAATAGGACTCCTTCTGATATGGATGTTATTGCCTCCATAAACTCCAAGTAGTACGTGTGTGCATAAAGAGAATATGTACCTGAATTCTTAACATAAGATGTAAATCTTATGTTAACCACCATCCAGTGTCTCTGAAGTAACCCGTAATCTTCATGTAGAAGAAAATCATCAAATACATCATGTGAATGGCCGATCCACACCACCAAGCTGCTAATAGCCTCTCCATAAGCAAGAGTTCGAGCACACTCTTCTTCTCCAAGAAGAACTCCATAGCCGCTCCTCAACATGCTCCAACATAGCACCATGGTTGCCCCATGTGCTAAAAGCACTACCTCAAAGAGGTACCAAGCTTCCAAAGCTTGTGTTTTAATAGGTGAAGGATGATTTACAAGTGACCCAAAGACTCTCTTTTATAGTAGATCCTCCAACAATAAAGCTATTGTGAAAAGCACTTCAGTAAATCCCTTTTGTAGTTATCTATGTAAAAGAAAACGCTAGTCGTTCGCTGTCCAAAAGCATATCTAAAAGATAAAACAAACACGTCACGCTGCTATGGGAGGGATTCAAACATGTGCCAACCTTTTAGAAGTCGTTTGCTTTATCCATGAGTGCTAGGCGCTTTTCTTGTAGAGTGTAGTAGAACAATAACTACTAAACCTGTATACTATGAGTAATGGACCAATAAGACATTGTTTTCTAACAATCCCCCCTACAATGTCATATTGGTACAATCTGGATTGTATCTGCAACCCACCTTTTTGAATACAAGCATGTATCCATAAAATCAAGACAATAATAGAAAGTAGATTCTCTAATTGACTAGTACATCAAAAATCTGAATTTTTGAAGTTTTCTGAAAATATTGAATATGAGGTAACCTTTCCAAAAACAAAATCTCAACCCAAGTCTTCAACATCTGCTACTAAAAACTCTTTTACCTCAAGAGTTAGATAAAGAAGAAATATACTTCTCTGCAACTTGTCATATACCAAGTAGCTCTGTATTGACACTCCAGGAATTCTTTGAGGGAACATATAGCTGCCTGCTCAAAAACTTCAACTTATATAGAACTCATACATTTGACTCAAAATATACAAGTTGTCTTCACAATCTGCTGCTTTTCGTTTTCTCAATGTTATTCTTTGTCAAATCTACTAAATCATGACTAAGTATCATGCAAAACAAGAAACTGCTTCTTCTTTAAACTATCTTCACACAAGATGTTCTCGTAGACTTGTCTTTGGATGTAGAGGATAAAAGAGGAAAAGTATATGGAAAATATATGAGAAAAGGAAGTCTTACTTTCCTTTTGGAAATATTGGACTTTCTTCTTCTGCATCTTTCTTCCACTTGATGATGTCAACATCTTCAAACTTCTCTTCCATACCTTTTGTTCTCTTCATCATGAAGTAGCAAACACTCTTGACTTCTTTAAATGACCTTTTTCACTTCCTCTAGTGCTAAGAGTAGGAGACAAAACAAACATGGTATATAAATGGAAGTGAACATAGAATCATGTTTTACCATCTCCTCATATCCTTGAATCAAAATTCTGCTTCAAATGTCTTTAATGATTAAATTCATCAACCGTTTGTCTGAATGATGAATTGCCTTTCTAGACTTACCTCTCTAGATACCTAGATCACATTTTGTATCTAGATAAAAACTTTCCAACCAACTTACAACACAAGATTGGCTGAAAAAAAATGGATGCTTTCCACATTTGTCTTCTTAGATGAACTTTCTTAGCATGAAAGAGATCTCTCAAAACTCTCAAGAAAAACCTCTAGATACCTGTTTTGATGTAGCCTTTAACTTTCAAATAATGAAAGTGTATAAAAGCATTCCTTGAATCCTTCAAATCTCTTCATAACTGCTCTTCTAACATATGACCTGCAAATGATAATCTGATAGTAGAAACTGATACGTGTGATTTGATGTTGATCTGATTCCTTCATCTTCTCCAAACCAATGTTCTTCCTTGAATTTAAAGTAGCCTTCTCTTCATCAAATCTTGGTCTTCAAACAATACTTTCTGTAAAGTATTTTCATACTCTTCCAAAAGTATTCGATTGCTATCAGATCATCAACTTCATACTCCACGCTGATGAATAATCATGTGACTGAAATGTCTAGTTCTCAAATCTCTACTCATGTAGATTAAGTGTGTATGTCAAATGTCAAATGTTAGAAGATGCTTTTAAATCATATGTTGTAAACCTGGAAGTCTGGGAACCTGGGAATCTGAGAGCCTCAATGAACTCTGATATCAAAACTCCAAAGCTCTGATACCAAAACCTTAGAGCTCTCATACCAAATGTTGGAATTGAGATAGGCCCAATACTTATATCACAGGTCCAAGGTTCCATAGGTTCAGGATTTACAATGTTAATTCCAACAATCTTCCAATATTGGCAAACCATGAACATACCACACTTAATCATACAAATGATGAGACAAAGATAGAGAAAGACTAGACAACATGTGTAAAGTGTTACATAAGCCAAGGCTTACTCACACTATCATATATACCAATGTTCAATCTACAATGTGGGAGAAACACTCTCAACCACTCTATGTTAACAGTAATAGATGGATGAGTGAATATACAAATGTAACAAACATATTCAAATGTATGGACAGAGATCTGAATATGTATGAGATGTGTGACCTAATATGTTGTAGAAGAGAGAATATGAGTGACAGAAAGAGGCAGGATGAGTCTAAAACTGATAATCAACAAACCCTCATCTAACCTTAGGCTATGGAAGACCCTAAGTTAGACATGTGTGTGAAAAGATCACATACTTACAAAAGTAGCAAAAGATTCTACAAGTTTTTTGTCAGAAATCCTCAAACTCATATGACCATACCTTCTTGAACACCTTATCCAAATATGCATAAAGCATATACATATTGATTCTCTTGTACCTATGCCAAATAGGACTCCTTCTTATATGGATGTAACTGTCTCCATAAACTCCAAGTAGTACCTTTGTGCATAAAGAGAATATATACTTGAATTCCTAACATAAGATGTAAATCTTATGTTAACCACCATCCAATGTCTTTGATGTAACCCGTAATCTTCACGTAGAAGACAATCTTCAAATACATCATGTGAATGGCCGATCCACACCACCAAGCTGCTAATAACCTCTCCATAACCAAGAGTGTGAGCACACTCTTCTTCTCCAAGAAGAACTCCATAGCCGCTCCTCAACATGCTCCAACATAGCACCATGGCTGCCCCATGTGCTAAAAGCACTACCTCAAAGAGGTACCAAGCTTCCAAAGCTTGTGTTGTAATAGGTGAAGGATGATTTACAAGTGACCCAAAGACTCTCTTTTATAGTAGATCCTCCAACGATAAAGCTATTGTGAAAAGCACTTCAATAAAGCACTTTCGTAGCAATCTATGTAAAAGAAAATGCCCTCCGTTCATTGTCCAAAAGCATATCTAAAAGATAAAACAAAAGAGTCGCTCTGCTGTGGGAGGGATTCGAACCAGCACCAACCTTTTAGAAGTCGTTTGCCTTATCCATGAGAACTAGGCGCTTTTCTTGTAGAGTGTAGTAGAACAGTAAGTACTAAACTTGTATACTCTGAGTAATGGACCAATAAGACATTGTTCTCTAACATGTTACATAGTATACAAGTGTCTGTGTAAGATCAAGAATCAAGCAACCCCCATCAAGTGACAATAGTGTGGAAAGCTATCCTATGGTAGAGCTTTAGTCAAAGCATTTGCAGCATTATCTCGAGTGTGAACCTTCTCAACAATAATGCACGCAGTGGCTAAGCAATCTCTAATGAAGTGATATCTCACCTCAATGTGCTTGGTCTTTGCATGATAAACAAGTTTCTTAGCAAAAGCAATGGCACTCTGACTGTCACTGAGCAAACGAGGTACAAGTTGAGGTAAACCCATATCACAAGCAAGATGAGAAAGCCACAATGCTTCCTTACATGCCTCACTTGTTGCAACATACTCTCCTTTTGTGGTGGAAACAAATGTACATTCTTGAAGACGAGATCTCCAAGAGATAGCACCTCCAGCAAAATGGAAAATGTACCCTGATGTAGACTTACAATTGTCTACAGCACCAGCATAGTCAGAATCTTTGCAACCAATAATGGATGATTTCCGTGTACCTAAGCATAGACACTTGTCCTTAGTGCCAGTGAAATATCTCAAAATCATCTTGAGTGCTTCCCAATGTTTCTTGCCAGGGTTAGACATATATCTTCTCACGAAATGCAATGTCTGGTCTCGTAGCTACCATAGCATACATGAGACTACCAACAGCAGACTGATAGGGAATTTTGGTCATGAATTCCTTTTCCTCATCTAATTTGGGGCAATCATCCTTGCTCAACTTCACATATGTGGGTAAAGGTGTACTCAATGCCTTTCCACCCTGCATATTGAACTTGTGAAGTACTTTGGATATGTACTCACTTTGAGACAAATATATGCATCTTTTACTCCTATCACGAGTAATGTGCATGCCAAGAATATGTTTGGCATGCCCCAAATCCTTCATATCAAATGTTTGACTCAACTTCTTTTTGAGAATTGAGGACTTCCCAGCAATCAACATATCATCGACATAAAGTATCAAACATATCAATCTGCCATTTGAGCATCTCTTTGTGTAGAGACAATGATCCTCATTGCTTTTAAAATAGTGTTGAGACTTCATAAAAGCATCAAGATTTTGGTACCATTGTCTAGGGGACTGGTTAAGTCCATACAAGATCTTCTTGAGCTTACAAACTAGAATTTCATTGCCAGGAACTACATAACCCTCTCGTTGTTCCATATAGATATCATATGTAAGATCTCCATGTAAGAAAGTAGTTTTCACATCCATTTGGACTAGGTCTAAGTCCTCCATTGCAACGAATCCAAGCAACATGCACAGAGTAGTCATCTTGACCACTGGAGAGAAGATTTCCTCGTACCATTCTTGTGAATAGAATCCAACTCACTCTTCATGGCACGCTCCCACTTGACATGATCCTCTCTCTGCATAGCCTCTTTGTAGCAAGAAGGCTCACCGGCATTTGTTAGCATAACAAAATCTAAACCTAGAACATATCTATCAGGTGGATGTGAGACACGTGCATAACGTCTCAATGGTTGTTGAACAAGAATATGTGCAAACTGATCTGAATGGACATTCTCTTGAACATCCCTATGTGCAGCATTTTTATGCATGCTAACCGGAGGACTAGCATCCTCAAACACCACTCTTCTCACTTCAACCTCCTTAATGGGCTATTTATGCATCTTAGACTCATTGAAAATGACATCACTACTTCTGATCAGTGATCGTGTTTCAGGATCCCATAAGCGATATTCAAATTTTCCTTCTTGACCATATCTAAGAAAAATGCATTTCTTTGACTTATGGTCCAACTTTTTTCTAAGATTCTTGGGTATATGAACATATGCTACACAGCCAAAAACTCGAAGATGATCATAATATGGTGGCTTCCCTGTCCATAACTCTTGTGCCACTTTTAGACCTTTCGTAATACTAGGTGAAAGGTTAATCACATGTAACTGCAGTCAATACTGCTTCTGCCCAAAAGCCTTGTGAGATGTTTGCATGATGCAACATAGAGACAACTCTATCTTAATTAGTTCTATTCATCCTCTCCGCTACACCATTCTGTACTCGGGTATAAGGAGCTATAAACTCTCTACGAATCCCTCTAGACTGACAGAAAAGGCTCAATTCATGTGAGGTATAATCACCCCCATTATCTAAACATAAAGCCTTAAGCTTAGTTCCTTTTTAAGTCTCAACTGAAGCAAGCCATTTTTGAAAGTAGGGAATACCTCATCCTTCAATTTGATAGGATATACCCAGACTTTTCTAGTAGCATCATCTATGAAAGTGACAAGGTAAAGAGAACGACCTAAGGACCTAGTGGGCATAGGACCACACACATCTATATGGACGAGTTCTAAAGGCTGAATTCAAGAGTCAATGTGCATTCTATGCACATTTCTGGTTTGCTTTCCATATTGACAATGCTCACAAAATGAAAAATCGGAGAAAGATAACACATGTAAGTAGCTAGAACAAGAAATATTTTCCATTCCACTACGAGATATATGGCCCAAACGACCATGCCAAATACAAGCCATAGGCTATTGAGTAATAGCTAACAAGTGTTCTTTCTATGATACAAATAAAGGATAAAGTGAGCCACCTTTGCTTCCTTCTGCAATAACCATATTGCTCTTTGATATACGAAAGGACTGAGCATAGAAGACTACCTTGTAACCAAGGTCATCAAGTTGACCAACTAACATCAAACTGCATGGTAATTGAGGTACATGGCATACATTATGCATAGTAAATTTTTAACCATCAATGAACTGCACAACCACATCTCCAATCCCCACAACGTCACACTGGTAAGAATCACCAAGTCTCACGGTAACAAGAGACTTTGCTGCATAATTAGAGAACCATTCTCTATGTGGTGTCACATGGAAAGAAGCACCAAAATCTAGCAGCCACGTGTGCGAAAGAGAATTAGCCATAAGTGCCTCAGTTGGCAGAGTACTATCAAGTGTCAGCACATCAGCATCATCAGAAATATCATTAACTTCTTTAATCTTCACAGTCGAAGTAGATGGTGCAGTTAACTGTTGAACATGCCCATCAACATTCTTTAATGCATAATAGTCTTTCTTCATATGTCCTTTCTTATGACAATAATGGCATTCCATATCCCTCTTCCTTGATTTACTTCTACTCTTATTCCGTTGACCATTCTTTTCCTTGTTCTTGCTCCAGCCATGTTGCTAATTCTTTCCTTGGTAAGAATCACGAACATTATATGCATCTCCACTCTGAGTGCAAACAATAGATTTTCTACGAATCTCCTCACTCAAGATTGCTCCACATATTTCATCATAGACGAGTGTACCACCTGGTGCACTATTGCTAATAGCTGTGCAGAATGTATCCCATGATGATGGCAAGGTGCATAACAGCAATTTTGCTTTCATTTCATTATCCATATCCATTTTCTGAGCCTGTAACTAGGAGAATATAGCATCAAACGCATTCAGATGAGCAGCAACACTATCTGTGTCCTTCATACAAAGGTCATATAATTTTCTCATCAGATATACTTTATTTGATGCCATCTTTTTTTCATATGTATTGCATAACTTCTTCCAAAGCTCCTCTGCACTTTCATAGTCTAATACTGTAAAGTAAACATTATCTGCTAGGTGCAAGCGAATGGTAGAGCCAGCCATTTCATCTAACTCATCCCAATCATCTTCATCCATGTCAGTAGGCTTCTTTGAAATCCCATTTACTGGCTTCCATTGCCTCCTTTGAATCAGCACATCTTTAATCTGATTCTTCCATAGAGTAAAGTTTGTGCCATCAAATTCTCGGATCTCAAAATGGTCTTTGCCTTGCAAGTTATAGCTTCTCCTCGGAACACTAGCACTAGACCCTGATCCACCAGATATGCCTAAGACCTCTGATGCCATGATGGTAGAGAACAGAATAGAATGATAATGGAGATAGAAGAGTCCGAACACCAATGAATAAGTGTATCAAGGAGTAAATCGACCACTGTATAGTTGACTAAACCAAAAATCTGGAAAAATCTTGCTAGAGTATCCTCTGCAAAATGAGCATATGACCAGTGTCAAAATATCATAAAACTGCAAGTACTGACATGATTGCCTGCATAGTGAATTGCTAACTCCACTGCATATAATCAGTTACCCAATAGAAGCCAACTAGGCTTATCGAGCACCTATGAACAACTATCATACATCTCCTATGGCGAGGCTGGTAAGTCTTCCACTTGCATCATCGAAGAAACCCCGACATCTGGGTGTCTCCTAGTTAAGAAAACCTCACCACGACCCTCTTTATCAAATGTAAAAGGCTTTATGCAAAAGAACGTAACCGCTATATCAATGACCACATGGATGTACATAAGCGGTATCCACAGAAGCATACATGATGTGTATGTGTTCAATATATGCAGTAAAATGACACTAAAAGGCTGAATGCATAGCCCAAAAACTAGCCAATAACTCTAGCAAGTGTATGTCAACTCTGATATTTTTGGCTCAAAAACCTACATAAATTTGAAGGGAATTCTCCCACCATAGAAACCTGTAGTTTTGTGAGTGTGGTTGAAAAACACAGCCCCAATGGTTGATATTTATTGTCGGAGAAGTACAAAGAACACTCTTCTTGAAGTTCGCAGACCTGTGTGAAGAGAACTATGTGCAAAAGTACTCCAAAATGGCTCTAAAAGACACCCAAAAATGCTTCAAAAATAGGCTTTGAAAGCAAAGCATGAAGCTTTGAGGGACCAAAACATGTTCAAGGTAATGCCCACCTTAGTCTTTCCCCTTCCTCAGACACCACAATAGTGTAGCTTAGTGGCAAGAGATTGCCACGGTTAAGCGAGTTCTAGGGGGAACAATACTGGGATGGGTGACCTCCCGGGAAGTACCGGGAACCTCTATATTCCTTGATCGTTGAGGTCCTCCCTTGTGCGCAGCCAACCGCGCTAGCGGTGACTTCGGTGACTCGGATGACAAGGTATGCCAAGGTCTATGCCTTGCTCGCCACCTTAGTTGTAAGCCTTGGGAGGGGGTGCTCGCTTCGCTTGCACAAAAGGAACAAAGCTTTTTCTATCGAATCGCTCTGATACCAGTGAAGTAATTCGCTCGTGATGCACCACGGTGCGCTCTCCCTTTCGTGAGCTCCACGAAGATATTCTTCGAGTAGAAAACGGATCTCCTAAGGCCACAAAGACTGCAGAATACGCAGAAAATACAGTACACAAGGAGCACGAAGACAGACCTCTAGGGCTTACAAAATGTGGTGGAACTTACAGTCCATGGCTAATCAGGCCACTATATGTTTTAGTAAAGAACATATACAAAGAAGTGTCTGGTGGCCATTTGGCCTTTCACATGGACACTAACGGTAACACCTTATACCTCTTCATTGATCCATCACGCTTATGTTTCAACTTGTATACCCACTTAGTGCTAGTGGCCTTCTTGAGGAGGAGGCAAATCACATAAGGACCAGGTACCATTATTCATAATAGCATCATATTCTAATTGCATAGGAGTCATCCAATTTTTTGAATTTTGTGTTTCATCAAACAAAGCAGGCTCATTCTCATCACAATGAATAGAGACATCCATAGCATAGCAATATAATGCAATAGCAGCACTATGAGAACCTCAATGAGTATGATATGACAGAGGTGCATCTAATTTGCTATCTTGCAGACTCTACACCAATTGGTGCCTTGAAAACTAGTTGTTCAGCACGATCAAGAATCCCACATCATGATCTTTGACAAGAGATTAGATTTGAAGGTACAAGTAAGAATTGGGGAAACTCCTTCATTACATCTATAACGTCAACAAGCATAGATTATAGCTGATTAAAAGCTACTCGAAAATCGCAGTACATGTGTTGCAAAAATCGGAACATTTTAACAAGGCAATTAAGATCATCCCCTTTGTATAGTTAAGATCCTCATTGAATGATGGGCCATATTCATAACATATGAAATAAATTTCACAAAAGCATTCCCAAGAGAAGATTATAATCCACAAAATTATACTAAGAAACATTCACACATTCATCAGAGAAATGCTCAAGATAAGTCAAGCTTAACACAAAGTGGAAGCAGAACTCGTCATTATATTTCTATTAAAATGATGTTTTACATTTCATGTGTTTTACAAGAGTAATATGAATCTACAATAGAAGCTGATCATAGCTTTCCTCAGGCTCAAGCATAATGGGATCCTCTGGAACATTAGAACACATCTCCTGCCTCTCTTGCTCCAAGATTGGCTCTTCAAGGTCAGCCATGTCCCCCAGGTCATCTCCAAGTGGGGCAACAGGCTCCCTTGAAGCCGGTTGGAATCTCTCCGTGTCTGCAATGTGCTTCCTTCCAACCTCTTCGTCTTCATCTGGGCATTCATTCAGCCCATTGATTCTCATTCTAATGAAGCTCACATGAGCATCATCCTTCTCCACAGCTATGCAGTGCCTGAACATCTTTAAGGAGCAAGCCAGAGTCGTTCCTCAAACAGCACAAAACCACTTAGAGGCCAATCAACATCATGACTAATGAAAATTGTTAAAATTGAAATTACCTGTGCCCGAAAAAAGGTCTAGGACCTAGTCATCATCATTGGAGAATAGTTGAAGCAATCTCATTATGAGCTTTTGTGGCTTCTGATAGGGGTTAACCAATGTCCTGTCCCCAGCTACATGACAAAGTTTCTTGGTAACGGTTGGGAACATGAGCACATTTGAGATCCCATTCTCATTGCAATGCTCCCTGACTCTCCTTTTGCTTACTTCATCATAATAGCCAACTGTAATGCATTCAGTGGAGCTGACAAACCTATGCAAAGGAGTGTGATTGACTTTTGTCTTCACCCTGCCAACAAGAACTATAAGTGACAGGGAGCATCATTAAAGCCATGGAGATAGAAAGAAGATTACTTACCACGTGAGGCACTCCACAACATGACATCTGGACTTCAGAGCAGTTGAAACAGAGAAAGATTGGTCTCTGCTATGGAAAATTACTATCCTCCAAAGAGGAGACATAGTCAACTCTACAGAATCAGTGCCCATATTCCGAATCTAAGGGTGTTTGAAGGGTTCATCATCATTAACTGATCCCAACATCCTAAATCCATAGGGTATGTCTTCTATAAGAAGGGAGAAATGCTTTCTAGGCACAACAGAACAAATGTTATTTACATCACTACAGAATACATTGTAATATACAGGCCTAAGGAGGTCTAGGGGATTGGAGAAACATTTCAGATCAGGTTCATCATCAAAATCAATCTCCTTGGCTTTCACTCTCGATTTCTCATGCCTTGCTCTTTGAATTTGAGCCAGGAATGCAGGGGGGCAATCATCTACTCGCTATGCAGACTTAATTTTCTTTGGTTTCTACAGAACAAAGTGGAAAGACAATTAAATGAGCTCTTCAATATAGCAAACGAAACATAAGGAATCGATGCATGGCATCGATTTCGTGTGTGGGTCGATGCCAAGCATCGACTTGCTATTGAAAGTCGATGCTTGGCATCGACTTGGGGGCATAATTCGATGCCTGGCATCGACTTGGGGGCATAAGTCGATGCCTGGCATCGACTTATGCCACCAGGTCGATGCCAGGCATCGACTTATGCCCCCAAGTCGATGCGAGGCATCGACTTATGCCACGAGGTCGATGCTAGGCATCGACTTATGGCACCAGGTCGATGCCATGCATCGACATTCAGTAGTAAGTCGATGCCAAGCATCAAGTTCCTACTAAAAGCCTGGCATCGAATTGGTTAGGTGAATCAAGGCATCTAGTCTAATAGCAAACCAGTCATGCTCTCTGAAAGAGAACCTACCCAATCACGAAACAGGATAAAATATTTTGATAAAGCTTTGTAGGATGATGTGGTTGGATAGTCTGCTTGGACCTCTGTCCAAGAACAGCAACCCAGCCTCTTCATCATCACCTCCTGAATCTTCATGTATACTTTATGACTGCAGTCACAGAAATGAAAAGAGACTAGGTTAGACCACAAACATGGGAGGAGGGAAAAAGGATGTGAAAATAACATACATACTTATTGAGCTCAGTCACCATCTCCTCCAGGCTTAACTCCTTGGAGATTACCCTTGACAAAGTTGATATAATCAATGTATCATCTTTGATTCCTTGAAGGGCCCTCCATGGTGTCAGCTTCATGTCCTCAGGAGCCTCTTCAATTGAGAGGTCAACTTTCCTTCCCTTTCACTTCAGATCAAGCTGTGGGTCTGGCCTCGACTTCCGTTGCTTCTGGCCCTTGACCTCCTTGTTCTCCCACATTGTGAAAATTTTATCCTGTAGATCCCAGATCTCACCTGTTCTCAATGCCAGTCGAAACCATGGATCATATTTTCTCAAAGCATCAGACTTTCTATTCTCATCTAGTGCAATACCAACCTCAATAAGGCATTGCTTTCGTAGATTGGGATGTATTCTTCCAGCTTCCTTCACGAGACAATCTTCATATTCATGGTGGAAGAACCGAATTCTCTCTATGGAGGACATTTTTTGCCTGTAATCATTGTCATTGTTGTGATCCCAAGCAAGAAGCTTGGCTTCCTCAGTTGTAAGACCAACATATATTTTGCACTCTTCATACCTAACGAAGAATGTGGTGGGGTGCTCCTTCACTAGCTGTCTGCGGGCCTCTACAGAGTGTGAACCACCAATCATATAATATGTATAATCCTCAAACAGACCCTCATTGAACTCCTCCACAGATCTGCACTCATTCGGATCCACCATGACAAGGAAACGCACAACAGTAGCATGAGGATTTATTTTCATTTTCTTCTTAAGATTCTGCACGTGCAAATTGTGTGTCTCCCTGATCTCAAGGGGCCTCCTCCCTGTGACTGGATCCATTGCTGGCCTATGGATGATATTGATTGGCAGGTGGAACAACTGCCCCTTCTTCACAACTTTTCTTCTAGCTATGTCCTCCCTCGTCTTGTTCTGCTCAGTACCAAGAACACCCGAGGCAAGATCCCCACCAGGTGCAACTATTATATCCTCAGAGCTAGAGCTTGATTCAGAAGACTCCCCATCAGCAAATCTCTTCTTTTTCTTCAGGAACTTTTTCTGCATGCACTGCTTACCCCTTGCCTGTACAGGGGTTGTCATCTTCTGTTGTGTTGGCATGATGTTGCCCTGGATCCATGGCATCAAGTCCTTGATAAGATTCACTGAGTCCCTGCATATCTCTACAAGCCTCTCTGGAACACAACACTCTGGGCACAAGAAATCCATCTTGCATATAACATTTCTTAAACCTTTCGATATCTCTACCAGGACAAGGAGGTTGTCAAAATCCTCATCGTCATAATCCAGTTTGAACACAAGGCCATACTAAAAACCTTGTGTTGTCGTGATCTTTCCTCTCCCGTACGCCCCTGCAAACACAAGTAGGACTGCATTCTTTTCTTTCACATATTGAAGGCACCACTCCAGGTTTGTCATGTCCCGGAGTGGACGATCTGTCCTTAAGACCTCTACGTCCCTCGACCTTTCCTTCCTAGTTGCATCATCCTCAGGAATTTTGATGCTACTCTGCCCACCAGAAGACATTCCAACCGGATTGCTGGCCTTCTCAGAGGATAAGGATGCAATGTTTTTCTTCGGTTTTGCTTGGTGACCAATGTCTCTGTCACGTTGTTGATCCACAGAGCTCATTATCACTTTCAGCTTCTTGAAGTCCCTCTCACTTTTGGACTCAGCATCCCTGAAAGGTCTTGGAAATATGAGCTCATACGTTAATGTGTTTTTCAAGGGTCCAAGTCGATGCCAGGCATCAACTTGAGGGTGCAAGTCGATGGCAGGCATCGACTTTGTGTGCAAGTCGATGCCAGGCATTGACTTGAGGGTGCAAGTCGATGCCAAGCATCGACTTGAGGGTCCAAGTCGGTCGATGTCTGGCATCGACTTGGACCCTCAAGTCGATGCTTGGCATCGACTTGCACCCTCAAGTCAATGCCTGGCATCGACTTGCACACAAAGTCGATGCCTGGCATCGACTTGCACCTAAAAGTCGATGCCTAGCATCGACTTTGCACCCTAAACTCGATGCCTGGCATCGACTTTCAGGCCACATTCGATGCCAGGCATCCACCTTCCAGGTCGATGCCAGGCATTGACTTGAGTGTTTAAGTCGATGCCACGTATCGACTTGAGGGTGCAATTCGATGCCAGGCATCGAATTTAAGTGAAAATGGATGTCAGGCATCGACTTGAGGGTGCAAGTCAATGCCAAGCATCGAGTTGGACCCCAAAGTCGATGCGCGGCATCGACTTGCACCTAAAATTCGATGCCTGGCATCGACTTACACCATTAAGTCGATGCCTGGCATCGAGTTGTACCCTCATTGGATCTATATTTTATGAGCTAAGAAAAATAAAAACCTAGAAAGCATACTATTTACTCAAACATACAGAAGGAATATTTTAGGAATATTTTAGGAATCTTTTAAGAATCTTTTTTTGTGGTATGATTTTGTCTACCTCTTGGTACTCTTGCCAACATTCTTCTTCTCCATGAGAGTTGCCTTGTTGGTTTGCTGAGCTCTGTGCTCCATTGCTGTCTATGCTCTGTTGCTCTCTCTTGCTCACGGATTTTGGAAATGAGAATGATCTCCTCCTCTCCTATTTATAGGCAATTGGGTAACTTGAACTAGAGACTAACTGGATCTAACTGAATGAATCTAGTTGCTAACTATATATGTCAACTTATCTAACTAGGAAATACCACTCACACAAATAGGTTGTTTCACCTCGACTTTAGTGAAATATTTATAGAACCTTGCAACTATTTATATACATTTGCATGAAATTTACACTTCAATGGCAAGAGTATGGTATGTACATGAGGAAGGCTAATCTCATGTATAAATTGGTTCTTAGAATCTCTTGCTTGGGGAAAAATCAAGTCTAACTTGTGTTGAATATGGGAGATTAATGACATCTTTATAGTCTTATCCTTCTCACTTCAGTTCATATTCACATTTATCTTGTAAAACATTGTTTAAAAGGAAAATCAATGTATGAATAAATTTTCAACAAAGAACTTTGGTGTTCAAACATCTTGAACAAAAAAATAGGTTGGTAATTTCAAAAAAATAGGTTGGTAATTTCAAATGTCACTCATGTCTTTGCAAAAAAGAGAAAATCAAATGAAGTTATCTTATAGCATCCAACGTTCAGGCAAATCTTAGTTTCAAAATTCATTTGAAAATCTTTTGTAACAAGTAGTTTGCCACAGATATAGCTTTTACACATAATTCTTACATATACTTTTCTGTGTACCTCTTTTACACATAATTCTTTCTGAATATACTTTCATATACCTCTTTGAGTTCTAGCCAAGACCACAATAAAACCTAATCCTTGAAATCTTAACCAAAGGTAAAATTTCTTCGTGTAAAGTCTTCAATGGCACTACTCCAAACAATTTTAATATCTAATCCAGTTGGAACTCAACTTGGATATATTTTGATTCACTCATAATGCTAAGACTCAATGACTCATATCTAGTTTGAAATCAACTGTGTATCTCATCTTTCAAAAGTGAATCAAATCTTTGGTTCCCTTATTAGTGTATATCTGAGTAATTAAGTACTTTAATTTTAGGCTTTAATGTAATTTGATGTTTAATGCACTTTAATGTACTTTAATGAACTTTTGATTTCATATGTACTTGATGTGACATTTGATGTGACATCTTCACTTGATCTCGGATTTCTACTTATTTAAAAAGGTAATTCATCTTCAGTCTTCTTTGAACTGAGTGAAGATGAGCTCAATCTTTTTAATGGATGCTTGGGCATCAGCTTCCTCTGCTCATATTGATACAGTTTCGGATTCATTGTTCTCAGTTGACCCTTTCCTCATAAGTGATGATCCGTATGGTTTGGAACGTGGTGATGATTCTATATTTTCTGTTGAGTCATTTAAGTTATCCAATTCACAGTGCAATGTTGCTCAACCAAATGCACCTCTTGATCTCCCATCTTGTCCAACCATTGATCTCCCTTCTGACTCAAGTGCATGTGGAGCAACGAAAAAGCAAAGCAAGCTCAATCTACATTTTAAAAGAAGGCCTCGTGAAGTAAGTCAAAAAAGATTTAAATTTCTTACTTCAGATAGACAGATTGTATTGGATATTGTGAAGCATTGTTGTGGTTTGAAATGTTTGTACAATTAGGAATGAAGAAACTAAAGCACCTAAGAGAGAAATTCCTCAATTTAGATAGTGAAAGGCAGGATATATACCTTGTTTCTCGCATGCAAATGATTGAGGATAACATGTCAATAACACGTGTTGCTTTTGAATATTTCTTTAGTCAAGGGATGCGATGTTGTAGGGCTGCATTTAAAATTGCAATGGGTGTGGGAAATTTTAGAACACATAGGGTTCAACAGGGGATTATGAATGGGGATCTCATTTTGGATACGTTCCATGTTGGGACCAAAGGATCTGTTGGACGTCATGCAATGAATTGGATGATGAACTATTTTAGCTTGCATTGTGAGGTTATGCCTATAATTGGAAGGTTGCACTTGTCAGATAACTTTACTTGTCGAGAGGTATTTCAAATATATAGAGAAGACATGGAAAATAGAAATGAGAAGTATGTGTTGTATCGTCACTTTACTCGATTATGGAAGGAAGAGTTTAACAATGTGTCTATTCCTTGTAAAGTTAGAATGGGTGAATGTTCAGTTTGCGCCACTTTGAAAAACATGGCAAAGGGGGCTACAACACCACAGGAAAAGGATAATTTTAAAAACCTTTTGAACAACCATCGTGAGAGTCAAGCTTTAGAGAGAAAGAAAGCAATTCATCATCAAAGTAAAGCACTCAGAAATCCAGAGCGTTATATGTGTTTGTTGATCGATGGTATGGATAAAAAAAAAACTTGTTTGCCACATTTTTATCACATCCCTAAGGACATTGGAGATGAAGTCCTTGTGCAAATGCATTTGGTTGGTGCTTTGGTATACAATGGAACTGTAATGTCCAAGGTTTTCTTCACATATCCGAATGTGCATAATGATTCAAACCTTACAGTTATTGACATTCATTGGGTTTTGGAATCATGGAAGGGTATTTTGCCACCAACTCTATATTTGCAACTTGATAATATTACAAGAGAGAATAAAAATTCTACAGCCTTTGGATATTTAAGCATGCTTGTTGAAAAATAGGTATTTCAGAAGGTTAAGGTAAATTTCCTTCTGGTTGGCCACACTGATGATCACATTGATCAAATGTTCAGTACTTTCTCTAAGAAGTTGGCACGTAACAATGCTTTTACTCTTCCGATTTTATATGAGCTGATTTCCGAAGCATATACTCCAAAACCAGAAGTTCAACACCTCACACAAATTTATATCTTTAAGCACTTTTGCTCAATGGGCCTTGATAAGAGTGCTAAGGTTTTGGCTCCATTGCACAATATTAGTTTCAACCATGTATTCTTGATGAGGAGGGTTGATGAAATAACCCTTTTATTTGCAAAGCAGTATTCATCTTCTCCTGGGTGGGAGCCTAAAGAGGGATGCAGATTCTTATTGCAAGTGCCTAATTTGTCTACAGTGTATGGTGTAGAACAATCACCATATGAAGATAAAAACAATACAGAAAGATGTGGAAATGTCGTTGATCAAAGTAAAAGCTGGATGCATGCACTCATTGAAAAGAAGAGACATATTGAGCGTGCAAAGAAATATGCTGGAGATCAAGATGTATCTTGGTGGGGGGACTTTTCAATAATCAAGAAGAGATTATACAGTATACAATTGCAGGTCATTGGCCAGTTGATGTTCCATTCACATGGGATTTTTGTACACAAAGATCCGTGAATGTGGCCCAAGCATGTAATGCAGATGCACTTCAAAGTTTTATACATCCACTAGAAAGAAATATTTATGTAGGACCAAGGATGACAAATAGGCAGAAGCAAGATGGCAAGGAAATTTAATAGAGATAAATGTTGGAACACTTATTGTAGTACTTGCTGATGGTGATGAGGCTACCATAACATTTTGGATTGCAAAGGTTTTAGAGATAACTAAAGATATTGATCAGAGAAGAATAGAGGCTTTGATGATGCATTGGTATTACACTAAAAGTAGTAATGCATTCACAGGTAAATATAACTTAGAAATGGTGTGTGATACTAAATGAACAGGTTCAAAAAAGAAAAAGAATATTCGAAGCACATCCACTCTTAAAATGGATGATGTAGATATTCTTGTTTATGATTTTTCCTTGACAAAAATAGGTCACTTGAGGAAAACAACCATCAATATGATAAAACAAAAGCTTCCAGATGTATGTGGTACAGGAAATCATAGGCAAACAAGAAGATTTGTGCATGATCCTACAGAATTTGGTATGTATGTGGATGAAGATAGAGCTCTTGTGGATATAGAAGAAGAAGAAGAGAGCTCTCAACAATTTGACACTAAATCAAGTGCATGAGATGATGAGGGTGTAGACATAGATCGACACAGTTATGAGTTGCATTGAAACTCTCTAACATTTTTAGTGCTTATGTAAATGCCTCGAAGTAGTTTGGTTAATGAAACCATGTTTTGTAGCAATTCTGAATAACAATCAGATATCCACCCATTGAAAATATGTCTTAAATGTTATTTTTGTATAAGAAATATTCAGTTTTACATTCTTTATATAGATTTTAGACATGCAATGTCTTATCATATAGATTTTGGACATGTCAATGTCTTATCATATAGATTTTGAACACGTCAATGTCTTATCTAGTGAAATTTTGACTACATTTTGAGCTATTTTTTTATGAGAAAATGACAAAAAATGTGAAAAAATCACATGTTTTCACTTCATTTTTGTAATATATGTATACTGGTATAAAGGAATCTCAAACATAAGCTGCCATTTGCTTGATTTTTGAAGAGAGTGTTCTCTTTTTATGACATAGTTCTCGTTTGTTACGACTCGCTATTCAACCATTTTGGCATAGTTTTTTGCCTACTCTATAGCTTCCCTCTCATCAATAAGTGCATCATGTAAATCTACATAAAAGATGGAATGATTTGCATCATCACATGAAATTTATAAAGGTTTAGAAATAGCCTCTTTTGGACTAGCACTAGACTATCCACCTGTAAAAAGAGGAAGCAAAGTGCCATACATATCTTCGCATCTAGCTGATATCTTCTTCATACATGAATGTAATCGTTGAATTGCATCTTCCACAAAAACAACATCATTGCTAATCAAAATGCATTTAATTTGTGGATGATATAGACGATAGCCTTTTCTTTTAAGACTATACCCAACAAAGATACATTTTAGTGTTTTATCATCCAATTTTTTGCATTGTTGTTTAGCCACTAATGCATATTCCAAACAACCAAAAATATGAAAATGAGCAATAGATAGCTTATGACCATGCTAAGCCTTATATGGAGTGATAATTTGTATTGCTTTGGTGGGACACTTGTTAAGTACATATGTTGCACACATAACAACCTCAAGCTAGAAACTATGTGGTAAAGCTGTACTTTTGACCATACACCTTTCCATCTCCATGACTGACCTACTCTTTCTTTCAACGACTCCATTCTAATGAGGTGTATATGGTATTGTAGACTAATTTTTTATCCCATGTTCATCAGTAAGTACATTAAATTTAGAAGACATATTCCTCCCCTCCATCAGAATGGAGGGTACCCATTTTACATGTTATAATATTTTTAGTCAAAACGAGAAACTATTTGAAGCACATAAACACTTTGGACTTTGCTTTCAATGGATATACCCATGCATGCCTAGATAAATCATCAATAAAATTCACAAAGTAAAGGTAGTTCCCAAAAGAGGGTGTTTGCATAAGATTACAGACATCACTATGAACAACATGCAATTTTTTAGCTCGAACTGAAAAAAATTTTTGGGAACGAGGAATGCTGCATTTTGCCCAAAATATAATCTTCACAAACATGTTTACAAAGTGCATAAAGTTTGGGCAGAGAGGACAACATTTCAAATTTCCGTAGGCATAGCAAACTAGAATATTTTAGATAACTAAAGCATGCATGCCAAAGCTTTTCATCTAACATAGTGTGAGAATCTTGAGTTGCACATGCTGAACCATTCACAAATTTTGCATAATCTATGACCTTATATAGCCTATGAGATAAAATTCCAAAAGCAATAATGATGTTGCCATCTGAACAATCATGGAGTGTACATATGTCATCAAAAAATTTCACAACCAAGCTGATCTTCGCTAATGCTAAAACTGACAAGAGATTTTTCTACATCCCTGGCACATATAAAGCATTCAAAAATGTAAAAGAACTACCACTACTATTTGACAAAATGATCTTACCAATGCCCATGGCAGAATAAGAGTTGTTCGTGTATGTAATAGTATTCAGGGCTCAAGTGAAGTGAAGAAATTGAGCTACAAGGTAATATGTTTGGTAGCCCCACTATAAAAGAACCAAACATCTATGTCTACTGCAGACATACACTATTCATGAGAAGATGGGTGATAACTACAAACAATAGTAAATGCCCATTCTTCATTGTACACAAGATTAGCACACTTTGTTTTGGGTGTAGAGAGGACTCTACAAGAACCATTCAAGCCTTCTTCATCTTTGCCTCTTTGGCAGCCAGTTTTGGAGAACTCTTAATGACATGGTTGTTTCCTTTCTAGTACTTGCAAAACAATTTTTGTTTCTTTGTTTTCTTCTCAACTTTGTCATCCTTCTTTGATTTATTGAATTAGAAGATTTTTTCTTACTAGTAGATGCGCTCTATTTACCTTTGCCCTTCTAACTAGTCAAGAAACCTTGATCTACAACATGCATAATGGACTTGTTCTGCCTGGATTGATCTTCTTGCAATAGAGCAGAGACTAACTTCTCAAATGTTAATGCATTTGGATTGCCTTTCATCATCAATCAAAGAGTAGAAGCAAAACTCTGATATGAATCTCGAAGATAGTTCAAATATGTATGCACAAGTAAACTCTCTCGCAAGACTTCATTAGTAGATATCAATTGCTCCTTCAAATCTTTGATCTTTGTCAGAAAACTATCCATGGAACCTCCTTCATTCATGTGCTCACTCTCCAATTGTTTTTGGAGATAAGCAACATGAGTCTCATTTGTTGCCAGGTATAAAGTGGTAAGTGTATCCCAAGCATCCTTTATTGTTTTCTACGAGTGAATGTAAGGAATAATGGCATGCTTGACACACAAGGCTATCAGTGCATGTGTCTATGCATCTTTGCCATCCCAATGAAGTTGCTCTGTAGTAGGTACAGGAGAATGGGAGCACGAATAGGAACATAAAGATCATCATCTTGAACACCATCTACATCACCTCTAGTAACTGTATTTGTAGGTGTAGTAGAGCATTTTTTAACACCCTACACAATATTCCATAATCCTTTTGCAACCAATACATGATGCACCATACATGCCCATAATGGGTAATTCTTACCGTCCACCTTATCCTTAATAGCCAATATACAGAATACAGCACTACTTTCAACCATGGCCATTGAATAAAATACCTTGATGCAAAAAAATGATTGTATCTTAAAAAGTTAAATAGGATTACCCTGTTGACTTCTGCTAAACATGTAGCAAACTTTAAGGTGCTTGTACTTGGAAACCAAAATTGTATATATGTTTGACACAAAACACAAAATTGCCTACATACGTGTTGTGATAGTCTGTTAGGGGTTGAAACGGTCTCAAATTGCAACTCTAACACCATAGACCAAAGCCGTTTTGGAGATATAATCACCCTAAGTATGATCACCAAGTTTTGTGCTTTTCTGAGACAATGATGAGAGGGGTGTCAATGATGCCCTAGATGAAGCGATGACATGCTTCTATACCAATTGTTGGAGTTTGAGGTTTGCAGAAGCATGTGAAGAACACAAGGAAGAAGAAGAAGCTTGTAGAACAACACATAATACTGATTGTATGAACAAGAGGATATACAAAGATCAGTGACCCATTAGGGTTATAGGAGTATATAGAAACCCTAGGAAAGAGCCTCTTAAAGAGGAAAAGAGTGTCCAAGTGGTCCTAGAGTGTTCACAAAAATCACTGTCAAAATATATCAACACTCTTGAGTGTGAATGTGTGAGTGAGCTCTCTTCCTTATCTCCTTTATCTTAACATGGTATCATATCTAGTGTGGCTATAGAGAGCTTGTGGAGAAGGTTGGTAGTGAAGAGTACACAAGAGGGCATGGTTAAAGGGGGATTCATAAATGAACTCAAAAATCTTAGAAATTTGGTCATGATTTCTTTTTTGGAGCCATCTCCACCTGTGTTTGAAAATTGCAAGGTGGGACCCATGGGAAAACCAGTGTTGTGAATTCCTATAGAAATGGAAAATGCTCATCGCATGAGTCAACTTATGAGCGATAAGCTGGACAAAGATAACTTTCATGCTTGGAGATCCAGAATGATGAATTTCTTGAGGGGAAAAGGCTACTTTAAGTACATCAAAGGAGCGAATGAAAAGTCTTTGCACTTTCCCGAGAGGAATCGAACTACAGAAGAGGTAAGAACATAAAAAGAATGGAATCAACAAGCATGAAAGGTATTGTATTGGCTTCTTGCTAGCATACAAGATAGCATGATTTGGCACATACACGATGCCAAGACTCCAAAAGAGGCTTAGAATAGGTTGGTCACATTGTATGAGACCAATCCAAATGCATGGAAATTGCAACTCAAGAACGAGCTACGTACACTAGAGAAAGAGGGCATGTTGGTAAGTGGTTACACCCTCAAAATTAAAAGCACATGTGAGTCACTTGCATCCATTGGCATGAATGTAGATGATGATGATGATAAGGCTGAACTGTGCCTTCATGTTTAAGGAGTTGCACATAAGCAGTTGAGAACTTCTGTTCAGACTAGGGAAAATATTCTGAATTTTTTTATCTCATGTCCATGCAAATGATTGAGGAAAAGAATGTTGTTTAGGACTCAAACTCTCAAAGAAAACCTAGTTCTAAGTAGGTATTCTACTGTAGTAGAGGAAGAGGCAGAGGTAGAGGCTTCACACACAAAAGAGGAAACAATAGTCAAGAACAAGATCAACAATAGAATCATGTAGGAGTTAGATGATAGTATCAAGGTAGGGGAGCCAAGGAGGCCACATAATTTTCCCAAGAAATGATTCAAGTAATGACAATAAAGGATGCTAGAATTGTGGGAAACCTAGACACCTTGAACATGATTGCAGGTTGAAGAATCAAAATAACAGAATGCAATAAAATAAATATTCATTCAAAGGTGGAGATGATTCTGAGACGTTTTTCATGGTCCAAAATCATATGATGAATATGATGTCGACTCATGTTTTGAGATCAAATGGTAATGCCTTAGAACATTGATTTAGGTGCTTCAAATCACATGACCAGTCATGTAGAATGGTTTAGTAGTTTGCAAAAATTGCCAATTCCTAGATATGTTGACAAGTGATGAAATATCACATCCTATCGAGCATATAGGAATCATAGCACTATCTATGGTGGAGAGGAAGGTAAAACATCTTGCGGATGTGTTGCATGCTCCAAATATAACAAAGAATCTAGTTTTTGTTGAGCAAATGGTTGACCATGGATTACAAGTGATGCTCAATGCTAATACACGATATGTAGAAGAGTATAGAGACGATGGAAGATTGATCACCAAAGGAAACAAATATTGAAGGATTTTCACCTTAAATGTGAAAATTCTTAAAATGAATGCATCCATGTTTGCAAAAGTTGCACATGTTATTGGGAATATAGAGATTTTGCACAAGCAAATTGGACATGCAAATTCGGAGATGCAAAAATTGATGCACTCAAAGGAGCTTGTCAATGGACTACCAAATTTAAGGGTTGAAAAAATACAAAAGCTGCACATGTTATTGGCAATATAAAGATTTTCAAAATTTGCACATGTTATTGGCAATATAGAGATTTGGCACAAGCAAATTGGACATGCAAATTTGGAGATGCAAAAATTGATGCACTCAAAGGAGGTTGTCAATGGACTACCAAATTTCAAGGCTGAAAAAATGCAGAACATATGTGTAACAAGTCAATTTGGTAAACACTCAAGGGCATCATCTCCCCATGACAAGCATGTTAGTGAGAATATGCTAGAAATAGTACATACAAATGTTTGGTTTCTTGCAAAGACCACATCTATGAGAGGATGAAGGTCTTATGTCACTTTCATTGATGACCATACACAAAAAGTATGGGTTTCCCTTCATGAAAGAGAAGAGTGAAGTGTTTACTCACTTTCAAAATCTCAAGGCTATGGTGAAGTCATGGATTCGATGACAGTTTTCATGCAGGTACATGCTACAATAGAATGGCATTGCTAAATGCAAAAATAGACATATTTCATAAATAGCAAGAGCCTTGATGGTTGAAAAGAATATGCCTCATTATTATTGGGTATAAGCTTTACATATTGCTATATATATCATGAGCAGAACTTGTACTGTTGGTGTACATCAAGTTAGACTTGAAGAAAATTTTATAGCTCAAAAGCAAAACTTATCACATACAAAATTGTTTGGTTGTGTTGCATATGTACATTCTCTAGATAACTTGAGGATGAACCTTCATCCAAAAGCAGAAAAATATATCTTTATTGGATACTACCTTGACAAAAAGGGATATAAATGCTACAACCCACTCACACGACAAGTGAAGATAAGTACAGATGTGGTGTTCAATGAATTCTCAAGCTTCTATGTAGATGCTAGCAACCAAATTATTTTTCACTCAAATCACAAAGGAAATGCTTTAAAATCAAGTATAGAATCTCTGTTTTTGAGTGGACCAAATGCATCACCAAGAAATAGTTCCAACGCAAATCCATAGAGTGGAAGATTGCATGAGAAGTTCAATCTAGCACATTGATTGACTACATCCACGAAAGGTAAAGAAAAGCTTTTTGATGGTAGTAAAACATCTAGAGGTATTGAAGACATTGATGGAGATTCAACTGGTTCAAAAAAGAGTGTTAATAAGGAGCTTGGATTGCCTTCTAAAACAAGTCAATTTGGTAAACATTCAAGGGCATCATCTCCCCATGACAAGCATGTTAGTGAGAATATGCTAGAAATAGTACATACAAATGTTTGGTTTCTTGCAAAGACCACATCTATGAGAGGATGAAGGTCTTATGTCACTTTCATTGATGACCATACACAAAACGTATGGGTTTCCCTTCATGAAAGAGAAGACTGAAGTGTTTACTCACTTTCAAAATCTCAAGGCTATGGTGAAGTCATGGATTCGATGACAGTTTTCATGCAGGTACATGCTACAATATAATGGCATTGCTAAGTGCAAAAATAGACATATTTTATAAATAGCAAGAGCCTTGATGGTTGAAAACAATATGCCTCATTATTATTGGGTATAAGCTTTACATATTGCTATATATATCATGAGCAGAACTTGTACTGTTGGTGTCCATCAAGTTAGACTTGAAGAAAATTTTATAGCTCAAAAGCAAAACTTATTACCTACAAAATTGTTTGGTTGTGTTGCATATGTACATTCTCTAGATAACTTGAGGATGAACCTTGATCCAAAAGTAGAAAAATATATCTTTATTGGATACTAGCTTGAGAAAAAGGGATATAAATGCTAAAACCCACTCACACGACAAGTGAAGATAAGTAGAGATGTGGTGTTCAATGAATTCTCAAGCTTCTATGTAGATGCTAGCAACCAAATTATTTTTCACTCAAATGACAAAGGAAATGCTTTAAAATCAAGTATAGAATCTCAAGTTTTGAGTGGACCAAATGCATCACCAAGAAATAGTTCCAACCCACATCCATGGAGTGGAAGATTGCATGAGAAGTTCAATCTAGCACATTGATTGACTACATCCACAAAAGGTAAAGAAAAGCTTTTTGATGGTAGTAAAACATCTAGAGGTATTGAAGAAATTGATGGAGATTCAAGTGGTTCAAAAAAGAGTGTTAATAAGGAGCTTGGATTGCCTTCTAAAACAAGTCAATTTGGTAAACATTCAAGGGCATCATCTCCCCATGACAAGCATGTTAGTGAGAATATGCTGGAAAAAGTACATACAAATGTTTGGTTTCTTGCAAAGACCACATCTATGAGAGGATGAAGGTCTTATGTCACTTTCATTGATGACCATACACAAAAAGTATGGGTTTCCCTTCATGAAAGAGAAGTGTGAAGTGTTTACTCACTTTCAAAATCTCAAGGCTATGGTGAAGTCATGGATTCGATGACAGTTTTCATGCAGGTACATGCTACAATAGAATGGCATTGTTAAATGCAAAAATAGACATATTTCATAAATAGCAAGAGCCTTGATGGTTGAAAAGAATATGCCTCATTATTAATGGGTATAAGCTTTACATATTGCTATATATATCATGAGCAGAACTTGTATTGGTTGTGTACATCAAGTTAGACTTGAAGAAAATTTTATAGCTCAAAAGCAAAACTTATCACATACAAAATTGTTTGGTTGTGTTGCATATGTTCATTCTCTAGATAACGTGAGGATGAACCTTGATCCAAAAGCCGAAAAATATATCTTTATTGGATACTACCTTGAGAAAAAGGGATATAAATGCTACAACCCACTCACACGACAAGTGAAGATAAGTACAGATGTGGTGTTCAATGAATTCTCAAGCTTCTATGTAGATGCTAGCAACCAAATAATTTTTCACTCAAATGACAAAGGAAATGCTTTAAAATCAAGTATAGAATCTCAAGTTTTGAGTGGACCAAATGCATCACCAAGAAATAGTTCCAAGCCAAATCCATGGAGTGGAAGATTGCATGAGAAGTTCAATCTAGCACATTGATTGACTACATCCACGAAAGGTAAAGAAAAGCTTTTTGATGGGAGTAAAACATCTAGAGGTATTGAAGACATTGATGGAGATTCAAGTGGTTCAAAAAAGAGTGTTAATAAGGAGCTTGGATTGCCTTCTAAAACAAGTCAATTTGGTAAACATCCAAGGGCATCATCTCCCCATGACAAGCATATTAGTGAGAATATGCTAGAAATAGTACATACAAAAATTTGGTTGCTTGCAAAGACCACATCTATGAGAGGATGAAGGTCTTATGTCACTTTCAATGATGACCATACACAAAAAGTATGGGTTTCCCTTCATGAAAGAGAAGAGTGAAGTGTTTACTCACTTTCAAAATCTCAAGGCTATGGTGAAGTCATGGATTCGGTGATAGGTTTCATGCAGGTACATGCTACAATAGAATGGCATTGCTAAATGCAAAAATAGACATATTTCATAAATAGCAAGAGCCTTGATGGTTGAAAAGAATATGCCTCATTATTATTGGGTATAAGCTTTACATATTGCTATATATATCATGAGCAGAACTTGTACTGTTGGTGTACATCAAGTTAGACTTGAAGAAAATTTTATAGCTCAAAAGCAAAACTTATCACATACAAAATTGTTTGGTTGTGTTGCATATGTACATTCTCTAGATAACTTGAGGATGAACCTTCATCCAAAAGCAGAAAAATATATCTTTATTGGATACTACCTTGACAAAAAGGGATATAAATGCTACAACCCACTCACACGACAAGTGAAGATAAGTACAGATGTGGTGTTCAATGAATTCTCAAGCTTCTATGTAGATGCTAGCAACCAAATTATTTTTCACTCAAATGACAAAGGAAATGCTTTAAAATCAAGTATAGAATCTCAAGTTTTGAGTGGACCAAATGCATCACCAAGAAATAGTTCCAACCCAAATCCATGGAGTGGAAGATTGCATGAGAAGTTCAATCTAGCACATTGATTGACTACATCCACGAAAGGTAAAGAAAAGCTTTTTGATGGTAGTAAAACATCTAGAGGTATTGAAGACATTGATGGAGATTCAAGTGGTTCAAAAAAGAGTGTTAACAAGGAGCTTGGATTGACTTCTAAAACAAGTCAATTTGGTAAACATTCAAGGGCATCATCTCCCCATGACAAGCATGTTAGGGAGAATATGCTAGAAATAGTACATACAAATGTTTGGTTTCTTGTTAAGACCACATATATGAGAGGATGAATGTTTTATGTCACTTTCATTGATGACCATACACAAAACGTATGGGTTTCCCTTCATGAAAGAGAAGATTTCAGTGTTTACTCACTTTCAAAATTTCAAGGCTATGGTGAAGTCATGGATTCGATGACACTTTTCATGCAGATACATGCCACAGTAGAATGGCAACGTGCACATGTGATGCACTTTTTATATCAATAAATTACATACGCTCACACATGCTCTCATACACTATGCACATAATATGATTAGGATTTTCTAAGGCTTCTTTTTTTGTTTTTTCTTTTGAATGAAATTTTATTTGTATATTTCTCATTGTATGAAAATGTTTTCACGCCAATATCTTTACCGTTGTGTATAGACATTCGAAGGACAACACTGATTATGTTTTAATATAGGTAGAACTTGATTTCTTAATTATTTAGTTATGTACTTTACGTCTATAATTATGTATATATGAGTCTACGGTAAATTTATGGCAGTTTACATTAGTTTTTGTTTTTAAGGAAGTCCGGAATAGCCTTCTCTTCCAAACTGTATTTAATAGAAATTACAGTTTATTTAATAGAAATTACAGCTATACAAGTGAACGGGCTTAGCACCCTGTATCGTATATGATCAAAGGCGTTGAATACAAAAAAGTTTACATCACAAATATATACATACACACACGTGTATGAGACAATATTGTTTCGATGATTTCGCGTTAATTATATGCATAGATATCATTCACGCACTCTTGGTTCTTGGAGAGAAAATTATATTTGCGCATGAATGAAATACAATCACTATCATGGACAAGCAAAATACATTATACTTTACTTATTGTTTATTTTTTCTTCTCATCTGGCCTATATCCATTCCATACAAACAGATATTAATTAATTACGTTTTCAGATTCAAAGTATCTTAGATTACTGTGCATGTATTTCCTATCTACATACATACATGTAAATTTTTTGAATGTGCGTATCTATGTGTAGCATAGGAAATAACTTATGTATTATTCATATGCATACAGAAAAGAAAACGTTTTGAACATATTTATATATATGGCTTGATAAAAACACAGGACAATCGAAGATAAGCATTAATTTAAAATGTATTTCTATTGAATGTACTTTGAAATTTTTGGATTACAATTTTGGCTAGTATTTACTATATCAAACAATTTTTCATCACAAATAGAATTGAAGAAGTGCCGTTACTCACAAAGAAGGTCTAGTATGTAAGTTCAAGAAGAACTTGTACATATTTAGTCACCTAGATAATAAAATGCAAATTTAGGTGACATCATGAAGTTCCAAGTCTGTTACAAAAGCAATGGAGATTTTGTCTCTACAATAAGAGACGTCTAGGTGGATCTTGATATGGTTGATACATTATATTACTCATACATTGATTTGAAACAAAATTAACATTTGATTTTCATGAATAGAAAGTTGACTCGAGCTTTTGAGATGAAGGATTTCGTATATTCAAAGAAATTTCTTTATACAAAGATTACTCATTGTTGGAGTAAAGGATGTATACACTTGTCTTAAGGTACATATCCAGATTACTTCATAATCAATGTGCATTGTGGAATGGCAATGATGGAAACATTACCTACATATTTGAAGCTGAAATTGAATGATTGTCACAAATTAGTTGGTATTGGTATACTCATGTATGCTATGGTAGCTACCTTACATGGACTTGAATTCGTATGGGAGTTTCGAGAACATATATGTCTAGACCTATCACAAAGAATTGGGAAAGAGTCAAAATCATATCAAGATGTCTAAATGCCACTATAGAGAAGTTTCTATGCATGGGTAGAGGTGATGCAGCCATTGTTGGACAAAAAGAATCTCATTATGTCTGTTGTATAAAGACTAAGAAGTCTACCCCAAGGTGTAGTTTTCACTTCACAAGTGTCCTTTTTTGGATATCGTTTCTTAAAGAATGTAAAACTGTTTCCACTCTAGAAGTAGAGTATTAAGTAGCTTCAACATGGGAATTCCTCAACATGTACCTCATTTACTAAGTGAATTTACTAAGTGAGTATAAGATAGTTATTGCATTGGCTTTGAATCTAGGACACTATGCATCATCAAATCCTATTGAGCTCTACTATCACTTATTCATGATTGCTTATCAATTGAGTTTATTTTGCTTGATACGTTTCATAATCAAGAAAATATGGGGGATTCTTTGACTAAGTTTGTACCACATGATAGGTTTAGATATTGTTGTCCCCTTAGAATCACATGGTTACTATTTCTGCACAATCACTTATAAATTGTAGCATGCCCATAAAATTGGAGGTAAAGTGTAATAAAGTAAATCTATGATCCAAGGGTCTAGCCGGTTCAAATAGATCTGAAATTAGAAACCGTTTGGTCACCTGTGTGTATGAACAAAGATTGCAAGTCTAGACTTACTAGGAGGTTTTGTGCTCTTGTGAACAAGTGATCCATTTAGCTTAGTGGTTAAGACTCAAGGATGTGAAGAAGGAGGTCTTGGGTTCAATAACCATGGGGCACATGGGGAGATTATTTTTCCCAAAGAGATCTAGAGCTTTCTAGAAGCATCCACTTGAGTTAACTCGAGTTAATTGGTACACTTGGTGCACATGTAGTTACATTGCCAACACATGGATGGTTAGTATCCACCTGCCCAAGAAGGCAGTCCCCTAGAGAGAGCTATATATAGAGGCATTCAGTTAAGAGGAGAGTCATCTCTCTAGCACGTGGTGGTGGTCATAATGTTTGTCTCTTGCATTATGATAGAATCCTGTTCGGATAGCAAAGTGCTTCTCATGTTCCTCCTTAAGTCATATGAGAAAAAAAATGAGTTTATGAGATCAACTCCCATGGATGTCAACCTTGTGAACCGCGATGGTTAGCAGAGTTTCTAGTGATCATGGTAGTGATGAAAACATTGAAATTAATGAATACATGAAACTAACAGCAGCAGCCTCTTGATGGACATGGTGAAAGCAATAGCCTCTCAATCCATTGGTCACAGGTTCAAATCTGGGAATACTCTCTGCAAGAATCAATCTTTTTTTTATTGTGATCTACAACTTAGGAGTGTGTGATTTGATTGTGATCTACATCATGAATTCAAATTCTTCTTAGCACCATCAGAATATGATGATACTTGGCTGAGTCAGTTGGCATGAGATGGTGAGATTAGATCTTGGCCATCGACATACAGGCTATAGGGTGATCCTTATTCCATGCAACAAAAATGAAGAAGTATAGTATTGATGAGGCCATATTCCCAACTGAATATTGCAGAGTATCATCATATTCTGATTGTGCTGCCAAGAATTTGAATCCGCGATGTAGATCACAATTAGATCGGGTGCTGCTAAGTTGTAGATCAGAATACAAAAAATGATTGATTCTTTTAGAGGGTATTCTCGGATTTGAACCTATTATCGACGGATTGAGAGGCTACTGCTTTGACCACGTCGATCAAGAGGCTGCTACTGTCAGTTTCATGTATTCATTAATTTCAATGTTTTCATCACTACGCTGATGACTAGAAACTCTGCTAACTGTCGCGGTTCACAAGGTTGATGTCCATAGGAGTTGATCCTGTAAACTCATCTTTCAAATTGAAAAGTAGACTTAAGAAACTAGCAGTCCATGATTGCCATGGCTATGACCATGGCCTTTGATGCTACTTATATTGTTGTCTTTCCAATATTTTTACTATTAGACTTAGGTGGCCCAATTGCAATCTGGGTTGCATTTATTCGATTGAATAATAAAAAAATACCGAATATGTTGGTTTTATTCGTGTTGTTTGGAATAAACACCAAAAAAATGGAGACGGATACTTTTTTTATCAAAACATTTTCGATCGAAAGCGCTTTCAATCGAAATATTTATCGATCGAAAGCTCTTTCGATTGAAAAGCGTTTTCTAGGAGAAAAATATATATTTTTACATTCGATCAAAAATCTTATTCCGCACGTGCTTCATTGATATTCTAGAGAGCTTTAATCTTGCAATTTTTATGAGAGAGCTTCCTTCACCGTATCATTGAGGTATTGTTTTAATTTTTATTTATTATTTATTTTATTGTTTTGTTAATTGTATAATGCATATTGTAAAATCAAGCATATGTGTCTCTTACATATGCTTGATTTTTATTTATATAATTTGTTTTGTGACTTTTAATCATCACGTGTATACATGTTCGACTCATGCAAGCGTTTCTTACTTGTATACATCGATGAAAAACACTTAAAAATAAAGCACTATTGTGATTGAGTATAGGGAGTGTGTAGGGACTATTGTGATTGTCTATTTCTTTGACTCTTACTCTCATAATAGTTACTTAAATTCCGATGAGAACACTTAGTGTAGATCACAAGGTGTATAGAAACTATTGTCATTGTTTGATTCTTTAACTCTTATTATCACAATAGTCACTTAGATTCCAATGAGAATACTTAGTTTAGGTCACAAGGTGTGTAGAAACTATTGTGATTGTCTGATTCTTTGACTCTTATTATCACAATAGTTATATACAGTTATGTGACAAAACTCACACAAAGTATAGCAAATGTATATGAAATATTATAAATGTCTGATTCTTTGACTATTACATTCTTAACAATGAAATCACTAAAGCCATGGACACATCTAGTTACAAAGATTTCATTGCACCATTATCGAGAACAACATTTATTAATATTGAAGATAAATTTGGCAGTGTGTCCACAGAGCACAGGTCTTAGATGAGCAAATGTCAAAAGAGCTTACACGTATCTTTGGACAAATCATCAAAGTAGCAAAGTCATTGGTGGTGGATATCACTAGTATGCCCTGATTCATCGATAAAATTAAATTTATTGATTTACATTATCAGACTATGAAGAGAGGAAAGAGATTAAAACTGGACACGACTGAACACCTTGTGAGAGCACAGGTAGATCCAAATACAAGAGATGCATATGTGAATATGGGAGGTCAAACATCAAACAATCTTTGTTTGCTCCCATATTCCTCGATTCTTTTTGAAGATCCAGCTCTCAAGGGGGAAGGAAATATGGAATGATCCATAAAGTCAAGATATCCCACCCGAGATTCAGCAATGAAGTATTTGTGGCCAAGCTATTCAAATTACATGGTGCTGACATACAAACACGAGAAATGAAGTCATCAATGAAGCCACATTGTTATCTATTATGCACAGTGGAATTATTAGTCCACTTGGTTTAGCTAGACACCATAGCAAAAATATATGCCTCATTTTCAAATTTTGGAATGGTGGTACATTTGATATGTGGCTAGAAAGAATGAAGAAGGAATACCTAAACATACCATGAAGCAGAGGTATGAAGGACACAGAAGGAGACATAACAACGATCTCCATCCAGGCAACATCTTGTTGCATTTTGAAGATCAACATGCTTACATCAGTTTATGTGATTTTGGTGGAGCGACATATTTTACCAACCAAAAAAAAGTTTTCCAAAGCTACCTAATTTAGAAATATCTATTAGAAATGAGTGGATTCAAAAGTACTGGTGGATTGCACCCGAATGCATATCCACTAGTCCTCCACCTCTTAATAAGTCAGGAGATATTTATAGTTTCGATACTCCTATTACAACTCTTGAAATATATAGATTTCAATAGTTATCCCATTGATACGAATGGGATTTACAAGTTCAAATATGTTTTTGAATCAGCTTCTGACAAAGATGTATCAAAAAGAGTAGACGCACATAAACTACTTAGAGTATTCTCGCATCTAACTCGATATGGTTTAAAGATATCCATGATAGATGGATTAAGACCATATTGAAAATGATATGTATTCATTTGAACTATCTCGATTAAATCATATTGATTCATTTGCATTAATTGGAGTAAATGTTGTGGTATTATTGAGTTAAGTGGATGCAATGAAGTGTATTCATTTGTAATATGTGAATTAAATGATGTGGATTTATTTGAATTATGTGGAGTAAATGAAGTGTTATGATTTGAGTTGTGGATTAAATGATGTGGATTCATTTAGCATATGTGAATTAAATCTTGTGGATTCATTTGAATTATGTGGATTAAATGAAGTGTTTAGATTTGAGTTAAGTGGATGAAATGAAGTGTAATCATTTGTATTAAGTCGAGTAAATGTTGTGGTATCATTTGAGTTAAGTGGATGAAATAAAGTGTAATCATTTATAATACATGGATTAAATAATGTGGATTTATTTGAATTATGTGGAGTAAATGAAGTGCTATCATTTGAGTTATGTGGATTAAATGTTGCGGATTCATTTAACATATGTGAACTAAATATTGTGGATTCATTTGAATTATATGGAGTAAATGAAGTGTTTACATTTCAGTTAAGTGGATGAAATGAAGTGGATTCATTTGACTTATATAGATTAAATGTTATGAATTCTATTGAGATAAAATTAGTGTTTTTATTTTGCAGATTTTAAAGTAAAACATGGCAAGAATGCCAGATGTGAATGATGATCTTGATCATACTGAATCTCAAAGGATTTTATCTCAGCAGAATGCTCAATTTGCACAACCAGGATTGGCATTTTTATTTCATCAAGATTTAGAGGCAGAGGGATTAGAAGGAGAAGCATTATCAATGAAAGAAATAAAAAAGCTATGTCCAAATTATTTTGTTTGTGATGTTCTCTTTCAGGTTACAGGAAGGGCAAAAGAAACAGCACCATTAAAGCTTTCAAACTTACAACATAAAAGATTAGAAGAAATGCTACTTTCACGCTTTGTGCAAGTTGAGAGATCATTACCAAATGATAATCTAATAGCATTATATTTCATTCAAAAGGATTTTGTGCAAGATATTCTTCATCGACGTGTAGATTGGGATGATCGTGCGAAGAACGCAGGTATCAGTTTGGGTTGTCCTCAAAATCGACCAGAATTTCATAATCAAGGAAACAAAGGCCCTTTTCCTCGAAAGCGGCCCTACATTTTGCTACCTAAAGAACATAATCTTATACATGATTTGTCATCACAAGGGGCAGAATTATACAATGAAGGATTAATAGTTCCTGCATTACGACGAACAATAGATGATCAACAAAAGACGATTGATGATCTAGAAAATCAAGTGAAAAATTTACAAGTTTATGTGGATGCTTATGAGAGCAAATATGGAAGACTCTCAGAGGCATCATCATCATCATCTTTTGATCAGTTTAGTGTTGATGAGTTATTGAATCAAGAAAACACCGAATAGGCAAGCTTTTTTTGTAATCAAAGACATGACATGTATTCAATTTTGCAATTGAATATAATCATAGTATTCATAGTACATCATTTTCTTCATTTTGAATATCATCATCTATGACAGGTACCATGTCATCTATTTCTTCCATGTATGAACCATCATTATGATCTACATCTAGATCATGATCACTCCATAAATCATTTGTTAAATTCTCATGAGTTTGAAATTCTCCAAAAGTTTGTTGTGTTGCTTCTTTGTTTTGAATGAAGAAAATCATAGGCACTCCAATTACATTCTTAACTACCACTTGAAGCTGCTTTTGAAAGCACTCTCATAGCTATATGTTGCAACTCCACTGCTTCACCTCCATACTCTTTCCACCAAATAGGAGGTGTATGCTTTTGAATCGCTTCAATGTGCCATAGATCTCCAAAAGATCCTTCTCAATTTACATATGCTACTCTTTGGTGAAATGCATCTAGACCATCTGTACCTAGAAGTAATAACTGACATGTGGTTTTGAAGTTTGCCATGACTTCTTTGTTTGACGCTTGACCATTGAGGTGAAATGTTGGATCCAAAATGAATGATGTTCCATGCAAATGAGTATGCATTTGCATCCATCCCTTCTCTGCTAATGATACAATCTGTTTTTTCTCTCCTAATGAAAATTGATTAAAGTCTTTTACTTTTTGAAACACTTCCGACATATTCCAATAAACTTTTCCAATCACAAATTTATGAGTATCAATGATTCATAAAATTTCCACAAAAGGTTTAGTGATACCAACAATTTTTTCAAGATTACGCCAAAAAATTTTGTGATTGTATTAGACACATACATTTGGATACTGCAACCTGATAAGAACGATACTTCTCTAGCCATGCGTCCCATCTTTGATCAGCAAACATTTCTACAAGTGTTGGCTTAACTTCTAATAATCCACTTGCAAATCTTGTGGCATAAAAAATCTGAAGTGCTTTATTGGGAGATTTTGATCGAAAGAGCGAATATGAAAATTGATGTTGTCTAGTAAATTTTACCACATGATGTGCATTTAATAAGCTTTGTTTAATGAAAGATAATCTACCTATATCTTTTAATAATAAATTTAATGTATGAGCTACACATGGAACCCAAGTAATGCCTTCATACTTGTTTTGAATTATAATTCCAGCACTTCAAAAATTAGAGGCATTATATGTCACTATCACAGTCACATTCTTCGGACCACCCAAGTGCGATATAGCATTCTCATATACCTTTACAAGAAAAGGCAAACTTTTCTCTTTACGAGAAGTATCAACAGCTTCTAAAAACATGTTTCCTTTTGGACATATAACCATGACATTAATCAATGGTTTCTTTTGACAACTTGTCCATCCATCCAATGCTACTGTGCATCCATACATGGGTACATAATCAAGTACTATTTGCTTTAAAATAGCTTCAGTACTTTTTATCACTTTATCTACGTACTCTGTTCACATTTTGTTATAATCTGGCATGGTGAAACCTTTTCATGCAGTTGACATCAAACATCTTTGAAAATGGGATTATGAATATCATTGAAAGGAATCCCGCATGCTAAGAATGATTGAGTCCATTTAAGATGAAGCTTGAGGCAATCTTGCTTTTCAAAAGCTACATGTATAGTATTTTCTGATTTATTATGGACAAAGCATGGTGACAAAGTATAAGATCCACCATTTTTACTGCATTCACCAATTCCACTCTTTTTTGATGCACTTGGAGAAAATGGAGTACATGTATCTTGCTTATTCTCAAAAATAGTTTGAGAGACTTGAGTAGAAATATCCTGATGATCCTCTACTGTCATCGATGCGTCTACTCGTTCCTGCTCTACACTTGGGCTACTTCAAAAGTGTTGTGAATTGCTCATGCTTTTGAATCTTTTTGATGTGATACCTTGGGATTTACATTTATTTGCATAACTTGCAAAATGTACCCATATATCACTATCTGCATTAGAGCATCCTGCCACATTATTACATGTACTAAAAAGATGCTCTTTTATTCGAGTTGCATTTCCTACATAATGATGCCCACAACATTTGCATTGTATTGTGGATACTGTTTTACCCTCTTGATGAACAATCACATATGACCATTCTTTCCCCTTTCCCATAGTGCTTGCAAATTGCTTTATGAAGACTATACCTACAAACAAAACAATATAAATCAATATCAAACAAGTTATTTCGATCAACATTGAGTCAAACAATTATGATAGAATCTAATTCTCAATCATACACCAATATACAATTACGCATACTATTGTGAAGTAAAAATCATTCTTGAGTTAAACAATCACAATAGATTTTAATTCTCAATCATACACACATATACATTTACACATGCATATACTTACACATACTATTGTGAAATACGAATCAATATTGAGTCAAACAATCACAAGATGTTTTAAATTCCTGATCATATGCACATACACTTACACATACTATTGTGAAGTAAGAATCAGTATTGAGTCAGATAATCACAATAAATTTTTCATTCACAATTATACATTCAAATGCATACACATACTCATACACATACAAACATATACTATCATGAAGTAATTCTCCATGTTGATTCAAACATAATCTACCTATATCTTTGAATAATAATTTTAATGTACCACAATAGATTCTAAATTCCTAATCATATGCACGTACACTTACACATAGTATTGTGAAGTAATAATCAATGTTGTACAAACAATCACAATCGATTTTAAATTCCTAATCATATGCACAAACATTTACACAAACTATTTTGAAGTAAGAATCAATAGATTCAAACAATCACAATAGATTTTTCATTCACAATTATACATTCATATGCATGCACATACTCATACACACACATACATATACTATTATGAAGTAAGAATCAATGTTGAGTCAAACATAATCTACCTACAACTTTCAATAATAAATTTAATGTATCTCAATAGATTCCTAATCATATGCACATATGCTTACACATATCTTAGTGAAGTAAGAATCAATGTTGTATCAGACAATCACAATAGATTTTAAATTCCTAATCATATGCACTTATATTTACTTATACTATTGTGAAGTAAGAATCAATATTGAGTCAAACAATCACAATAGTGTAAATTATTTAATATTTATAGCAAAAAATTATACCTTGTTCTCTCTACGACACTTTAAGTTGGTAAAAAACAAAGTAGCTTTTATGAAAAATGAGTAAGAATCAATCATAATATATTTTAAATTCACATACATATACTATTGTGAAGTAAGAATCAATGTTGAGTCAAACAATCACAATAGTTTGAAGTATTTAATATAGCAAAAATCCATACCTTATTCTCTCTAGGACACTTTAAGTTCGTAAAGAACAAAGTAGCTTTTATGAAAAAATGAGTCTAATTCTACTGTTTTATAAAATATTATTTGATCAAAAAATTTTTTACTGAAACTTTTTTTATCGAAAGCTTTTCGATAAAAAGTTTTCGATCGAAAAATTATCAATTGAAAGCTTTTTCGCTCAAAAACTGTCAAATTCTCGTGCAAAAACTATTCGATCGGGCATGTCCGAAAAAGCTAACATGTCACCAAATAATTCGGTCGAATAATAAGAGTTTATCGTAAAATTCCTTAATTATTCACGAATTTTCGAATAATGAATAATGCAACCTAGATTGCAATGCCACAGGAATGGTGAGAGTTTATTTCCTCAGGTTGCATTTTCTTGCTTTTGCCTCACAAAATTGCAAATGGTTTTAGTACAGAAGATAAAGCTCAAAATATAAGCAAACAGTATGCTGCGGTGCAACGCTCTCTATGTGAAGAACATGATCTCTTCATTGTGCTTTTGCTTAAGCACGATTTAAGCCAAATAGTTACACATGATCGATGTTAATACTTACTTCGTATCTTGTTATGAACTTGATCTTGAAGTAACTTGAGATCATAATTTTATCCTCCTTGAATTAAAACTTATCCATGGACGTTTTAATTCCCTTGAAGATCAAATCTAACTTCAAGATTTATTATAGGACTAAAAGATAATTATCATCCATGGTCCAATGTCCCATACCATCTTTCCTACATCAATCTGAGTATAAAGTCTGGTGTCCCATACCACCCTACTGTATATTCACATTGATGGGTGAGTGATACTTATCCTAAATTCTAAACATCTCTTGATAGAGTACCTCCTTACTTCATGAGTTTTGAAGTTTCAAGCATTACCTCTAACTATTTGTTCTAGGTTTTGATCCCGTCACATGATCGTTTCACGATCTTTTGCTTTCCTTTGGGAACTTGAAAACCTTTTGATGGAACATTCATCCTTCTTATCTAGGTTTTCTTTCAAAAATAAAACCAATTATCATCCCAAGCTCTTGAATTCTGCAACTTCAAGTCTCATTGGTTATGTTGGACCAATTTATAGCGACAAGAGTGGTTTACGAATCATCCACTTGAGTTATTCGAGTTAATTCAAGTGGATGCATCTAGAAGGTTCTAGATCTCTTTGGGAAAAATACTCTTCCCATGTACCCCATGGGGATTGAACCCAAGCCTACCCCTTCACATCCTTGATTCTTAACCACTAAGCTAAGTGGATCACATGTTCACGAGAGCACAAAACCTCCTAGTAAGTTTAGACTCAAGATCTTTGGTCAAACACATAGGTGACAAAACGGTGTCAGATTGTAGATTTGTCTAAACCCGTTGGATCCTTGGATCATGGACTTACTTTATTACATAAAGTTTATAAACTCAGACTCACATTTTTTATCATTTTTCATTTTTCTATGTCAAACATATTGGTAATATTTTTTTTCGTTTTTTATTTTTGGACATCAAAACATATAATTGGTCTTTACTATAAGATATTTACCGTTATTGTCTATGTGAAAGATAATATAATTGTCGGACAATGGTTTATAGGTATGTTCTGATAAAATAAATAATGTTCTAGTCAACCGCACATAGTACTCAAGCTAACCGATTCTAAAACCTAGATATATTGAATCTGCAATCTTTGCATTTTGGTTCTCTATGTTTATTCCATGTTCGCATGTAAAGGTAGACATGGATGTACATTGTCATCCAAAAGGGCAGTTCACGCTCTAGGGATTTTAGAACCTCACATTTACATAGAATAAAGATCCCTTAATTACGATCCCAAGTAAGAAGTTAGTCAAAACACAGTTGAAGTTGAGAATATTGACATATTTAAGTGGGGCAGCGCCATATTTAAGTAGGATTTGAATGGGTAGCTGGCGAAAGAAATGTTATATAACCTTGGTTAAAGAGTGTGCCTCGGAAAAATTTATTCATGGAAAATTTCTATAAAAAAAAACTTAGAGACCCATGCCTGAAATTACAATTCTTAAACGCACACATATAAGATCAATCACTTTCTTAAGCCAATGGATATACAGTTGGAAACATGAAGCATAAAGTATTGAGAAATCCAACAAGCCGGTAACTACAGTAGTGCAAGATTGGGTTGTAATTCCTTACACTTATAGCACCAGGGATAAGCTACTTGGCCAAATTTGGTTGATCATGCTCATAAGGGAATTCCATTTGGATTTATTCCTCCAATGTCCTGTTATCTTTTTCCGCTTGCATGCGCTTCTGTTTCATTCATGTTCACTTTCACAGTGTCCATAGCTCAGTCCCAAAGACACACACACACACCCATGGGATAAATATACTCTCTAATTCAGTCTTATACACTTCACTTTGTGCACAAATATACGTAAAGCGCACGCAATCAAATACATTTATGCATGCATGATGACACACGCATGCACTTAACATGAACACATTCATACATCTATGATCTCAAACATACGTTGGTTATATACAATGCACATTCTCGCATTCCATACAACACATAGTCACATGTTCAGACGTAAACATACCAACACCTCAAATAAACTACAAGCACATATACACGTATACACACGCACCTAGGCATGTACATAATAAGGCATACATTTTCACATTCACACGTGACGAAGTGAAGAAGCGAACACTCTAATCGTAACAAGAGTTCAGAAAAAACAAGTAATCCTGAGTGATCTTTATATGGAACCTTTCCAATGGGCGTGCAGCAATGTCTTTTTACCCCAAATCCCATGGGGGCCCAAGGTATCTTCTGTGAACAAAAATCTGCTTTCAAAAAGGTATCTACTAGTTTTCTGAATGGGAGGATGTCCTTTTATGAATAGAAGGATCCAAACGTATATTCCATCTGCAGTCCGCACGCTATGATCATCAGGAAGGACCCAATTCACGATTGTCGTCTATCAAAGGAACTTTCTTCACCACCTCCTGCCGCTATTTTAAAATCAAAATTACAAAGCACGAAAACCCTCTCGATAGACGCCCCTCATCCAACGATTGGGAAGTACCTGTCCACATCCAGAACCGGGAAAAGAAACACGTAAAAAAGCTCCACGCGACACAGACACTGAAACACACACACACACACACACATATATATATATATATATATATATATATATATATATATATATATATATATATATATATATATATATATATATATATATATATATATCTGCACGTAGGTGTGTATATGCAAACGCATACTGTTGTAAACCAAGAGCTATGGCACAGCCATTTAGCGGATCTGGGAGGCGGAGAGATGAAATAGAGAGAGACAGAAAAAGTCCTCGTTTTATATACGTACAAATATTAAAATAAATTTGTGCTTTTGTGATAGTCAAGAATTGTTCGTGGCGGGGATGAGGCTTTGCACATGTCTTCTGGCATGTGAGGAGTTGCTAACAAAAGGGTTCCTGACAAAGGAGAAGGTGTTTACAATTCCTCCTCTGTTTTTTTCTTTTAGACCAGGAAAACAGTACATTATTCATTTGGAATATTATTTGTAACCTCGAAAGGAACAAGGTAGACTATTACCATAGGTTCTATCATTTAAGAAATGTGCATCCCTTACTACTTAAAGTGTTTTATAAAAACATATCTACAAGATAAAATTTAAAGTTTCAAAATACAAGAATAAGAGAAAAAAATAAAGAGAGAGATAGAAAGACAAAAAAGCACGAGAGAGATTCATGCAGACACACGTGTGTTTAATACACATTCATCCATAAATTTCAAATCTCAAAGAAATTCCTTAATTTATGCATGCATCGTACATATACACATACATACTCAATGCACAACACACACATATACAAGAGAGAGAAGGAGAGAAAGAGAGATATAATATGTGCTATATTTTGTTTATATAATATTCTCATTAAATTTACTCAATAGATATAGAAACAAACACGCGTGGAGAGACAGAGAGAGAGAGAGAAAGAGAGAAACACGCATGGGGAGAGAGACCGAGAGGACATACATCATTTTCTCACACTTCCATGCATGTATACTTATTGATTTTCATGCATGCATACATATGTAAACTGCGTGCATCTACATGCATGTACATGTTTGTGTGCAGCTATATTTGCATATGCATGTATGCTTATAAGCGTACGTACATACATATACAAGATGCAAGAATGCAAATGAACATGCAAATGAACATGCAAACGTACATAGATAGTATGAATGTGTGTCTTTTATGAGTGCACACATGCATATTAGTATGTATATGTTTACATGCATATGGATAACTATGATATGCATACACACAAAACCACATGCACTCACAGTTTTGTGCAGACATACATCTTTGTGTGTATGGAAATATGCATATGTTGCATGCACACATTTATTCATAAACATATACATATTCGACTACACACCTAAGTTACATACTCACAAATACCGATGCGTACATGCATCTACACACAAACGCCTATGAACAAACAAGCACGTATAGTGATATACATACATAGTCGTTTTTGCTATTCCAACATGCTTATGTGATGCACGTTTCATATCGATAAATTACATAAGCTCACACATGCTCTCCTACACTATGCACATAATATGATTAGGATTTTCTAATGCAGATTTTTTAGTTTTTCTTTGAATGAAATTTTATATGTGTATTTATCATTGTAAGGAAGTGGTTTCACTCGAATGTGAATACAAACAGGTTTACATTACAAGTGTATACATACATACATATAAGCGCGCGCGCGCACACAGACATATATATATATATATATATATATATATATATATATATATATATATATATATATATATATATATATATATATATATATATATATACACGTGTGTGTGTCAATAATGTTTCCATGAGTTGGATTAATTATACGCATAGAAATCATTCACGCACTCTTGGTTCTTGGAGGGCAATTTATATTTGCGCATGAATGAAATACAAGCACTATCATGGACAAGCAAAATACCATATATTTACTTGTTATTTATTTTTTCTTCTCATTCGACGTATCATGTTTTTTCCATTCCGTACAAAGAAATGTTCATAAATTAAGTTCTTAGAAGCAAAATATCTTAGATTATTGTACCTGTATTTCCTATCTACATACATACATGTACATGTGTTGAATGTACGTATGTATGTGTAGCATAGGTTTTAAAACATAAACCTATGTATATGCATTAAATGTTGTTTTTATTGAATGTACTTTCAAATTCTCGGATTACAATTTTGGCTAGTACTTACTATATCACTCAAATTGTAATCGTAAATAGATTTGAAGAAGTGCCGTCAATCACAAAGAGCGTCTAGTATGTAACTTGAAGAAGACTTTGTAAAAACTTGAATCATCTAGATAGTAAAATCAAACTTTTCGTGACATCATGAAGTTCCAATTCTATTACAAAAGCAATGGAGATCCCGTCTCTACAATAAGAGATGTCTAGGTGGATCTTGATATGTGTGATGCATGGTGATATATTTAGGTAGTGATGTGTGTGAACACATTAGGACAGCCGGGGCACTTTAGTTCCTCTTTAGAAGGTTTTTCCCGTGACTTTTATATACGCCTATAGCCCTGATGGGTTACTTATCTTTGTACATTCTAGTGGTAATACATTCAGTATTGTGTGTTGTGCTGCAAGATTCTTCTTCTTCCTTGTGTTGTTCGCGTGCTTCTGTAGACGTTGAACTCAAACAATTGGTATTAGACACAGGTCGTTGCTTCATCTAGGACATCGACGACACCCATCTGATGGTAGTCTCTGAATCACATGAGATTTGGTGCCGAAGTCATGATCTGAGCTCATTTCAGCCTCCAAACACACTATCATAGTGCTTATGCAGACTATTTTGTCTTTTTGTGCCAAAGATATATATAGGTTTTGGTTTTCCAGTATAAGCATCTTGAAGTCTTCTATAGATCTAGCAGAACTCATTAGGGTAGTTTTGTTCAACTTTTCCAGATATAGTCATTTTTTTGCATCAGGGTATTTTAGTCAATGGCCATGGTTGAAAGCAGTGATGTATTTCGTATGTTGGCTCTTGAGGATAAGTTGGATGGTACCAATTACTCATTGTCGGTTTATATGATGCGACATGTATTGGTTTCAAAATGACTATTGAACATTGTGTAGGATGTTGAAAAACATCTTATTAAACCTGCAAACATAGGTATTGAAGCTGATGTAGATGGTGTTGAAGATGCTGATATTCTTCAGATTCCTGTTCACACGACAGTTTCTACTCCACGTACTGCAAAGCAAATTTGTTGGGATGTTAGAGATGCTCAATCACATGCATTGATAGCCTCGTCTATCAAACATGCCATTATTCCTCACATTTAGTCTTGTAGAATAGCTAAGGATGCTTGGGATACACCTACCACATTGTACCAAGATAGGAATGAGGCTTGTGTTGCTTACCTCCAAAAACAGTTGGAGAGTGAGCATATGAATGAAGGTGATTCTATGGACAATTTTTTGAAAAAAAATCAAGGATTCGAAGAAAGAGTTGATTTATGCTGATGAAGTTATAGGGGATAGCTCACTTGTGCAGACCATTCTAAATGGTCTTCCTGATTCATATCAGAGTTTTGCTTCTACTCTTTATTTGATGATGAAAAGCAATCCAAATGCCCTATCATTTGAAGAGTTAGTTTTTGTTCTGTTGCAAGAAGATCAATCTACGCAGAACAGGTCCATTATGTGTGTTGCAGATCAAGCTTTCTTGGCTAGTCAGAAGGGCAAAGGTAATTGGAGTTCATCTACTAGTAAGCAAAAATCTTCAAATGCTGCACATTCAAAGAAGGAAGACAAAGATGAGAAGAAATCAGAAAAGCAAAAATTGTTTTGGAAATACTATAAAGCAAATGATCATGTCACTATGAGTTGTCCAAAAGTGGTTGCTAAATAGGCAAAGAAGAAAGAGGCCAGAATAGTTGTTGTAGAGGCCTCTACACCAAAAACAGAGTCTGCTAATCTTGTGCAGAATGAACAATGGGTGTTTACTATTGTTTGCAATTTTGACCCATCTTCTCATGAGTAGTGTATGTCTACAATAGACTCAGATGTTTTGTATTTTGATAGTGGGGAAATCAAACATATTACTTCATAGTGCAGTTTCTTCACTTCACTTGAGCCTATCCCTACACGGAATACTATCACATGCACTAACAACTCCTCTTATCCTATTATGGGAGTTGGTAAGATCATTCTCACTACTACTGATGGTAGTTCTTTCACTTTGCCGGATGCTTTATTTGTTCCAAGGATCAAGAAAAACCTATTATCAGTTTTTTGCATTAGCCAAGATTGGCTTAGTTGTGAAATTTGTTGATGAGAGATATATAGTTCATGATCTGTCAAATGGTGACATGATTATTGCTTTTGGCATGTTATGTCATGGGCTATATAAGCTCATAGACTATGAAAAATCTATGAATGATTCAAATGTGCAGTACATGATTCTCAGGCTATGTTAGATGCAAAGCTTTGGCATGCACGCTTTAGTCATTTGAATTTTGCTAGTTTGATATGCTTGCAAAAATCCAAATTGGTGTCCTCTTTGCCCAAAATTGAGGCGCCCAGACAACATGTTTGTGAAGGCTATATTTTGGGTAAAATGTAGCATTCCTCCTTTCCAAAAAATGGTTCAGTTCGGGCTTCACAGAAATTGCACCTTGTACAAAATGATGTTTATGGTCCTATGCAAACACCTTCTTTTGGAAACTATCTTTACGTCGTGACTTCAGTTGATGATTTTTCCAGGCATGCATGGGTATATCCACTCATAGCAAAGTTGGAAATGTTCATGTGCTCCAAAGGAATTCTGGTTTTGGCCGAAAATCTATCAGCATGTAAAATGGGCACCCTCTATTCTACTCAAGGAGGGGAATATATGTTTAATGCATTTCTAGCTGAACGTGGAATAAAAATCAGTGTATAGTGCCATATACACCTCAACAAAATGGATTTGTTGAATGGAAGATTAGGTCACTCATGGAGATGGTGAGGTGTATGGTCAAGAGTCAAGCTTTACCACATAATGTCTAGCTTGAGGCTGTCATGTCTGCAACATATGTACTTAATAGGTGTCCCACTAAAGCACTACAGTCTATCACTCCATATGCGGCTTGTCATGGTCCCAAGACATCTCTTGCTCATCTCTGTTTTTTTTATTGTCTCGCACATGCATTAATGCTTGAACAACATCGCAAGAAACTGGATGATAAAGCAGTAAAATGTATTTTTGTTGGGTATAGTTCTCAAAGCAAAGGCTCCAAAGGCATGTTTGATACTTTGTTGCTATTTGTTATAGGTGGAAAATGTAGTGCTCATCCTAATGAGGCAACTTCTGAGCCTTTACAGGTTTTATGTGATGATGCAGATCATTTTATTTCTGATGCAGATTTACATGATGCACTTGTTGATGAGAGAGTTGATATTGAGGAGGCAAAAACTATGCCAAAATGGTTGATGCAGACTTTGTGTGACAGCAAGTTAGATGCACCTCTGTCATAGTGTACTCGTTCAAGCTCTCATTATGCCTCTTTTGCATCAGATTGCTATGCTATGGCTGTCTCTAGTCTTTGTGACAAGACTGAGCCTGTTTTTTTTATGAAGCACAAAGTTTTGAACATTGGATGGCTGCAATGCAATTTGAATGTGATGCTATCATGAAAAATGGTACATGGTCTTTATGTGACTTGCCTGCTGGCAAGAAGGCCATTGGCATGAAGTGGGTATACAAGCTAAAGTGTAAACATGATGGAATGGTTGACATGTATAAGGCTAGGCTTGTTGCAAAGGGTTATGCTCAAGAAAGAGGCATTAATTTTGATGAGACCTTTGCTCCTACTTTCCGAATGACTACTCTTCATAGCATATGTGCACTTGCAGCTCATCATGGTTGGAATGTATATGAGTTGGACCTTAAAAAAATATTTTTGAATGGTGACTTGCATGAAAAAGTGTATGTTTTTCAGCCCCGTGGCTTTGTGCAGAAAGAGCATGAAAACCAGGAGTGCAGGTTAAAGAAGGCATTATATGGTTTAAAGCAAGTACCACGTGCTTGGTATGAAAAGATACATGCCTATTTCATTTCACATGGTTTTGAGAACAATCCAGCTGAAAGCACCTTATATGGTAAGCATGTGAATGTTGTGCTTCTGATCATTGTTGTGTATGTTGATGACATATACTCACTGGTCCTCACAAGAAGCACATTGTTGATTTCAAGGCTGATTTGCATGCCTCATTTGAAATGTCTGATTTGGGGCTATTGCATCATTATTTGGGCATTTAGTTTATGCAAGTTGATGGCAGAATAGCTTTGTAACAAATGAAATATATTTACACATTATTGTAGTGTTTTGGCCTTGAAGATGGTAAACCTATTGCCACTCCTACGGAGTTGGGTTTACGATTGAGTCATCAGGATGCTGGAGATGCATTTGATGTTGTTCTCTATCAGCATGCTATTGGATGCTTGATTAACTTATCCATTACTTGACCAGATATTTAGTTTGCTTTCTCAGAGATGAGCAGGTTTATGCATTGCCCAGGAGTCAAGCATTGATTGTTTTATCCCAAGGGGGGATCACTACTATGAGATTTATATGCTTTTTCTGACTCTAACTTGGTTGTCTGCTATGAAACTTGTGTGTCCACTAGAGATTTTTGCTTCATGCTTGGTAGCTCATGCATATCTTGGCTGAGCAAGAAGAAGCCTACTGTGGCCACTTCTAATTTTGAGGCTGAGTATAAGGCAACTTTCACAATGAATTTTGAGTGTGTGTGGCTCAAACACCTTATGGCTGATTTGGGTGTTGGTCCGTCTTCTTCCACCACCATCTTCATTGACAGTAAGAGTGCATTGGCAGTTGCGAGGAACCCTGTGTTCCATGCTCACACTAAGCACATTGAGGTGCATTATCATTATGTCAGGGAGAGGTTCTCTACTAGAGAGATCATCTTGGCATATGTGCCCACGCAGGAGAACATTGCACACCTTTTCACGAAGGCTCTGCCTAGGGAGAAGTTTGAGGCTTTCCGTGAAAATTTGGGCTTACTTCCTTTTGTGGATTGATTCCACATAGCTTGGCACTTCCGAATACGTGAGTGCAATCTCCTTGTTCACCGCATCAACCCAGGGGGATTTCTTGATATATTTAGGTAGTGATGTGTGTGAACACACTAGGACTGCACGGGCACTTTTTTCCCTCTTTAGGAGGTTTTTTCCCGTGGTGTGTATATATGCCTATAGCCCTAATAGGTTACTTATCTTTGTACACTCTAGTGGTTATACATTCAATATTGTGTGTTGTGCTCCAAGCTTCTTCTTCTTCCTTGTGTTGTTAATGTGCTTCCGCAGACATCTAACTCCAACAATGCATAATATTAATGATACATTGATTTTCCACAAAATTCTTAAGAGATTTGATTTTCTTGAATAGAAAGTTGAGTGGAAATTTTGAGATGAAGGATTTGGTAGATTTTAAGAAATTTCTTTATATAGATACTACGCGTTATTGGAGAAAAGGATGTATACACTTTTCTTAAACTACATATCCTGAATACTTCATAGGTTCAATATGCGTTATGGAATGGCAATGATGGAAATATTGCCAACATTCTTGAAGTTGAAATAGAATGATTGTCACAAAGTTTGCCTTTCTATACTCATGTATGCTATGGTAGCTACCTTACCAGAACTTGAATTTGTATCGGAGTTTTGAGAACACATATGTCTAATTAAATCATAAAGCATTGGGAAAGAGTCAAAATCATATTAAGATGTCTAAGTGCGACTATAGAGAAGATTCTATGCATGTTTAGAGGTCTAAATGTGGCTATAGAGAAGATTATATCCATTGTTGGACAAAAGGAATCGCATTATGTTGATTGTATAAAGACTATGAAGTCTACCCCAATGTATGGTTTTCACTTTGCAAGTGATGTTATTTTGATCTTTCCTTAGAGAATGTACAATTGTTTCCACTCTAGAAGGAGAGTATTAAGTACCTTCAACATGGGCATTCCTAAACATGTACTTGGTCTACTTAGTGATTATAAGATACTTATCGAACTGGCTAATAATCTAGGACACTATGCATCATCAAATCATATTGAGCTCTAGTATCACTTTATTCATGATTGCTTATCATTTGAGTGTTTTCTAGTTGATAAGTTTCTTAATCAAGAAAATGTGAGAGATTATTTGACTAAGTCCCTACCACATGATAGTTTTAGATATTGTTGTCTCCGTATACAGTCACATGGTTACCGTTTTTGCACAATCGATTGAATGTTGTAGCATGCACATCAGATTGGAGGTATAGTTCAAATACTACACTCATCTTATTTTTCATTTTTTTCTACCTCAAACATGTATGTCTTTAGTGTAAGATGATCTTTACTATTAGTGTCCATGTGAAAGGTCAAATAGTTGTTACAAAATGGTTTATATGTATGTTCTAGTAAAATATATGATGTCCTAGTCAACCACACAAAATGCTCAAACTCCCTGTTTTTGAAGCCTAGATACATTGAATCTGAAATATTTGCATTTTGGTTCTCCATGTTTGTTACAAGTTTTCATGTATAGCTTTCTCGTTCATACTCATCTCTGCATACACAACAACACCATAGTTGTGCACTCATAACAATTTCCTATTCTGATAGTGGTATAAAATTGTATGCTCAAGCTACCCTGATGCAACGTTCATACTCATCTCTGCATACACAACAATGCCATAGTTGTGCACTCATAACAGTTTCCTATTCTGATAGTGGTATAAAATTGTATGCTCAAGCTACCCTGATGCATCAGGGTAGCTTGAGAAGGTGTTCTTAGGTAACAACCAGGTGTTCTTAGGTAACCCTAAAACGATTGATTGCTTTCTAGATATTAAAGGTAAGAAAACAATTGTAGAAGATGATCCCAATACATCTCATGCCAATGAGGGAAAACATTTTGAGGAAAATAAGATTAACCTAGATTCAGACTTTGAAGATACTGACGACAGAACCTTGGTTATTGATAAAATGTCCCTTGAAGACTGGCAAAATCACCTTAATGACAAAGTAGTGATTGGCATGTGTCATGGACGTAGGTGATACTCAAGAGGTCCTCAAAGCATAGATAAGGTCATATTGGGAGAGTTGGGGATTATATTTAAACATGTCTAATATTTTCCTAATAGTTTAGTTTTTAATTTTTTCTTTGATAATGCTAATAGTATTACGCAAATTATAGTAAAAAATCCCGCTTCGATAGAATTTTCTAACCTCCAAGGGGAATTCTACCATTGTTTTTTAGCATTTAGGCAAAGTGATAAGTAAGGTGCTTGGATAAAGACCTAAAAATACAATCAGCCTAAAGTGGGACCTGCCTTTCTAATATTAAAAGATTGAAATATCCAAAAACATTAAGAACTATGTGGTATCAAAAGATTATGATGGATTTAAGCTTCATGAGCAGAAGGTTATGTATAGAAACTTACCTCATGCTTGTTTTCATTATTATAAACAGGGACATCTCATTGAATACTATCCCCTGCTAAAAAAAGTTAATGGCCATAGTACGAATGAAGTTGGATATGATAAGGCTCATACTGTGGAGATCTCTAAAGAGGATAATAGTAATCACGGTATACAAGCCCAAAAGGCTCGTCCCAAATTAAAGAAAAAGAACATTATTTGGAATAATAAATTCCATGTTTTGCTTAAATATGTTTTCAATCCTTTCCAAGGGGTTGTTTCAGAGACGAATGAAGTTAGTGTGGATGATATGAGTGAAAAACATTCCTCTAGCTTTGTCGCTAATGAACCTTAGGTCCATGCACAAAATGTTGAGAATCATACTAACCCTTATGAAACATGTTGGACCTTTTTTTGTTCAAGACAAAGACTTTCCTCAAGGTGGAGCTCTAGAAACTTTCCCCTTGGCTTGTTCCTCAAAGTAGCAGGAGTTTGCGAATGCTCAAACTCATAAGGATAAATTTACTAAACAATCAAATAATTGAGATAATAGTAAAGTTGACAATATTCAAGCTTCCAAAGCTAATTATGAAGATGTTTCTATGACTCAGTACGCTTTTAATATTTTCCGGATGAGGGTAAAACGAAGATTTAAAAAAAAGGATGTTGTGAGAGTGTTTGGTTTTGTCCTCAAATCCATTATAAACCATAAAAAATGATACCTTGCTAGAATATGAAGAATTAATGGTATATTTTTTGTTATTGTGTTTTGGCATTATTAATCATGTCTCTATTAATCAGATTCAAGGTTGGGTGGCCTCTAAAATGTGTGTTCTTAAGGTGTGATTCTGTTTCATTTATTATTGATTTAATTAGAATGTTTCTTAGAATGGAAAGTCCATATTAACGATCATGTTTGAGGAAAAGTCCTAAATAGTTGGATGAAAGATATTCCCTTGTTTTTTATATTATCTACCTTAAGGCGTGAAGGTTGGGGAACTCAATTTCTAGACTAACCTTCACATTGTTTCGAGTAGAAACTCCTCTTACTTCACTAAACATGGCAATGGAAAATGTAATGCATCTATTGGCATTGTCTCTAATCTTAGTCACCTTGTTGAAAATTTTTTATTAGTCCTACTCACGAGTGGGTGGCCATCAAATGCAAGGACCCTTTAAATTACACTTTAGTCAGTGTTTATGTTATTTTGATAGATCAATTGTTTTGGGAAGAGTTATCTACCTTAACTAGGATATAATCTATTTTATGGGATTTCAATATGGTCACTAATCCTCTTGACACATAACGTAGTAAATACAATGTCATCCAAGGGAAGGAAAAGCTTTTTTTGTATCATATGATTATCACTCATGCTCGTATATACATCTTTGTTAACTAGGGGTATACTAGGAACAATAGAAATGTGAATCTCTATCTCTATGCTAGTTTAGATACAATTTATATGATCATCAGCACGTATCATGATATGTGGTAAAAAACTTATGAAAGATATTCATCTCCTCAAATTTGTTACCATGTCCCTCTTATTGCTAAGCTTTATAAAAACATCTTTGGACTACAAAGCTGGATGGCCTCACATTCATGTCTCCTTGCTCAAAATCCCTTGTTTCAAATATAGAAACAAGATTATTCTTAGCAATCATTTCTTCTCGGGCTTGTCCCCTTTCGTGAATTGGGAGATATCTATAAAGAATATCCAAAATGTCTTCACCATGTATAAGCATAAAGCCTAGGAAAATAGGCTTAGAAGAAAGATTATGACTTTGAAAGAGAAAGATGAATTTAGGGGAACCACTATGTGCAACCCTAATGTCTATCAGAAGGTCCTTGATCTTGAGGAGCAATTGAGATAGGAAGATTACCTCTTGGCTTGTGGTACTCTTATCACGTCAAGAGAGTTTGAGGCTAGCAAAGTTGATAACCCTAATAAGCATATGTTTGATGTGATGAGAAAATAATAAGGCTAGAGATTTCAATCGTATGTTGAAAAAGACTTCAAGAGGCTATGCTATTTCTTCTAAGAAGGATTTGTAGGAAGCTCTGAGCTTCTTAAGCATTGTTTTCTCTAGGCCTCCCAAGTGAGTAGAGGACATCCGAAGAGCCATGGCCTCGATTTCCCTTAGAAGGAAAAAATGATTCCTCAGTCCCTTTCTTCCATCCTCTACCTACCCCTCTCTATAGGTGAGGTGAGAGAAACAATTAGTAAATTTATACCTTGCAAATCTCCTGTTTTGATGGTTTTTTAAATGAATTCTTTCAAGAGCTTAAAGATTTTTTAGTGCCCATCATTCTTTTGATTTGGCAAGAATCTAGGAGGCGATTCATCAATACTAGGCTAGTTAAACTTGTTCATAAAAGATGACCTAAGCACTAATTGAACAACTAGAGATCTATCTCTTATCTCACTTCCATATACAAAATATTGGCCTCCTTGTCTAGAGTTAGCCCCATCATGGATAGGATAATACTCCTTGACTAGAAAGGGTTCATCAAGGGTAGTTACATTCTTGATGTTATCATCTCCATATGCGAAGGGATTGAATTTGCTAGAGAGAATGAAATTGATTGTTTTTCTTTAAAGTTGACTTTGAAAAATCCTATGATAGAATAGACTGTGATTTCATTCTTCAAACTCTACATGACATTGGGGAAGTTAAAAAGTTCATTAAGTTCATTAGTATCCTTTTTGGGAATAATCAATCTAGGGTTTTTATGAATGGTCATGTTTCTTGTCCTTATTAGGCTTTATAGATGTATTAGTCATGGTTCACCCCTTACCCTTCCCTCTCTTGCCATCATTAGTGATGCCCTAGTTTGGCTTGCTAGAGATTGTATGAAACAAGGGCTTATGAAAGGTATAGAGATCCCTAATTTCCCCTCCCAACTTGTTCTTTGCTAATGACACTAATTTGATTAGAAAGTTTTTGACATTGCTTGAATGTGTTTTGTCTAGCTAGTGGCTCTATTTTTAATCATATAAAAGTTTGATTTAAGGATTTTAATTATTTTATTTGTGAATGTGTGAAGACTAATGACTATACAATTATCAAAGAAGGGGCTGGTTTTAGCTTTCTTGAGGTTCCTATGGGATTAAACATTTCTTTTTATCAAAGGTGGAACTAGGTAATGGATAAATTTAGGATCAAGGTATTTAAATGGATGTCTCTATAGCATCATTTGTCCCAAAGATTCTTTGTCTTAAATCATTATATTTTACCTTCTTTAAACTTTTTTTTTTTGGCTTCTTGGATGCCTAGTAAGACACATATTATTCAAGCTATTGCGCTACCTAGAAGATTCCTCTGGGATCGTACTCTAGACAATAACAAGATTCACAAAGTGGCTTGTAATATCTACTATATGAGAAAAGAGGAAGGAGATTTGGGGCTGCTTTGTCCCACCAAAATGGCCACCCAAATCGCTGCAAAGTGGATCATGAGATTTGTTATGTAAAAGGAATTATGGTCTTGCTTTATAAAAAGAAAGTTTGGTAACTTCTTTATTAAACATTATAAATCGTGAAATAATAATGAGCTTTTTGATATTATAGCTTCTGTTTATGTTTATGCACCAATAGATAGTAATCTGGTTTGACCTTTACAAAAAACATAGATGGAAGTGAAACAAAAGTACTCAGCCATTGTTTTCTACTAATAAATCTTCCTTCATTCTATGTTTATGTTTATGCACCAATAGATAGTAATCTGGTTTGACCTTTACAAAAAACATAGATGGAAGTGAAACAAAAGTACTCAGCCATTGTTTTCTACTAATAAATCTTCCTTCATTCTACAGGAATCCAGGTGGACTAGTTGATTGATGCATCACGACAATGAGTCTCTTACTCTAAGGATGAATAAATGTAAAAAAAACGGTTGTAGCGATTGGAAATGCTTTTACAACGGAAGAAGTTTTGATGGATGATACATATATTTTTGCCACTAACCCTTTATCTTATGCCTATAAGCAAATTCTTATTGAGAGGAAGCAAAGACTCTACGAAAGGATAAATAGGTGGTTTTATAACAAGCAAGTGGACCCTCATGACGTTTCTGCTGATATGGTGGGAATAAAGGTTCGTGTGTAGGTGGGCCTTCCCTCGTTTACCAAGCAATCCATTCTTCAATGGTTGATTCTTCACAAGGGTTTGTGGATAAGTAGCATAGCAAGAAAGTTTAAAATTAATGCAGTATCATGTTGTTACTCTAACAGACAAGAGGATCTTTCCTATCTCTTCAATAATTGATGGAATGCCCAAAGATTTTGGAAGGAATTCAATAGTTTCTACACCACATATGGGCTTTTCATCCAACCCAACCTCCAACATGTTTATGCCATTGGCCATCAACCCACAGCTATGCCACATTCTTGAAAGCATGGAGAGAAGGGAGTCAAGGATCCTAGTCACATATGTAAAATACAAGATAATTGCAACACTCTACTTACACACATAGGAAAGTCAAGCATGCATGCACACCTCACTCTCTCACACTCTAAAACTAAATACACATATGCACAAATCCTTAAAAGAAAACAGAGTTCTTCCATTAAAAAGATATACACATGAGAGCACGTTGAACCAAAAAGCTCCCCTCCTTACAAAAATGAGCCTCTTATATATAGGCTAAGCACATTCCCCCATGTGCTCCTTTTGATTAGTCAAAAAGGAGCACATGCCTAGCAAACATATCTTTTGAGATTTTGCAAATATTCTTTCTCTAACTACCAAATCCCAAGAACTAAAAGCGTGGGGATTTCTTCAATGTGGGATATTCTAAATGTGGGCAAAAAGTGGTTTATTTACAAAGCTTCTCTACCATAGTATTTTGAGAGAAATCAAAAAAGGCTTAAGAGGGTGTTCTCATATGCAAGCCCTCAAATATACATGAAAGGGTATTTTAATGAACAAAAAAGGGTTTGTATGCTCTAAGAGAAAGTGTGTTCACATCCTATAGCCGAACACATGAGGACAGAATTATCTTTCACAACCTATTTGCCACATATCCTAATACTTGTTGATGATCATACAAATTCTATCTAACCTAGCATAGATATAGAGATTCACATTTCTATTGTTCCAAGTATGCCCCTAATTAAGAGAGATGTATATAGGATCATGAGAGTTAATCATATGATACCAAGAAATCTTTTCCCTCCCTTGGATGACATTGTATTTATTACTTAATGTGTCAAGAGGACATTTGATGGCCACCCTTGAAGGAAATTTTAAGTTAAAGGGTTCTTGCATTTGATGGCCACCTAGTGGTCAGTAGGACTAGTAAAAAAAAATCTTCAACAAGGAACATACATTTTAGAGGTCACCCAACTTTCAATCTAATCAATAGGGACATCATTAATAATGCCCAAACAACAATAAAAAAAATATAACATAAGTTCTCCATATTCTAGAAACATATCATTTTATATGGTCTTTAATGGATTTGAGAACAGAACCAAACACTCTCACAACATCCTTTCTTTTACTCTTACTTTTACCTTCATCTATAAATTATTAAATGTGTACTAGGTCATAGAAACATCTTCATAATTAGTTTTAAAAGCTTAAATATTGTCAGCTTTACTTTTATCACAATTATTTTATTATTTAGTAAAATTAACCTTATGAGTCTGAGAATTCTCACACTCCTACTACTCTGAGGAAGAAGTTGAGGGGTAAAGTTGGCAGATCTCTACCTTGAGGAAGGTTTTTTTCTTCAACTAAAAAAGGTCAAACATGTTTCATTAGGGTTAGTATGATTGTTAAGCATGGACCTAAGGTTCATTAGCCAGAAAGGTAGAGGAATGCTTTGAGGAAGACATGGACCTAAGGCATCCAATAGCTTGATGATAGAGAAAAACATCAAATGCATCTCCAACATCATGGAAACTCAATCCTAAACTTGTCTCCATAGGAATGGTAATAGGTTTACAATCTTCAAGGCCAAAATTTTGTAATAATGTGTCAATATATTTTTTTTGACACAAAGCTATTCTACCATCAACTTGCATAAACTAAATGCACAAATAATGATGCAAGTGCCTCAAATTTGACATCTCAAATGCATGCAAATCATCCTTAAAATTGACAATATGCTTCTGAGACAAGTGAGTAGCATGTCATCAACATAGACAATAATGATTAGAAAAACATTATTTGCACGCATAACGTATAAGGTTCTCTCAATTGGACTATTCTCAAAACCATGTGCAATCAAGTAGGCATGTATTTTTTCATACCAACCATGTAGTGCTTGCTTCAAACCATATAATGCCTTTTTCAACCTCCACACTTGGTTTTCATGCCCTTTCTGATGGAGATGATTAATCTCCAAAAGACAAGCTATTGATGATGTTACATCACCTCTATATCAAGAATAACTCAAAACCTCAACCAATTTTAGAGCAGCAATGCCAAATTATCAAGACTTTAGCTAACTGTGAAGGAAGTCATTACACAAAACAGTCTATTGCACTTAATTCATCCATTAGCTGACCAAATGTGTAACCTTTGTGATGAAACTTTGTATAGGTTTTTGCCTAAAGGTTGCACACCTTCTCCAAGTTAAAAATTCTCAAAAGACGCAATAAAACTTGAGATACCATTCAAAAATGTATCGATGTCTAAAACTATACTTTTGTATAGTCGATTTTGACACCTGCAACTTCTATTGCATGGTTCTCCCAAACTGGACCCTATTTATTCAAATGCTTTAAGGCATAGATGGCTTACCTTTGAATTTAGATTTTGACTCCTCATTTGTGTAAAACTTTACACTATGCACTGAGATTTGATCAATTATTTGATCATTGAGATTGCACTTGTTTCAAAAGAAACTCATCACTTTTTCATATACAAATGTTCTTACACATAATTCTCTCAATCTGTTTACAATTAGGCTCTCAAATCTTAACCATAGATGCATTAAGTATGGACTTAGAAATCTACAAAAGGATTCTTGAAATGATCAAACACAGAAGGAGGAATGAAGAAAAGATCGACGTGCAGTTCTCAAAAAACTTCTTCTATTCAACCCATCTTTCATCTGATGGATGATACACACATAACTCATAATCTACTCCTCTCTATCTCACCTATATTTCATCTCTCGCATATATATCATGACTATATACAAGTGTGTGTGTGTGTGTGTATGTGTGTGTGTGTATATATATATATATATATATATATATATATATATATATATATATATATATATATATATATATATATATATATATATATATATATATATATATATATATGAGTGTGGATTCGTCATTACTTCAAGTATTTGTGAAGTATTTACAAAGCTAATGTACATGTATATATAGACCATCTCTTTCTAAATCTCTACTTCACTTCATGCTCTTAGGCTTCAATCTTTTCTTCATGTCTTCACTCCTAAGCTTCATATAATCACCAATTGTTGATTGTCTTGCTCCAATAGCTCCCCCTCAATCATCAATTGTGATTAGCTGCATCTTCTTTATCCCTGCCATATCTTTAAATATCTGCAACTTGGGTCCATCCAAACTCTTTGTCAACATATCTGCAAGTTGATCTTTTGTAGGATTATGCATAATATCTATTTCTTTATCAACAACCTTCTCTCTCAGAAAATGATATTGAATCTCAATATGTTTGGTCTTGGCATGAAACATAGGGTTAGCTACCAAATACAAAGAACTCATATTGTCTCCAAAAATGATATGAGTACTCTGAATGATATCAAAACACTTCATAAGAGTTTTTAGCCATATGACTTCCTTTGCAGCTTCTACCATACCTTTGTACTCTGCTTCTGTAGATGATAAAGCAACTGTATGTTGCTTCTTAGAACACCATGAAATTAACTTATCTCCTACATAACACAAATATCCATGTGTTGATCTTCTATCATTAGAGTTACCTACCCAATTTGCATCACTATATATCTTGATCCTTGTATCTGAAGTAAACCCATAGTACAAACCTTCTTTGAGTGTGCCCTTGATATACCTAAGCACACTTTGACCTGCAATCCAATGTTTCTTTCTAGGGCAATGCATGAACTGAGATAAAACTCCAACTACATATGATAGATCAAACCTTGTTAGTGTAGCATAAATCACGCTACCCACCAAACTCTCATAAAGCTTCATGTCTTTGACTTCTTCTCCTCCATATCTACTCAATTTGTGATTCACCTCCATTGGAGTTGGTGCTATCCTGCAATCTTCCATTTTAAATTTGGTTAGAAAATTCTTCAAATACCTTTCTTGAGTTACATATACTCCATGTTGAGTATATGAAATCTCCATTCCCAAGAAATATGACAAATTTCCCAAGTCACTGATCTTCAATTCTTTCTCCATCTGCTTCTTAAGCATTTGTATGCCTTTGTGATCTATTCCTATAAGTATTATATCATCAACATAAATACAAACGTAAATAAATACATCCTCACTTGCTTTGACTAGCAAGATACTACCTGCCTTTGATGCTTGAAACCCAAGTTCCTTCAAAAACTTTACAAGCCTATAATTCCATGCCTTTGGGGCCTACTTCAAGCCATACAAAGCTCTCTTGAGCTTACACACATGATCTGGATAAAATTGATCTTTAAAACCATCTCGTTGTTCCATGTAAACTTCATCTAAAATGTAGCCATTCAAAAACGCATTCTTCACATCTAATTGAGATAATTTCAACCTTTGCAAGCAGCAATAGCTATGAGAGTCCTTATGGTTGTCATTTTTCCAAGAGGACTATATGTTTCATCATAATCCACACCATATGTATGTGCATATCCTTTTACAACAAGCCTGGCTTTGTACCTAGACACACTTCCATCTGCAAATCTTTTTGTTTTTTAAACCCACTTACATCCAACTACCTTCTGATTAATTGGTTTGTGTACCAATTCCCAAGTCTCATTCTCAATGAGTGCATCATACTCTTCCTTCATAGCTTTTTTCCAATTCTTCTTTCCTTTGGCTTCATCATATGTGGATGGGTCTTCATCTGCTTTTATCATATAAGCATAATCTTTAGTAGTCAAGAATGAAGTGTCATGGCTATACCTTGTAGGTTGCCATTTGTGCCTTGATGATGTAATAAAGTGATAGAAAGGAGATGGTTGAACCACACACTTGACTAATAGGAGATGGTTGAACTACAACCTAAGAGAGGGGATTAGGAATTAATCCTCAACCATGGTTTTTGGGGCAAGTGGTTAGCCCATCACATTCCTAACCAAGAGGTTGTGAGTTCAACTCCTTATATTGGTATCAGAGCTTAGGAAGTAGGCTTGGGCAAGGTGGAATGATCCAATGGCCTCTAAAAAAGGCGCTTGGGCACTCTATCATGTGAAAGGGTAGGAATTGTGGAGGTGGCGCTTTGAGAATTGGACCCAACAAAGAATCAAGTGTATCTCTGAATCCCTAGGTCAGATTGAGGCATATAAGATATCATTGGAAAGCTCTCAGAACGAACTTTCCAAATCTATTGAGGTAGCTTGGAAGTGTGAAGTCCTTGGGAAACCTTGGGTGGCACTTGGTTGAGTGTTCAAGATACCAAACATGGGTGAGAACAAGGTTCAAGACTGAGGTTGAGAACAAGGGATCAAGACACCAAGGTTGCGAGCAAGAAGGTTCAAGACACCAAGGTTGAAAGCAAGGGTTCAACAGACCAATGTTCGCAACTCTCGGAATGAACTTTCCAAATCGATTGAGCTAGCTTGGAAATGTGAAGTCCTTGGGAAACCTTGGGTGGCACTTGGTTGAGTGTTAAAGATACCAAACATGGGTGAGAGCAAGGTTCAAGAATGCGGTTGAGAACAAGGGCTCAAGACACCAAGGTTGCGAACAAGAAGGTTCAAGACACCAAGGTTGAGAGCAAGTGTTCAATAGACCAAGGTTGCGAACAAGGTTCAAGAAACTATGGGAGGTTGAGGACATCAATTCAAGGGTACCAATGGAGTTCAGGAATGGATCACCAAGGCTAGAGGGATACAAGAGTAGATCATTGAGGACAATGATTGACCAAGGGGGGAAGAATGTAATAAAGTGATAGAAAGGAGATGGTTGAACCACACACTTGACAGATAGGAGATGGCTGAACTACACCCTAAGAGAGAGGATTAGGAAGTAATCCTCAACCATGGCTTTTGGGGCAAGTGGTTAGCCCATCACATTCCTAACCAAGAGGTTGTGAGTTCAATTCCTTACAGATGACCTTCTAAGTTCTCCACTTCTTGAAGTTTTTGGTTCATGACATTCTAGATCAAGCATTAGCATTTCATCAACTTCAACTTGTGCTTCATTGTTCTCTTCTTCATCAAATATTTCTTGATTTACCTTTCTTTTGGTTCAACGTTTCTTCAAGACCTGCATAAGTATTATTTGTACCTGATACCAAGTACTTTTCTCATCAAATGTGCCATCCTTTGATACAAGAAATTGCTTTGTAGATGGACTCCACAACCTATATCCCATTTGCTTATCATCATAACCAATGAACACATATTTTTCAGCCTTTTGTTCCAACTTATGTCTTAATTGAGAAGGAACATAAGCATAGGCTAAGTAGCCAAATACTTTGCAATGATCTAATGTAGGTCTCTTACCCCACCAAGCCTCATATAGTGTCATATCCTGCAAAGCTTTACATGGTATCCTATTAACCAAGTATGTTGTTGTATTTATAGCCTCAGCCCACGAATAATTAGGGCAATTCTTTTCTTTCATCATTGATCTTGCGAACTCAACAAGAGTTCTATTTCTCCTTTCTGCTACACCATTTTGTTGAGGAGAGTACCTGCAAGTAACCTCTCTCTTTATACTTGCATTCCACAAATAATCACTGAATTCATTTGAGAAATACTCTCCCCCTCCATCTGATCTTAACAAAAATTGTGCATATACATGATAGTGTTTAAATGTATTAAACACTTCTGACTTGTCTTTGATCACATAAATAGTAATCCACTTGGTAGCATCATCAACATATATGACATAATATCTTGAACCATTTATACTAAAGTCCTTCGAAGGACCCCACACATATGTATGTACCAATTCAAGTCTTTCTGAATACATGAAACCATGCTTATTATATGATTGCTTATGAGCCTTATCTAATTGACATGATTCACATATGTATGTCATGTGTTGACCTCCAACATTAGGTAATCCAAGTACTGAACCATTACTAATCATCTCTTTGATACCTCTTTCATTGAAGTGTCCAAGCCTCTTATGCCAAAGATCCAACTCAGTCACCTTTTGCTCTCCATATGTCAACATGGCATGTCCAACATTACCTTGTACCCTCAATGTGAAGAGCCTTCCTTCTTTCTTTCCTAAATCAATTTGCTTATACCCTTGGCTAGGGTCTTCAACATAAACTCCATCATTAGTGAACCTTACCTCATATCCTTCTTCCACAATATGTCCAACACATCAAATTCTTTGGAATTGTAGGAACATACAAAACCTTACTCAAGAGAGTACTTCCATCTTCGGCTTTAACTGATCCAATTTACTTCACCTTGTGCTTTGTATTGTCACTTGTTTGAATTGTATGATTGATTGCCTTATGATCCAAATCAGTCATCAAAGCAATGTTTCCACTTAGGTGATTGCTACACCCTAAGTCAATATAGATTACTCTTATGTCTTCATTTGAAGCTTCACATGTTGCATTCATAATAAGAGTTGAATCTTCTTTCTAATATGATGCATAATTGTAGTAGGGTTTATTGTAGGATTGGTTTTGGAAGTTTCTTCCTCCATTTCTTCCAAAGAAACTCCTACCACCTCTACCTCTGAAATTTCCTCTCTAATGTCTTCCACCTCTTCCTCTTTGGTTAAAATTCTCATTAAAGTTACCATTACTTTGATTATTATGCCAACATTCATGAGATAGATGATTGGTCTTACCACATATCCAACAAGCTCTGACATTATCTTTGTTATTTCTGCCTCTTCCTCTACTTCTGCCATTTCCTCTTCCTCTTAGGAAGTTTGCTTGACTTGGAGTACCTTCATCTTCAACTAATTGTTGCTTTCCTTTGATAGCTTTCTTCTTGTCTTTAGAATACATTGCATGACCTGCACTCTTATCAACATCTCCTTTGATATCATTCTCAAAAGTTAGCATATGTCCTAACAATTCATTCAAATCAGGAGTGAAATGATTTAATGAAAGTTCTGTTCACAATATGAAGGGCTTCCACTTCTCATCTCCTCTTAGACTTGTGAGAATTTGTCTTACCAACTTATCTTCTTCAATATCTTCATCAACTGCACCTAAGGAATCAACAATGTCTTTCATCTTTGTCACATAATCAGATATTGATTATGCAGCCTTCTTCTTGAATGTAGTAAACTATGTCCATAGTGATGCTTTTCTTGACTTGGTTGTATTCTAAGAATGCTCTTCCAAAGCATTCTATATATCACTTGCACTTTCAAGTCCATGCTCCTTGCTTGAGCATCCTTCTTCATCGAAATCTTCAAATCGACAAGCTCCTCCCTAGTTGCAACACTAGGATCTTTAAACTTTGGCTTTTCTTCTTCTCTTGTGATGTATCCCATCAGATCTTTGCTCATAAGATGAGCTTCCATCCTCATAGACCAAGCTGGATAATTCTCTCTATCCAACTTCTCATTTTGGAGATTATCTCTCATGCTTTCTTCACTTGTACTATCAAATCTTCAACTTTATAAGGAATGAATGTACCTTAGCTTCAAAATTTACTCCTTCTCATCCTTTTGATTGCTCTCATGTGTCTCCCTTTATCTTCTCCTTCACACTTTGTCTTTTTGAATCTTCAAATGTTGAATTTTGTATATCTGTAGCAGTCGGAATCTTCCTTTTCGTCAATTATGATGATTCCTGCTCAGGTACCACTAATGGAGATGATTAATATCCAAAAGACAAGCTATCCTTGATGTTAGAGCACCTCTATATCAAGAATAACTCAAAACCTCGACCAATTTTAGAAGACCAATGCTAAATTATCAAAACTTTAGCTAATTGTGAAGAAACTCATTACACACAAAAGTCTATTGCACTTAATTCATCCATTAACTAATCAAATGTGTAATGTTTGTTACAGAACTTTGTATATGGTGTAGCCTAAAGGTTTTTCACCTTCTACAAGTTAAAACATCTCAAAAGATTCAGTAAATCGTGAGGTATGATTCAAACAATGTACCTATGTCTAAAATTGTACTTCCCTATAGTCGATTTTGACACCTGTAAATTCTAATGCATGGTTCTCCCAAATTAGACCTTTTTTATTCAAATGCTTTTAGCCATAGATGGATTACCTTCCAACTTAGATTTTGACTCCTCATTTGTGTGAAACTTTACACTATGCACTGAGATCTCATCAATTCTTTGATCATCAAGATTGCACCTATTTGAAAAGACACTCATCACTTCTTCATATACAAATGTTCCTACACATAATTCTCTCAGCTTGTTTATAATAAGGCTCTCAAATCTTAACCATAGATGCATTATATATGGACTTAGACATCTACAAAAAGTTTCTTGAAATGATCAAACATAGAAGGAGGAATGAAGAAAAGATCGACGTGCAATTCTCACAAAACTTCTTCTATTCAACTCATCTTTCATCTCATGGATGATACACACATAACTCATAATCTACTTCTCTCTATCTCACCTATATTTCATCTCTTGCATATATATCATGACTATATACAAGTGTATATATATATATATATATATATATATATATATATATATATATATATATATATATGAGTGTGGATTCGTCATTACTTCAAGTATTTGTGAAGCTAATGTACATGTGTATATAGACCATCTCTTTTTGAATCTTTGCTTCACTTCATGCTCTTAGGCCTCAATCTTTTCTTCATCTCTTCACTCCTAAGCTTCATATAATCACTAGTTATTGATTGTCTTGCTCGAACACTTTCTAGGCAAAGCCACAGGGCTAGAAAAACATACACTTCTTCATGTCAATCACCATTTAGAAATGTAGTTTTAATGTCCAATTGATGTACATTCCAACCATGATGACCTGCAAGTGAATAGATGCTACGAACAGTAGTCATTCAGCATGTAGGAGCAAAGGTCTCATCAAAACCAATGCCTCTTTCTTGAGCATAACCCTTTGCAACAAGCCTAGCCTTATACCTCTCAACTATTCCATAAGGCTTAGGCTTGAGCTTTGTATACCCACTTAGTGCCAATGGACTTCTTGTGAAGAGGTAATTCATATGAAGACCAGGTACCACTTTTCATGATAGCATTATATTCTAATTGCATAGCAGCCATCCAATTTTCTGAATTTTGTGCTGCATCAAATGAAACTGGCTCATTCTCATCACAAAGACATGAGGCAGCCATAGCATAGAAATGTGATGCAAAAGAAGAACTGTGAGAGCCTAAAGGAGTACAATATGATAGAGGTGCATCCAATTTTCTATCTCACAAAGTCTACAGCAGCCATTTTGGCATAGTCTTTGCCTCCTCTTTATTAGTTCTCTCATAAGTAAGTGCATCATGTAAATCTACATTAGAAATGGAATGATTTGTATCATGATATGAGACTTGTAAAGGCTGAAGAATTTCCCCATTTGGATGAGCACTGGATTGTCTACCAATTTAAAAGAGGCAGCAAAGTGGCATACATGTCTTTGGTGCTAGGTGATGTCTCCTTAGTACATGAAAGCAATGGTTGAATAGCATCTTCCACAAAAACAATATCACCACTAACCAAAATGTGTTTAGTCTATGGATGATACAGATAATAGCCTTTGCTCTAGGAGCCATACCCAACAAAAATACATTTCACTACTTTATCATCTAATTTCTTGTGTTGTTATTCAGGCACTAATGCATATGTCAGAAAACCAAAAACACGTAGATGAGCAAAAAATGGTTTGCAACCATACTAAGACTCATATGGAGTGATAGAGTGCAGTGCTTTAGTGGACACCTATTAAGTACATACGCTACACCCATAATAGCCTCAAGCCAAAAAGTATGTGATAAAGCCTAACTCTTGACCACACTCCTTGCCATCTCCATGAGTGACCTCTTCTTCCTTTCAGCAACTCCATTTGAAGTGTATATGACACTATTTGCTAATGTTTTATCCCATGTTCTGCCAAAAATGCATTAAAATCAGAAGAAATATATTCCCCCCCAATCAAAATGGAGGGTTCCTATTTTACATGTTGATAGATTTTCAACCAAAATCTAAAATTGTTTGAGGCACAAAAACATTTTTGACTTTGTTTTCAATGGATATATCCATGCATGCCTGGAAAAATAATTGATAAAAGACACGAAGTAAAGATAGTTCCCAAAAGAAGGTGTCTGCATAGACCATAGACATCATTGTGAACAAGTTGCAACTTCTGAGTAGCTATAACTCAACAATCTTTTGGGAATGAGGAATGCTACATTCTGCCCAAATTTCAGCCTTCATAAACATTTTTACCAGGTGCCTCAAGTTTCGGCAGAGAGGACACCATTTCAAATTTCTACAGGCATAGGAAACTAGCAAAATTCATATGACCAAAGTGTGCGTGCCAAAGCTTTGCATCTAAAATAGCCTGAGAATCATGTATTGAACATGCTTAACCATTCATAGATTCTTCATAGTCTATGAGCATATACAGCCTACGACAAAAAATGCTAGAAGCAATAATGACATCGCCATTTGACAGATCATGAACTATACATATCTCATAAATAAATTTCACAATTAAGATGATCTTGGCTAATGCTGAAACTGATAACACATTTTTCTTGATCCGTGGCACAAATAAAGCATTTGACAATGTAAAAGAACTACCATCAGTAGTAGTCAGAATTATCTTACCAACTTCCATAACAGGATAAGAGGACTTGTTGGCACATGTGAGAGTTCTCCCTTTAGGATCAAGCTCAAGTGAAGTGAAGAAATTGTGCTCTGAGGCAATATATTTGGTTGCCCCACTATCAAAGCGCCAAACATCTCACTCTACTCTAGACATACACTGTTCATGACAAGATGGGTCATAATTGCAAACAGTAGTGAATGCTCATTCTTCATTTTGCACAATATTAGCAAACTTTATTTTGGGTGTAGAGGCTTCTGCAACAAGCTTTCCAGCCTCTTTCTTCTTTGCCTCTTTTGTAGCTAGTTTTGAACAACGTTTTATGAAATGATCATTTCCTTTGCGGTACTTGAAAATAATTTCTACTATTGTGCGGAATTTGTAGATTTTTGCTTACTAGTAGATGAGCTCTATTTACTTTTGCCCTTTTGACTAGTCACAAAAGCTTGATCTACAGCACGCATAATGGACGTTTTTTGCCTAGACTGGTCTTTTTGCAATAGAACAGAGACTAAATTTTCAAATTTTAAGGCATTTGGATTGTCTTTCATCATCAATCAAAGAGTAAAAGAAAAACTCTGATATGAATCTGGAAGATTATTCAGAACAGTCTACACAAATGAACTATCAAGCAAGACTTCATCAGTAGAAATCAAATGCTCCTTCAAATAATCTTTGTCACAACATTTTCCATTGAATCTCGTTCATTCATATGTTGGCTCTCCAAGTGTTTTCGGAGGTAAGCCTCATTCCTTGAGTGGTACAATGTGTCCCAAGCACCCCTTGCTATTTTGTAGGAGAGAATGTGGGGAATAATGGCATGTTTGATAGACAAGGCTATCAATGCATGTGCCGAAGCATCTCCGCCATGCCAATAAAGTTGCTCTAAGGTAGGTGCAATAGGAACCATACCACAAATAAGAAACCTGAAGAATATCACCATCTTGGATGCCATCATCACTAGCTTCAGTAACTCTATTTGCAAGTGTAATAGGACGTTGTTCAACACCATGCACAATATTTCACAGTCCTTTTACAACCAATACATAATGTGTCATATGAGCCCATAATGGGTAATTGGTACCATCCAACTTATCCTCAATAGCCAGCATAAAAAATACCCTATTGCTTTTAGCCATGGCCATTGAGTAAAATACCCTGATGTAGAAAAATGACTTTATCTCAAAAGGTTGAACAAAACTACCCTGAATGCTAAACCTATAGTAGAACTCGAGGCACTTATACTCGCAAACCAAAACTTGTATATATCTTTGGCACAAAAAGATGAAATTGCCTACACAAGCACTACAATATTGTGTTCGGAGGCCCAAATGAGCTCAGATCGTGATTTTGCAACCACAAAGCAAACCTATTCTGAACTCCTAATTGCCCTGATTATGCTTACCAAATTTCTTGCAATTTTGAGACTATGATCAAAGGGGTGTCAATGACACCCTAAATGAAGTGGTGACTTTCTCTAAAACCAATTGTTGGAGATTGAGGTCTAGTGAAGCACGTGAAGAGCACAAGGAAGAAGAAGCTTGGAGCACAACACACAATATTGAATGTATTACCAAGATAATGTACAAAGATGAGTAACCCATTAGGGTTATGAGTTTATATACAAGTCGGGGGCCTAAAGAGGGAAAAATGTGCCCCGATGGCCCTAGTGTGTTCACACAAATCACTACCTAAATATATCAATAGCAATTAAGGTAGAGAAGTGTTACCGTTAGTGTCCATGTGAAAGGCCAAATGGCCACCAAGCACTACTTTGTATATGTTCTTTAATAAAACATATAGTGGCCTGGTCAGCCACAGACTCTAAGTTTGACTACATTTGTAAGACCTACAAATTCTGTCTTCGTGCTCTCTGTGTACTGTGTTTTTCTACTTATTATGCACCTTCTGTGTGAAGTACCATGTACGGCCCTAGGAGCTCAGTTTTCTACTTCGAGGATATTGTCGTGGAGCTCTCGACAAGGAGAGCGCATTGTGGTGCATTGGCATTGAAATACTTCACTGGTATCAGAGTCGTTTGATGCAAAGTTTTTTCGTCAAATTGCTCTGATACTAGTGAATTATTTCAATGTCAATGCCCGAGAGTGTGCTCTCCTTGTTGAGAGCTCCACGATGATATCCTCGGAGTAGAAAACTGAGCTCCTATGGCTGCATACGATACTCTGCACAAAGGCTACAGAATATGCAAAAAAACATAGTACATAGAGAGCACAAAGACAGACTTCTTAGGTCTTACAAATGCAGTCAAACTTACAGTCTGTGGTTGGTCAGGTCACTATATGTTTTATTAAAGAACATATGTAAAGAAGTGTTCGGTGGCCATTTGGCCTTTCACATGGACACTAATGGTAACAATCTCATACTAAGGCCAATATGTTGAAAGTAACTATGGGAGAAAATTAAAGAATGATAAAGAATACCTAAGTGCAAGTATACAAACTATACCTCCCACCTTATGGGCATGTTACACAATATACAAGTGACTTTGTAAGATCATGAATCAAGTAACCCCCATCAAGTGAAAGCACTCTCGAAAGTTATCTTGTGCTAGAGATTTAGTCAAAGCATCTGCAACATTATCTCGAGTGTGAACCTTCTCAATAATAATGCGCTCAGTGGCTAAGCAATCTCTAATGAAGTGATACCTCACCTGAATGTGCTTGGTCTTTGTATGATAGACCGGATTCTTAGCCAAAGCAATGGCACTCTGACTGTCACTTAGCCAATGAGGTACATGCTAAGGTAAACCCATATCACAAGCAACAGAAGAAAGCCACAATGCCTCCTTACATGCCTCACTTGCTGCAACATATGCTGCTTCTGTGGTGGAAACAGTTGTACATTCTTGAAGATGAGATCTTCAAGAGATAGCACCTCCAACAAAATGAAAAATGTACCCTGATGTAGACTTCGGATTGTCTACACAACCAGCATAGTCAAAATCTGTGTAACCAATAATGGATTCTTTCCCTCTACAAAAGCATAGACACTTGTCCTTAGTGCCATTCAAATATCTCAAAATCATCTTGACCGCTTCCCAATGTTTCTTGCAAAGATTAGACATATTTTTGCTCACAACTCCCACTACAAATGCAATGTCTGGTCTCCTGGCTACCATAGCATACGTGATACTACCAAGAGTAGACTGATAGGGAATTTTGGCCATGAATTCCTTATCCTCATCCGATTGGGGCAATCATCCTTGCTCAATTATATATATGTGGGTAAAGGGGTACTCAATGCCTTTCCACCTTGCATATTGAACTTGTGAAGTACTTTGGATATCTAATCACTTTGAGAAGTCCTTCGATTTGATAGGATATACCGAGACTTTTCTAGTGGCATCATCTATGAAAGTGAAAAAGTAAAGAGAACCACCTAAGGACCTAGTGGGCATACGACCACACACATCTGTATGAATGAAATCTAAAGGCTGAATTGAAGAGTCAATGTGCATTCTATGCACATTTTTTGTTTGCTTTCGATATTGACAATGCTCACAAAATGAAAAATCAGAGAAAGATAACACAGGTAAGTAGCTAAAACAAGAAAGATTTTCCACTCCACTATGAGATATATGGCCCAAACAACCATGCCAAATACAAGCAATAGGCTGTTCAATAACGGCTAACAACTTATCTTTCTATGATACAAATAAAGGATAAAGTGAGCCAACTTTGCTTCCTTTTGCAATAACCATATTGCCCTTTGATATACGAAAGGACTGAGCATAGAATAACACCTTGTACCCACTGAGGTATATGGCGTACATTATGCATACTAAGTTTTGAAACATCAATGAAGTGCATAACCATATCTCCAATCCCCACAATGTCACACTTGTAAGAGTCATCAAGTCTCACAGTACCAAGAGACTTTACTGCATAATTAGAGAACCATTCTCTGTGTGGTGTCACATGGAAAGAAGCACCAAAATCTAACATCCACATGTGGGAAAGAGAATTATCCATAAGAGCCTCAATTGGCATAGTACTATCAAGTGTTAAATATCAGCATCATCAAAAATAGCATTAATTTTTTCAATCTTCACAGTTGAAGTAGATGGTGTAGGTAATTGTTTAACATGCCCATCAACATTTGTCCTTTATCTTTAGCATTCTTTAATGCATAATAGTCTTTCTTCATGTGTCCTTTCTTATGAAAATAATGGCATTCAATATCCCTCTTCCTTGATTTACTTCTACTCTTATTTTTTTGACCATCCTTTTCCTTGTTCTTGCTCTTACCATGTTGCTGATTCTTTCCTTAGTAAGAATCAGGAACATTATATGCATCTCCACTCTAGGTGCCAACCATAGATTTTCTATGAGTCTCCTCACTTATGAGTGCTCCACATATGTCATCATAGACGAGTTTACCACAAGGTGCGCTATTTCTCATAGTTGTGCAAAATGTATCCCATGATGATGGCAAGATGCATAATAGCAATATTGCTTTCATTTCATTATCCATATCCATTTTGTGAGCCCATAAGTGGGGGCATATAGCATCAAACTCATTTAGATGAGCAGCAACACTATATGTGTCCTTCATGTGAAGATCATATAATTTTCTCATCAGATACACTTTAGTTGATGTTATCTCTTTTTCATATGTATTGCATAACTTCTTCCAAAGCTCTTCTGCACTTTCACAATTTAATACTGTAAAGTAAACATTATCTACAAGGTGCAAGTGAATGGTAGACCTGGCCATTTCATCTAACTCATCCCAATCATCTTCATCCATGTCAACAGGCTTCTTTGAAATCCCATTTACTAGCTTCCATTGCCTCCTTTGAATCAGCATATCTTTAATCTGAATCTTTCATAGAGCAAAGTTTGTGCCATCAATTTTCGGATCTCAAAATGATCTTTGCCTTGCAAGTTATAGCTCCTCCTTGGAACCATGGCACTAGACCCTGATCCACCAGATGTGCCTCAGACCTCTGCTTCCATGATGGTAGAGAACCAAATAGAATGATAATGGAGCTAGAAGAGTCCAAACACCAATGAATAAGTGTATCAAGGAGTAAATCGACTACTCTATATTTAACAAAACCAAAAATCTAGAAAGTTTTTGCCAGAGTATCCTCGATAAAATGAGCATATGAACAGTGTTAACATATCATAAAATTGTAAGTATCGACATGTTTATCTGCATAGTGAATCACTAACTCCACTACATATTATCAGTTACCCAATAGAAGCCAACTATGCTTATCAAGCACCAATGAACAACTATCATACATCTCCTATGGCGAGGTAGGGTAATTCTTCTACCTGCATCAGCAAAGGGACTCTGACATCTGGGTGTCTCCTAGTTAAGAAAACCTCACCACGACCCTTTTTATCAAATATTAAAGGCTTTATGCAAAAAATGTAATCTCTATATCAATGACCACATGGACGTACACAAGTAGAATCCACAGAAGCATACATGGTGTGTATGTGATGAATATATGCAGTAAAATGACACTAAAAGGTTGAATGCACAGCCAGGATACTAGCCAACAACACCTGCAAGTGTCTGTCAACTCTGATGTTTTATGCTCAAAAAACCTATATAATTTTCAATGGCTGCTCCCACCAAAGCTGAAAACCTTTCGAGAAACCTGTAGTTTTATGAGTGTGGCTGAAAACACAACCCCAAAGGTTGATACTTACTATCAAAGAAGTACAAAGAATACTCTTCTTAATTTTCTTGGACCTATGTGAAGAGAACTATGTTCGAAAGTACTCCAAAATGGCTCCAAAAGACACCCCAAAAGTGCTTCAAAAACAGGCTTTGAAAGTAAAGAATGAAGCTTCGAGGGACCAAAACATGTTCAAGGTAATGTTAACCTTAGTATTTCCCCTTCTTCACACACCACAAGAGTCTAGCTTAGAGGCAAGATATTGCCATAGTTAAGTGAGCTCTAGGGGCAACAGTACTAGGATGGGTGACCTCCCGAGAAGTACCAGGAACCTCTATCTTCCTTAATCGCTGAGGTCCTCCCATGCACGCAGGAAATGGTGCCAAAGGTGGCTTCGATGACTCGGATGACAAGGTATGCCAAGGTCTATGTCTTGGTCGCTGCCTTAGTTGTAAGCCTTGGAGAAAGATAAGGGGGGGTGCTCGCTTTGCTCACACAAAAGAAACAAAGGTTTTGCATCAAACTGCTCTGATATTAGTGAAGTATTTCAATGGGTGTGCTCTCCTTCTTGAGAGCTCCATGATGATACCCTTAGATTGGAAAACTAAGCTCCTAGGGCTGCACACAATACTCCGCACAAAGGCTGTAGGATACGAAGAAAAACACAGTACACAGAGAGCATGAAGACAGACTTCTTAGGTCTTACAAATGCAGTCGAACTTATAGTCTATGGCTGACCAGACCACTATCTGTTTTATTAAAGAATATATACAAAGAAGTGTCTGATGGCCATTTGGCCTTTCACATGGACACTAACGGTAACAATCTCCCACTAAAGGCCAATATGGCCAAAGTAACCATGGGAGAAAAATAAAGAATGATAAAGAATACCTTAGTGTAAGTATACAAACTATAAGAAGGACACAAAATGTCAGGATTGGTTCAACTACAATAACATTGCACCACCATAGGGCCTACGAAGCATATAGCTTACATGATGGCAAGGATTTTCCATTGGATCCCATGGCTACACAAAATAAAAAATGATCCAAATAGAATACAAATCAAAGTCATTGACACCTTAAGCATCAATGTATAGAGGAGCCATTACTTTTCAACAATACAATAGAAGGTAGTTTGGATCCTATGGACACAAATGTTTAACATATAAAATATATAATGCTCAATTGTAATTCTAGGGACTCAATGTGTAATAAGGATAATGTATGAATAGGTGCCTACAATAAAACCCAAAACCTAGTCATCTTATGGATGATAAAGATCTATGTATGGATCATCACTATGATTTGATATCCCCTTAACTCAACCCAATTATACTTTATGTATTAGTGACTTATATTTCAAGGATATATGTAGCCCTAAAAGTGAAACGTTTGAATCCATTCCCTTATGTTCTTCAAATGAGGTAGAATTTCTCCAACTTGAGCAAAAGGATAAAGGATCTTTTTATAATCAATCTCCATTGGGCACAATGATCCCACATATTGAGGAAAGTGGCCAAGTGCATATAACATGGTCATTCCTCATTGTAGAGGAGGTCCATTCTTTCAAAATAAGATGCTGCTCTTTTTGAGAGCATATTCTTTTTTCTTTTGATTGTCATGGATTTTCTTCTTCTTCCTCGTTCCTCTTTCCTTCTGACCTTCTTCATGTGTGGCTTGCATTTCTATGTGTGTTGACTGAAGTTTCATGTGCATGCTTTATATTCATTTCCTTTGATCATGCATGTGGATTCATGTCATGCTTGAAGTTCAAGCTCCATTGCATATGTGTAGGTTCAGAAGATATCTCACCAAATTGATATTTTAAGTGTGTGCAATGCTAGAATATCAACAACATGCCTACCTAAATTTTGACTTGCAAAAAGAATTCTTATTTTTTAATGTACAACAAGCATACACATACATAGATAACATACACTATAGAAATAAACACACACATGCACACACACATCCTTGTGTCTTTATGTATGTTTATATATGTACCATGCATATCATATATGTTGTGTGTGTTGCATTACTCAATTGAATACATAGAGGTGTCACATGTTAGAACACCAAGCTCTTATCATGCTTGAGATAAGCGTGTGTTTCAAAAGAAGTTCATTCCTCTTCTGAACCTTAGAGTTATAAAATTTCATAAGTTTCTCTATTGTTGTAAAGGTTCATGATCACTTATGGTTTTAGATCCATAATCTCACTAAGTGATGAATATAGAAGAACTAAAAGGCCATGAATTATGAGGTTTGTCTTTAACGATTTGCCAAAATCAATTATAGCATGATTTCTTTCTTTCCTAGATTACAGAAAAACTAATAACAATCACAACAAACTATTCCCTAGTGATTCTGAATTCGAATAAGCTGTAGTGCAATCGTGGAATCCACAAGGATTCTATATAAGTACTCAATATGATATATAAATTATTTTAGATTAATATACAATTACTTTCATCTTCATCTTGCTTGTTGCTTTCTTTTCTATATCATCTTCTCCAAAGTTTGTTGGCTTTGAAAAAGATGATTCTCCTCCTTAAAAATCAAATCCTTATCAATTATGACTCATTGGTAAGGTATTAGGTTCTACTATAGGTGAAGAAAAGCTTGTATCATTTGGTTCCATATACTGTTAGGAACAAAGTTCTAACTATAAGAAAATAACAACACTATAGAATAGACTAGTAGATAGAGTTAACAGAAAAATGTAGACAAAGATAAACACAGATTGAGAGATATAGAACTAAAATTCTTAGAATTCCAAGAGTAATGCAATTACATATGGTGCTATCCACCCATGCACTCCCAATTGGAGCTTAGATGGCAATCTAGATAGACTCTAGATGAAGAGCTTGCTAGTGCATCATGCTACGTAAAGCTCAACCTCGACCATGTGTCATCAGATCTTGTAGACGCACATACGCAGAGATAATACAATAACAAAATCTCACAAAAGGACACATAGAATAGAGAGAGATAAGGCTGAACACAAGATTGGGTACAATCTCCCCCCACATACTTGTCACGAGGAAGGAGATAAGGAAGAGAGCTCACAGACACACTTTCACTCTCAAGGAGGAGCACACACACAGATTGAGACAAGGAAGAATGATCTTCTTCTTCTTCTTCTATTACATAAAAGGAATGTACAAGAATGACCTCGAAACAAGAATACAACAAGTGCAATATATAAAGATCAGTACAAGGAAAAACCTAATATCCGCGAATGAGTGAACTGGCAAGAAACAAATGTGCCATCACTCTCGGTAGATAAATCTAATAAAGCTCAATGAAGTATCCCTGACATATATCGGTATGACCACTATACATGTCAGAGAAACAAAAAACTGGTACGTGTCATCCTGGATCATCACATGTTGAGCTTGATATCTCAACACTCCCCCTCAAGCTCAACGCCATATCTTGTAATCCAAGCATCTCTCAAAACTTCTTTAACTTCTCAGCTCCAAGTGCTTTGGTGAAAATATCAGCAACCTGCTCATCTGTTCTCACATAAACAAGATCAATATCACCTGCTAATATCTTCTCTTTGATGAAGTGATAATGTACCTTGATATGCTTTGTTCTAGCATGGAAAACAGGGTTCCGTGCTAACTATATGCTGCTAAGATTATCACAATAGATAGTGATAGGCTTTTGCACTTCCACACCTAAATCTGCAAGTAACATCTCCAACCATGGTGCCTCACATGCTGCCATTGGATCACCTCTATACTCAGCCTCTGTACTCGACAAAGCAACAGTGGGTTGCTTCTTGCTGCTCCATGTAATAGCTGCACCTCCAAGTGAGAAAAGAAAGCCACTAGTAGATCTTCTATCTGGAGTACCACCAGCCCAATCTGCATCGGTGTATCCATGAACCTGCAACTCCACACTAGCTTCATAAAACAATGTATAATCCAAAGTAGCACTCGCATAACGTAGAGTGCGCCTCAGAGCATCTAAATGTGGCTTCCTGGGAACCTGCATAAACTGACTTTCAAGTCCAACAGTATAACTTAGATCAGGCCTTGTAATTGTGAGATATATAAGACTTCCCACAATTTTCCTATACATAGTAGCATTTTCCAATGCTTCACCTGACGTAGTATCCAATTTCAAATTCTGATCTATGGCATAGAAATTGGCTTACAATCAGTCATACCATACTTTTGCAGCATATTCAAGGCATATTGCCTTTGCGACATCCATATACCTGTTTCTGTATGTATAAACTCAATGCCCAAGAAATAGCGTAGCACACCAAGATCTTTCATGTCGAATTCCTGCATAAACGTTTCTTTACCTCTTTGATGCTTTCTTCATTATCACCACCTACAATCAATTCATCAATATAAAAAGCCACAATAGTGATGCCATCATCAGCCTTCCTTGCATATAGTGAGTGATCTGCATCACACATAGAGAACCCAATGCTGGTTAAGTAATCAGCTATCCTTGCATGCCATGCACGAGGGGCTTGCTTCAGACCATACAAAGCCTTTTGCAACCTGCAAACATATTCTGGATGTTTTGAATCTTCATATCCTTGTGGCTGGTCCATATATACTTCTTCCTGTAACTCACCATGTAGGAAAGCATTCTTCACATCCATCTGATGCAAAGTCCATCCTTTTGCTGTAGCTAATGCAACAAGTGTTCTGACAATAGACATTTTAGCTACAGGGCTGAATGTTTCCTCATAATCAATGCCATATGTTTGTGCATAACCTTTAGCTACCAATCGTGCTTTATACCTGCTTATGCTACCATCAGCCTTATGCTTTACCTTGTAAACCCATTTGCAGCCTATGGATTTCTTTCCTTGTGGCAATGGAACCAGCTTCCATGTATCGTTTCCATAAAGTGCAGCCATCTCCTCATCCATAGCTTTTTCCCAATCTGCATTACCAATTGCATCTTCAAAACAAGAAGGTTCAGCATCTTCTATTACCTTTGTCATGTAGGCACAATGGCGAGCCATGTAACTATCATATGTCAATCGTTGCACTGAATTACGCACCCTCCGAGATCTTCTTGGTCCTGGGTCACTTCTTCTTGTATCATCTGCATGTGCCCTTCTTACTCCTGGAGTCTTCACAGAGGGCAATCCAAGTTCCTCATCAATACTCTTTTCTGAACCACTTGAATCTCCATCAACATCTTCAAAACCTGCACCTATTTTACTACCAGCAGAAAGCTTTTCTTTAACTTTCTTGGATGTATTTGATGAATTTGCTAGACTGAAATTTCCACGCAATCTTCCACTCCATGGATTTGAGTTGGAACTATTGCTTGACGATGCATACGGTCCACTCAAAACTTGAGATTCTGCACTAGATTTTTCAGCATTTTCTTTGTCATTTGGTTCAAGATTCAGTCCTTCTTTGGCATCTGCATAGAAGCTTGACATTTCATCAAATACCACATCTCTGCTCACCTTCACCTGTCGTGTGAGTGGGTTATAACATTTGTACCCCTTTTGCTCAAGGGAATATCCAATGAAGACACATTTTTCTGCTTTCGGATCAAGCTTCGTCCTCAACTCATCTGGAACATATACATATGCAATACAGCCAAAAACTTTCAGATGTGATAAGTTTGGCTTTTTACCTGTAAACTTCTCTTCAGGTGTAACTTGATGTACAGCAGCAGTCGGAGTTCTGTTCATGATGTATACAGCAGTATGCACAGCTTCTGCCCAATAACAATGAGGCATATTCTTCTCAGCCATCAAGGCTCTTGCTATTTCTGCAATATGTCTATTTTTGTGTTCAGCAACACCATTCTGTTGAGGTGTGTACCTGCATGAAAAATGACACCGAATTCCATGATTTTTTAGAAAACTACTGAACTCATTTGACATGTATTCACCTCCTCCATTAGATCTTAATGTTTGAATGTACTTCCCTGTCTGCTTTTCCACCATAGCTTTAAAATTCTAGAAGTGAGTGAACGCCTCGCTCTTCTCTTTCATGAAATATACCCATAGTTTGCGTGTATGATCATCAATGAAGGTAACATAAAACCTGCAACCGCCCATAGATGCGGTCTTTGCTGGACCCCAAACATCTGTATGTACTACTTCTAGTACATTCTCACTAACATGCTTGTCATGTGGAAATGATGCTCTTGACTGTTTACCAAATTGACATGCTGCACATACCTTTTGCATTTCTGCAACTTTGAAATTTGGTAGTCCATGGACAATCTCCTTTGACTGCATCATTTTCAGCCTTTGCAAGTTTGCATGTCCAATCTGTTTGTGCCATATCTCTATATCTGCAATAACTCCTGCACCTTTTGCAAACATGGCTGCATTCATTTCAGGAATCTTCACATTTAAGGTGAACATCCTACCCACTTTGTTTCCTTTGGCAACCAATCGTCCATCCTGCTTGTACTCTTCTACATATAATCCATTAGCATTGAACCTTACTTGTAATCTCTCGTCAACCATTTGTCCAACAGAAACCAGATTCTTTGTTATATTTGGAACATGCAACACATCAGCAAGATGTTTTACCTTCCCGTCCTCCATAGACAATGCTATGTTTCCTGTATGCTCAATAGGATGCGATGTATCATCACTTGTTTCAACATATCCAGGAACTGGCATTTTCTGCAAACTACTAAACCATTCTGCATGACTGGTCATGTGATTTGAAGCACCTGAATCAACATACCAGACATTATCATTCGATTTTGAAACACCAGCAGACATCGTATTCATCATGTGATGTTGAACCATAAAGAGCTTCTCAGAATCATCTGCACTTGTGGGTGCATAGTTGTATTACTGCCTTCTGTTATTTTGATTCTTTAACCTGCAATCACGTTCAAAGTGTCCAAGTTTACCACAATTCCAGCATCCTTGACTATCATTACCTGAATCATTTCTTTGGAAATTTCTGCGACCTCTTTGGCTCCCCCTGCCTTGAAACTGTCCTCTTCCTCCTGCATGATTCTGTTGTTGACCATGGTCTTGGTTACTGTTTCCTCTTCCACTTCCAAAACCTCTACCTCTGCCTCTTCCTCTGCCAGAGTAGAATACTTGCTCAGAACTGGGCTTTCCTTGAGAGTTTGAGTCCTCACCAAGATTCTTTTCTTCAATAATCAGCATAGATAACAGATCAGCAAAATTCGGAATGTTTTCCCTGGTCTGTATGGAAGTTCTGAACTGCTTATATGCAGCTCCTAAACCACGAAGGCACACTTCCACCTTATCATCATCATCTACATTCATGCCAATAGATGCAAGTGACTCACATATGCCTTTGATTTTAAGAGTGTAGTCACTTACCGTCATGCTCTTCTTTTCCAATGTATGTAGCTCGTTCTTGAGTTGCAATTTACGTGCCTTTGTATTAGTCTCATACAAGGTGACCAAGCTGTTCCAAGCCTCTTTTGGAGTCTTGGCATCCTGTATGTGTCCAATCATGCTATCCTGTATGCTAACAGATAGCCCATACATTACCTTTCATGCTCCTTGATTCCATTCCTCATATGGTCTTAACTGATCTGCAGTCCGATTCCTTTCTGGTAACTGTGGAGCATTTTCATTCTCTCCTTCAATATACTTCCAATAGCCTTTTCCCATCAGGAAATTCGTCATTCTGAATCTCCAAGCATGGAAGTTGTTCTTGTCCAGCTTATCGCTCATAAGCTGACTCATTCCATCTGCGTTTGCCATTTCTGCAACAATTCACAACATTGCAAAACACTACAAGAAGCACTTCTGCTTGAACACTGTCGCACTATGACGTGACAGTTCGATCTCAGAAAAACACAGTTTTTGTGTATCAACAGTACACGAAATCGCTTGAAATTCTGGATCTGGAATATATGAGTGTCGCCGAACACAACACAAGTTACAGTTTCTGAAACTGACCTGGTTTTTCTGTGGGCCCCACCTTGCGAGCTCGAAACGGAGGTCGAGATGGCTCCGAAACTTCTATCTGACAAAAACGAGTGACCCTAAAGGGATAACTTCCGAAAATATTTTGAGGTCTTCTACCTTCATGGCGATTTTCGTAGCAAACAGAGGCCGTTTGTGAAATCGTGTTTTCTCCACGCCTTGCTGCGTAGTCTTCACCGTCGCCTTCTCCACGAGCTCTCTACAGCCACGCTGGCTCTGATACCATGTCACGAGGAAGGAGATAAGGAAGAGAGCTCACACACACACTCTCACTCTCAAGGAGGAGCACACACACAGATTGAGGCAAGGAAGAATGATCTTCTTCTTCTTCTTCTATTACATAAAAGGAATGTACAAGAATGACCTCGAAACAAGAATACAACAAGTGCAATATATAAAGATCAGTACATAAGGAAAAACCTAATATCTGTGAATGAGTGAGCTGGCAAGAAACAAATGTTCCATCACTCTCGGTAGATAAATCTAATAAAGCTCAATGAAGTATCCCTGACATATATCGGTATGACCACTATACATGTCAGAGAAACGAAAAACTGGTACGTGTCATCCTGGATCATCACATGTTGAGCTTGATATCTCAACAATACTCTCATGGATGACTCTATCAGAGTACATATTTTTATAGGTATTTTCCATTATGTCTTGAATAGAAGATACATAAGGGTGAGGCTTCAAAAAGCATGTGTTTATGAAAAATTTGCTTTATTTACAAAGCATCACTCTCTAAGTGATCTACTATTTTTACAAAAATATGTAAAATACTATCTTTTAAATATCTTCAAACATATCGGAGTAAATCCATGAGCATTCATGCTCTCATGATTCTTCATCTGCTAAATCAAAACACAATCACATTAAAAACCTCAAGACATTAAAATCCATTTAACATTCATAACATTCCTCCCAATTGATAAGTAATTGACCTCATTTGATAAGAATAAAATAGACATGGATGGTCAGTCACATGTCCCATCACTAAACAATCATAAGCATATTCCATGGAAAAGCAGATACATGCATGGAAATGGAAAACTAGAATTTAATGTGACTATGAATGATATGCAAAGTTAAGTGGTCATAATGTGGAGTTAATGACGTCTTATGAATCCACTGAGATTCTTCAAGTGAGTGATTTTTATATTTAACTAAATATCTATGATATTTCTTAGCAAGGCATGTAGTAGTAACATCATAATCAAGTATTTTCTGAATTATTTCGATGGCAATGCACCACAGTGCACTCTCCCTCTCGAGAGCTCCACGACGATATCCTTAGAGTAGAAAACGCAGCTCCTAGGGTCACACACAGTATTCTGCACAGAGGCTACAGAATACGTAGAAAAACATAGTACACAGGGAGCATGAACACAGACTTCTTAGGTGTTACAAATGCAGTCAAACTTACAATGTGTGACTAACCAAACCACTATATGTTTTTGTTAAAGAACATATAGAAAGAAGTGTCAGGTGGCCATTGGCCTTTCACATGGACACTAACAGTAACAATCTCCCATTAAAGGCCAATATGGCCAACCTAACTATGGGAGAAAAATAAAGAATGACAGAGAATTCCTGAGTGTAAGTATACAAACTATATCTCCCACTAAAGGCCAGTATGGCCAAATAATATTGGGTATGTTACACAGTATACAAGTTACTATGTAAGATCATGAATCAAGTAACCCCCATCAAGTGACAACAATGTCGGAAGCTATCCTGTGGTAGAGCTTTAGTCAAAGCATTTGTAGCATTACCTTGAGTGTGAACCTTCTCAAGAATAATGTGCTTAGTGGCTAAGCAATCTCTAATGAAGTGAGACCTTCACCTCAATGTGCTTGGTCTTTGCATGATGGACCAGATTCTTAGCCAAAGCAATGGCACTTTGATTGTCATTGTGCATACGAGGTACATGCTGAGGTAAACCCATATCACAAGCAAGACGAGAAAGCCACAATGCTTCCTTACATGCCTCACTTGTTGCAACATACTTTTCTTATGTGGTGGAAATAGCTCTACATTCTTGAAGATGAGATCTCCAAGAGATACCTCCAACAAAATGAAAAATGTACCCTGATGTAGACTTATGATTGTCTACACAACCAGCATAGTCAGAATCTGTGTAACCAATAATGGATGCTTTCTCTCTACCTAAGCATAGACACTTGTCCTTAATGCCCCGTAAATAGCTCAAAATCATCTTGACCGCTTCCCAATGTTTCTTGCTAAGATTAGACATATATCTCCTCATAACTCCCACTACAAATGCAATGTCTGATCTCGTGACTACCATAGCATACATGAGACTACCAACAACAGACTAATAGGGAATTTGGGTCATAAATTCCTTTTCCTCATCTGGTTGGGGCAATCATCCTTGCTCAATTTCACACATGTGGGTAAAAGTGTACTCAATGCCTTTCCACCCTGCATATTGAACATGTGAAGTACTTTGGATATGTACTCACTCCAAGAAAAGTATATGCATTTTTTACTCCTATCATGAGTAATCTGCATGCCAAGAATATCTTTGGCATCCCCCAAATCCTTCATATCAAATGTTTGACTCTACTCCTTTTTGAGAATCAAAAAGTCATAAGAGGACTTCCTAGCAATTAACTTATCATTGACATAAATGTTGGTGCAGTATACAAGGCTTCACATTTGTCTTAGCATGGAAGTAATATGCGGAAGCATTTGATGGATCATATGAATCCTAGCTTGTAATTGTTTGATCATTAACCATTGTAAAAGTTGTTTTACTTAAGATAATCTTGTAAAGAAAATCTCATGGAGGTAGGAATTTCAAAGAGCTATGAATTTTAGTTGAGGAAATAACTCCTGAATTGGAGGAACTACTTTTTAGGAAGAGCCAAGTTTGAATTCAAATTCAAACTTGGAGGAAAAACACTTATAAAAGATCTTGTAAATCGTGTGGCCTTGGGCCCTCATTGATAGCTATTTTCTTGATCATTTGTAGTAGCAAAGTGACTTACACCATAGCTCACTTAGACTACCATCATTGAGCAACATGATAATGCCAATGATCTTGTACAATCATGTTTTATAATAGCCATACTTCACTAATCATCTCCGCCTACTTCTCTGCTATGACTACTCATACCACTGATGGAGAGTGTTAATCTCCAAAAGAACAAGCTATCCTTGATGTTAGAGCACCTCTATATCAAGAATAACTCAAAACCTTTACCAATTTGGAGGATCAATCCTAAATTATCAAAATCTTGAACTAACTGTGAAGAGAGTAACTACTCAAAAAGTCTACTGCACATAACTTACTCATTGACTAATCAAATGTGTAAAGGTTTTTATAAAAATTTTCACAAGATGTTGCCTAAAGACTAGGCACCTTCTCCAAGTTAAATCATCTCAAACCATTAAGTATATCTTGAGAAAGGAATCAAACAATTCACCTATGTCTAAAATTGTTCTTCTGTATAGTCGATTCTCACACCTGCAACTTCTAACACATAGTTCTCCCAAACTAGAACCCGTTTAAGAAAATGCTTTTAGCCATGGATGGCTTACCTTCCAACTTCGATTTTGACTCCACACTTGTGCAAAATTTTACACTATGCACTGAGAAGTGGTCAATTCTTTGACCATTGAGATTGCGCCTGTTTCAGAAGACAGTCAACACTTTTTCACATACAAATGTTCCTACACATAATTCTCTTAGCCTGTTTACAATTAGGCTCTCAAACTTTAACCATAGACTCATTAACTATGGAATTAGACATCTACAAAAGTATTCTTGAAATGATCAAGTGCAGAAGGAGAACACAGCAAAATATTGGGTGCAAGTTTTCTTCTATTCAGAAAACTTTACATCTGGATGAGAGAGAGATCTTCCTCACTTCTAAAGTGTCTAATGACTTCTAATTCTTCTAATCTCTTGCTCTCTCTACTTTTCCCTGACTTTTTACTTGTATATATAGGCATATATGTACAAGTTCATGATCATAAAAAAGGTATAAGTGAGCTAACTGTAAGTTTAATGTACATATGTATACAAGTCTTCATTCTCTGAATATGCACAATCCTCAAGCTTCATAGACTAATCTTTTCTTCAACCTTTGACTTTAATCCTTCATCCAAAACATCAATTGGTGGTTGCCTTGCACCAACAATGTTGGTGAAAGAACTTTAAAAAACATATGTAGAGACCAATGTGTGCTTGGGATACCTAATGTATCCAAGCAACACATGATTTATAAATGTGGTGCTTGTCAGTTTGGAAAATCTCACACGTTACCCTTCTCAAGGAAAGGCTACATGCATGAGGACTACCTAGAGCTTGTCCATAAAGATGTATGGGGACCAACTAAGGATCCCTCAATTTTCGGATCAAGGTATTATGTATCTTTCATTGATGATTACAGTAGGTGGACTATATTGTACTTTATGAAGCACAAAGATGAATTATTCAGTTGCTTTAAAAAGTATATTGCACTTGTTGAAGACCAAACAAGGAGAAACCTAAAGAGATTAAGATTAAATGGAGGAGGTGAGTACTTCTCAAATGAGTTTGATGCATTCTAGTAGGAGAGAGGAATCAAGATAGAAATTACAACAAGGTATACCCCTGAGAAAAATGGGGTGGCAAAAAGGAGAAATAGATTAATTGTTGAAACAGCTAGGTCAATGTTAAATGAGAAAAAATTACCTAATTACTTGTGGGTAGAGAGTGTATCTACTGCCACTTATCTTGTAAATAGTTTGCCATCCAAATATCTTGATGGGATGACCCCATATGAAGCATGGCATGGTAGAAGACCCTCACTTGACCATTGCAAGATCTTTGGATATATAGCTTATGTGCATATCCCTTCTCAAATAAGAGGTAAGCTAGACCTTAAGGCAGAGAAGTGCATCTTCATAGGGTATGACTTGAATCAGAAAGGATACAAGTTCTACAATCCTTCAAACAAAGGATTTATGGTCAGTAGAGATGTTTTCTCTGATGAGAATGACTCTTGGTTTGATAGTGAATGCAGGAAAGTAAAACTACCTTATGACTTGGAAGAGGAGTTTCCAAGCCTCAGTAAGGAGGAGTCTACTTAGAATGGAGATATCAACTCAGATGATGAGGACATCATCAACCTAGAAGAGTTCAAGGCATGGAAGTCCAAAGGCAAAGTCAAGATGAAGAAATTGGAGGATATACCTAAATCATCCAACCAAGCAATCAGAAGATCACAAAGGGATAGCAAGAAGCCAATCAGATATAGGTATGACACTTCCTTAGTAACAAAGCACTCTTTTTATCTTGCAAAAGACTTGTCATTTGAAGAGCCATCATCATATGAAGAAGCAAAGGCCAAGGCAGAATGGAAGGAAGCTATGGATGAGGACATTGAAGCACTCAAGGAGAGTGATACTTGCGAACTTGTACCAAACAAGCAGTCTATGAAGGTAATTGGTTCTAGATGGATCTATAAGATCAAAAGGAATTCTGATGGATCAATAAGCAGGTACAAAGCTAGACTTGTGGCTAAGGGTTTTGCACAAACCCAAGGAATTGATTATGAAGAAACCTTCTCACATGTGTCCAAAATGCCAACCATCAGGGTATTGGTAAGTGTGGATGCATCAAAGAATTGGAACATGTATCAATTGGATGTAAAAAATGCATTTCTAAATGGCTGGATTTCAAAGGAGGTGTACATGTCTCAACCTCCTGGCTATGAGGATCCAAGCAAGGTAGCATATGTATGTAAATTGAACAAGGCTCTTTACGGATTGAAGCAGGCACCTAGGGCATGGAACCATAGGTTGACTACTTATCTTCAGGATCAAGGATTCATCATAAGCAAAGCATACATCTTTGTTTATCAAAAGAAGTAATTCAGAGGTAATATACCTATGTGTATATGTTGATGATATCATACTCACAGGTAATGATGCTAATGGCATCAAACAAATTAAGAATCAGATGATGCAGGAGTTCAAAATTAGTGACCTTGGATCACTAAAATACTTTCTTGGGCTTGAGTTAGTCTATAGTAACTCTGGAATTTATATTACTCAGAGAAAGTATATACAGGATATGTTAAAGAAGTTTCATTTGCAGGATGCAAAAGTTGCAAGTACTCCAATGGAGGTAAATCAAAAACTAAGTGCTCATGAAGGTGATGTGCTTGAAAACATTGCAGGTTACCAAAGCATAGTGGGAAGCTTGAACTATGCTACATTGACAAGGATTGATATTGTTTATGGAGTAAGTGTTCTAAGTCAGTTTATGCACAAACCTAGGGCACCTCATTTGGAAGCTTCCAAAAGGATTTTGAAGTACCTTCAGGGCACTCAAAATCAAGGGTTATATTTTCCTTATACTCAGACTTGGACATCAAGATATATTCAGATGCATATTGGGAAGGTTGAAAAGATGATAGAAGGAGTACCTCAAGATAACTATCTTTTGCAAGTAACAAACCTATATCATGGTCTTCAAAGAAGCAACCTACTGTTGCTTTATCTTCTACAAAGGCAGAGTATAGAGGATTGGCCAATGCTACTCAAGAGGCCATATGGATCAAACTACTATACACAGATTTGGGTTTGCATAGTACATCTCCAATGATTTTTGGGGATAATATAAGCTCAATACATCTTGCAGCAAATCTTATTTATCATGTTAGGACCAAGCATATAGAGTTCCACTATCATTATGTGAGAGAGAAGCTATTGAGCAAAGAAATTCAGTTGGCTTATGTGTCTATTAATATGCAATGTGCAGACTTATTGACTAAAGCACTAGATGGTACAAAACTTTGCAAGTTTAAGTCTATGATTGGATTGCAGGACATTCAAGAAGATTGAAGAAGAAGACCAAGCCAAAATGTTTGGCTTGAGGGGGAGCTGTTGGTTCAAAATGCAAGCCTACACATTTGGCTAGAAGTTAATGAACAATTGAAACTCCATGGAAACCATTGCTAGGAAGATTTTATCCTTTACATTTATAAAAGTCATTTTTTACTTGAAAGAATCATTGTAACCACCAACAAACTCGTGGAGTTTATTAGTTCAGAAGTCACGACTCAATTTGAGACATTATGTCCTAGATTGGAGGACTACTTTTAGAGAGAGCCAAAAGTTGAATTCAAATTCAAAATTTGAATGTAGCACTTATAAAAGTAACTTGTAAAAAGTCGCAGATGTGACTCCATTTTCCTGAGTTCTCCATTTCCATATTGTAAGAGAGTGAGGTCTACATTGTAACCTACACTTTTCATCATCATTAGGCTATGATTACCAAGCCTATGATCTGTTGGTGCATTTTACCCAAGCCTACATGCTTGATATGTTTCATATTATCCTCATTTGTAAGTCACATGTGTAGTCATGTGAACACCTCTTGTAAAAGAGTACATTTTATCTCTTGTAAATGGAAAAAGAAAAAAGGAAAAGGATGGCTTACCTCATCCATGATGTAAAAGCAAATTCATGGCTCTAAATACCTAAAACCAGGAAATTTAGAGCTGAGGGAATCTCTCCTAACTTTGGGGATCACTTTTAGGTGGAGCCATTCGAATTCGAATTCAAAACTCCCTCCAAGAATAGCTATAAAAAGAGCAAGAAGGAAGAGGCGATTAGCAAGCCTTGTACGTGACCACTTCATGTCATTTTGTAGAGATTGAAGAGCTTACTCCATAGCTCTATCCTTCTACTCCCATTGTGCAAAGATTCATTGCCAATGTGGTTGTAATCATATGTGAATCTATACATTTATCATCATCTACTTCTCTGTTTTGTTCTCTGCTATACTCACTCAGACCAGTACATTCAGAAGGTCATATCGCGAGTTCTACTAGTCCTTTTTCAGTGCTTTAACTTGCGTTGGATAGCGCATACTGTCTACTTTGTGCATATAAATTTTCAAGGTCATTGGATTAATAATTTTGGAGATATCTGCATTTTACTGCTCACTGGTCTATCTCTGCAGAGCCCCGAGAATGGTGGGCATGTTCCAGAAATTGATAAATCTTTTTCTCAGTGCTCAGTCCATCATTTGAAGTGTTTTAACTTGGATTGGGAAGCTTACTAAGTCTATTTGCTATGCCCAAAAGGAATTTTTCAAATTCTTACCAGGTTGAGAGCACTGTTCATTTTTTCCAGCAGGTGTATGTCCAAAAATAGCAAGTTTTGGGAGCTAGTCATTTCACAACTAGTCTGTCTTGACTTAAACTTTTGGGATACATGTTCCAAAGTACTTGGCTGATATTTTGGTGGATTTAGGAAGCTCAAAGGTTCTACTAATCAACTCTCAAGTCTTAGTTGGCTGGTGTGAAGCTGGTTGTAGCGGCACCTACTCATCTTTGGATTGCATCCACCATCTCTCTTCACATGATCTTGTACAACATTGCTCATTAGTACAATACATCTACATTGCTCATCTATGATCTCTCTGTTATAGTCATTTCATAACAATCAACTTGTACTGCTCATATCTAAATCATGCCTTCACCAATTGCAATGATCTATAGGTTTTTGGAATCCGCTCCAAGTTCTGTACATGCTCACAAATTCTGAAGACAATCTATTCAGCCAATTTAGAGAAAAGTGCATCAAATCACTCACTGGTCAAACTCTATAGAGGTCCTAAAAAATCGGGGTTAATGATTTGATTGCTAAGTTGATTGCTAATTTGATTGCTAATTTGATTGCTAATTTGATTGCTAATTTGATTGCTAAATTAATTGTTTTTTGTCTAGTGTATCATTTTAAGTGATTCCACTTGGAATCATTAGCTTACAAAGCTAGTTAGATACCTCTAAAAGGAATTTTTCTAATTCCTACTGTACTGGAAGCACTAATCATAACAAGCAGCAGGTAAGTGAACAAAAATAGAAGGTTTTCATTGAACATTCAACTTGGAAGTAGTCTGTTTTGGTTCAATCTTTTCTCAAATCATTTCCAAAGTACATAGGCACTTATTTAGTGTCATTGGAAATCTAAGAGGGCCCACAACTCAACTCTGAAGCTACAAGGGGCTGGTACAAAGCAGGATTTGGCAATACCTACTCATTTCTTGGAGTGTCCATCCATCTATCCAAACAGAACACCCGTGTCCTAAGAGCATTTTCATTTTTTGTGGGTGTTAAGAGGGTAGTACGGACCACGCGTACCCTAAAAGTGCTCTTTGTTTTGTGTGCATATGTGTGAAGTGAATGTGTAAGTAGCCAAGAACCCTTCCTTTCCATCATATCCATCCTTGCTTATGAGCCTGAGTGCTAAAGGAGTGTTAGAGGCCGTTTCTTTAGTGCCCCTCTCATAACTTGGTGCCCCTGTTGAGGAACACATTTAATGAATTTCCAAAACCCTAATATCCAAAATCCTCTATTTGTCCCAACCAACCTTATCAATCAAGACCCCTGATTTCCATTCATATCACATATAATAGGAAGATATTCTTCCAACAACGCATAGTCTATCATTTTGGCGTAGAGGGTTTGGCAAAAATCCTTGAATCTCAAGAACCATTTATCTTTCTAGTTCTAGAATATACCCTTAGTTTCGACGTCTAGATCTTCATTCATTTGTAAGAAGGCCACTTTCAAGTTCAAATATGGCATCAATCTTCCCACACTTCTATGGAAGACCCAATGAAGATGCTACAAAGTTTTTCGACAACTTGGAAATGGCATACCTCGTCTCAAGAAGGGATCAAGAAGCTATCAAGCTAAGGGCTTTCCCATTGGTCCTAAAGGATGAAGCCAGAGTATGGTAGAACAACCTATCAAACAAAGAAGCAAGAAGTTGGGAAGTAGTGCGTGAAGCATTCGTTTGTCCCTAGGCTACTTTCCCAAGTTTCAGTGTGTGTGGAATAATTGGGAAAGTAGCCTAGGGACAAACGAAGGAGCTCCATAGTTTTTGAAAAGGGATAGATGCATCTCAGGACTCTTCCCTTCTCTGAAACAAAAGGTGGAGTCACAACTTCCAAGGACCTTTGAAGAAGCATTAGGGATAGCAAAAGTGAAGTGTAGAAAATAAAATTTTCAATTTTCCAAGGTTGAAAAAGTAGAACATATGGATGCTATTCCCCTTGTACCAACTGCACAGGTAGAGAATGGAGAAGCTTCACAACAAGATATCTTGCAGAAACTCACACAACAATTGGAACAAATAACACTCAACTTGGTAAGGAGTCAACAAAATAGACCACAAAGGGAACAAAATTGGGGACAACAACGATAAGCACAGGATTTTATATGCTACAATTGCAACGAACATGGTCATGGTATGCATAATTGCCCTCACTCTCGTAGGAATCTAAGTGATATGTATCATGTTAGGAGGCCTCCATAATACGAACAGGAATAACAACAACCGCAAGCAAATATTCCACTTGTCCCAATGGCTCAAGGTGAACAAAGGTAAGTGAATGTTTTAAAGTTGATCGAGGAACAAGAGACCATGGATATGATGCCAATCAAGAGGACAAGGTGCAAGACAGAGACCGATCTCAAGATGAAGATTCGAGTATGGGTACACAAACAAAGAAAGGAAGAGTTGCAGAAGAAAAAGCTAGTAAAAGAAATAGAAGGCCAAGGAGGAAGATCACGATGGAGGACTTTCCTCTAGGTAAGGGTATCGAACCTTATGACCTGATTGAGGATATATCTTACAAAAACCAAATATCACTTGGCCACAATTACTCCAATTATCTTCAAAGACTAGGAGGGAATGGTCCAAGCTAGGGAGCACTAGGAGGACTAAAAATAAGGACATTAATCTTATAAGAGCCAATGCATGTGACGACATGGTACCCATAGTGGATATGTATGTGAAAGGAAAAAGAGTTTCAAATGTGTACGTGGATGGTGGAGCGCAAATGTGTGATGATAGAAAAAACAATGCATAGGTTAGGCTTGGATGTGATAGGACCATCTGCATACCAAGCTAAAATGGCAAATAATAGTGTTGTTAAATGTGTTGGTGCAATTGAAAATTTAAGAGTCACAGTCTGTGATATAGAGGTTGCTTTGGATATGTATGTCATTGCAACCAAGGGCGAAGGCTACCCTATCATATTAGGATGTCCATGGTTAATCGCAATGAAAGCAGATCAAAAATGGGGTTCTGGCCTTCTAGTTCTCAAACCAAATGATAGAACAATATCAGTTACCTATGATTTGAAGGACCAAAAAAAGGAACATCATAGGTATGAAACAACTATGGATGAGGAGAGTTCTTGTTATGATAGTGATTCTAACAGTGAGGAATCGACAACCAAAAATGATTCATCAACACTTGAAATCATGGGCATGATTTTTCCAAGGAAAGGAAGATGGAGGCAAAGAGGATGATCTACAACAACCACAAAGTGAGGACCCCATGCTTGAAGCGGATCTCCAAAAGATGCTAGTAGAAGATCTCACCTTAGAGGAAAGGACCACGTACATCAACAAGCTCAAAAGGTCCCCCAAATTATTCATGAGATACAAGGTGTAATTGTTATTCAACATCATATCGAAATCAAGCTAGAATCAAAGTCAATGGCACAGAAGCTCAGAAGGATTGGAACACTTCAACAAGAGGCTCTGCTAAATGAGGTAAATAGAATCATAAAGGCTAGTTTCATTTACCCTGTATCAATTTCAGAATGGTCGTATGCAGTAGTAGTCACCCCAAAGAAGAACAGTAAATGGAGGGTGTGTGTAGACTATAAACCCTTTAATGCAGCAACAAAGAGAGATCATTTTCCACTACCGTTCCAAGATGAGATTCTAAATGAAGTGGCAGGTCATGAAAGGTACATTGTATGTGATGGATACTCAGGGTACTTTCAAATTCGGATAGCTAAGGAGGACCAAAGGAAGACCACATTCATTACGCCATGCGGATGCTTTGCTTATTGGGTAATGCCTTTTGGCTTAACCAATGCACGTGCAACATTTCAAAGGTTTATGAACTATGTTTTTCAACCATTCTTTGCATCATCAATAAGGGTGTACATGGATGACTTTTGCATATATAGGAGTAGATCTATGCATTGTCAAAAAGCTGAAGAAGTCTTGAAAAGATTGTATGAGCTTGGGGGTCGATTGAATCTTGATAAGTGTCATATTGCCAAGAAGGAGGTAGTTCTCCTTGGACATCTCATATCAAAAAAGGGGATTCAAGTTGATCCATCCAAAGTGGAAGCCTTATTGGCTCTACCTCCCCCAACAACAACAAAGTCGACCCTCACTTTTGTACAAAAGGTATGCTACATGTCATGGTTCATCCACCTTCTATCTGAAATCATATCTCCTTTACAAAAGCTTGCACAAGATAGTGTCTTTTCATGGGAGGATATCCATAGTGAATGTTTTGAAGAAATCAAAAGAGTACTTAGCACTCTACCCACATTGATGCCCCCAAATATGGAAGAGACTTTCTATGTGTGTCCAATCACAGGTGAAGAAGCAATTGGAGTAGTCTTACTCCAAAAGGATATGAAGATATCTCCCATGCATCTTGTTTACTTTGCTAGCAAGGTAATGAAAGAAAATGCGAAGAGATACACAAATGCAGAGAAACTCATGTATGCACTTATGTTTGGACTAAGGAAGTTTTGGTCTTACCTCCTTTCTAGGCCTTTCATTGTTCTTACAACAGATCATGCATTCCCATATGTGGTACAACATTGAGTATCTCATCTAGATTAGCTAAATGGGTTCTTGAACTTCAAGAATAAAACTATACATTTGTAGTAGAGGAAAGCACAAGAGCCACTCTTGCAGACATACTCACCTAAAGGAAGTGGGAGAGGAAAATATCCAATGAGAGGGATAGGGGAGAAACCTTGCATGAAGAAGAAATTTATGATGCACATATTGTATTTTTTGATGGTGCATATAAGAACCAGGCCAACAAAGCAACAGGAGGGTTTCTAATCTATGAACAAAACAAACAGCTCATATTCAAGAAAGGTATAACTCTTCCTAATGCTCATTCAAATAATGAAGCAGAGTTTGTAGCACTATGTGAATCTTTACATGAATGTGTTCAACATGGTATCAAAAGGTTGATTATAAAAGGAGACTCAATGTTGATAATTAAGCAATTGCAAAATTTTTGGTGTTGCAAAAGCCAAAATGTGTTTGAATGGTTGAAAAGGGTATCAGTGTTATTAAAACAATTTGATAATAATCAAATATGTCATGTACCAAGGAGCCAAAATAAGGAAGCAGATGCATTAGCGAATGAGCAATTTGATGGCTTCATAGCATCCATGAAGCTAGGAGTCAACAGTTTTGAAGGTCAAAAAGGATTAAAAGATATCATCGAATTTCTTGAGACTGGAGAACCACCCAAGCATCTAAACAAGGTACAAAGTCATAGACTAGCAAAGAAGGCTCTACAGTACCAAATCATAGAAGATCATCACTATGAGAAAGGTAAGGATCTTATCCTTAGAAGGGTCCCCTCATCGGATGAAATAAAGAGCATTCTAGAATCATGTCATGATCATGCATGTGGAGGACACTTCTCACATGAAATAACAATAAGGAAAGTACTTCAAGCAGGTTATACATGGCCTACACTTCATAAGGATGTTCAATATTGGTGTAAAACATGCAATAAATGTTAGATTATAGGGAATAAGATGATTATCTATGAACCATGGACACAAGTCATATCTTATGGGCCATTCGACAAATGGGGAATCGATGCAATTGGACCCCTACCAAGGACAAGCTCAGGGAAGGAGTACAACATTGTTGTAGTGGACTACATGACTAGATGGGTTGAAGCAGCTAGCACAAAACAGACATTAGCACAAGATATTGGGAAGTTCATTTATGATTTCATATGTTGTAGATTTGGAATACCTTTAGAGATAGTGTTTGATCATGGTCTAGGTTTCAGATCAGATGTTCTGAATGATCTATTGAGTAGATTGAACATAAAGCATAGATACTCCACACCCTATTATCCTCAATGTAATGTTCTTGTTGAAAAGATCAATGGATTTTTTTATAAAATCATTAGTAAGTAGGTGAAGAAGTATTCTAAGGAATGGGACAAGCAACTTACTACAGCATTATGGGCATATTGCACATCCTACAAGGCATCCTTAGGATTCACTCCTTTTCATCTAGTTACGGACAAGAAGCCTTGTTACCAATAGAAGTGGAAATCTCAAGCCTTCGCGTACTACTAAAAGAAAAAGCAGAAAGTGAAGAAGAGGTCATCCAGAAAAGGCCTATAGATCTACAACACTTGAGTACGAAAAGGGAGCTTGTAGTGGAACATTACATCAATCAAGGAGAGAAAAGAAGGGATGAATTTAACAAACAACTAAAGGATAAAGGGTTAACAGAAGGAACTCTTGTTCTAAATTATGATAATCATTTTGATAATAGGCATGATACAAAGTTCCAACCATGATGGGAAGGACCATTTCTAATCAAGACAAAGTTCAAGAATGGAAGCTATCGACTGATCATGGATATGTCAGGGAAGCTGCACAAGATGAAGGTCAATGGATGGAGGTTAAAGAAATACTCCCAGAGGATAGAAGGAAGCAATGAAAAATAGGAACAATAAATGGAGAAATACATATAAGTAGTGCTACAAAAAGATGACCCGCCTTGGAACATCAACAAACTATTTGAAGCCTAGAGACATGAATGACTCTAACCAAGGGGAGGGCTAAGTATGAGGGAATTTTTCTGAAACCCCTCCTTAATAATAACTTGTGTATAGATATGTACCCCTATAGTATTTGTATTTTTCAAACCTTCATGGAAACCATAAATATATGTATTTGAAGGAAATAAAAAGCCAAGAATAAGGTGGGTCCCACCCTAGTAAAGTAGCTACCCTTACCTGTAGTGAATGGTAGAATCAAATCCTAAGTTAAATATGGAGTAGGAAAAGTAGTTTTATAAAATTCAAACATTTAAGCTTGACCCACTCTCCCTTTTGAAGGAGTCCAAACATATTTTCAAAGACTCAAGCCCCACCATAGACTTTTGAGTCCTACACAAAGATTCTTGACAAATGGGACACATGTGATTGACTTTTGGGCCCAAAATCAAGCATATAATATTCCAAATGCCCAAACTCAGATATCAACACCCTATGAAATGGAGGTACAAATTATAGTAATTTTATGATTTATCATGAAAACATCAAAGATGTGACCATACGGGATAAGATGCACACCTTAGAATGGCTAAAACTCTTCTAGGATTTTATCAATGTTGTATTTTCTACCACACAAGTATCACATCTAGAAGATTCACCCAAATAATATCCTCTCCAAATATCTTCCCAAAAGGTCTATAAAAGGACCCCCTTGGGTGCCCTCAAAACAAGCAAGTGGTGTGCAAGTACAAGCTATTAGCACTGCGGTGATCATAGTGCTACCCCTTTGAAGGTGGAGATCTTGGCTACAAGAGAGGGGTTACACTCTCTTCCTTTATGTACTCCATATTCTTTGTATCCATATCTTGTAATGTGAGATTTATTTCCTTTTGAATCCAACCATCTCTTCTTTCCTCTTACATCTCCCACCCTTTCTATTTCTACTAATTCCTTCTCTACATTCCCCTCATTTCTAAATCCTCATCATTTCCCTTCAACTTATATCCATTGGGAAGTAAGCTTATCGTGCTCCTTGTGTTTATGTATTTAAACGTTTGTTCTGTGAATGCTAAGAGGGCAGTGCGGAACACCCGTGTCCTAAGAGCATTTTGGTGTAACAGTGAATGTACATGTGTATGTGTTACCTCTGAATGCTAAGAGAATAGTGTGGAACACCCATGTCCTAAGAGCATTTTCCTTTTGTGTGGGTGCTAAGAGGGTGGTGCGGACCACCCATACCTTAAGAGTGCTCTTTATGTTGTGTGCATATGTGTGAAGTGAATGTGTAAGGAGCGAAGAACCCTTCCTTTCCATCATATCCATCTGTGGTTATGAGCCTGAGTGCTAAAGGAGTGTTAGAGGCCATTTCTTTACTGCCCCTCTCAATGATTTAAGAAACATAGTAACCGATAGTGCCCAAGACCTTATGAAGCATCTTGCCTGGGTAGAGAACTATTTACAAAAAACGGACAAATCATGTGGATTTTTCATCGAGACAAGTCTGGAGATAAAAAGGGAAATGACTAGGGAGGTATTGAAGAAATGGTTTGTGTGACAATGAGGCTCCTGAGGTGGAGCCTGACTCATCTCCTAGAGGACTTTGGTCATCGATGGTGAATGCGACTAGGTAGGAATTTTTGAGGGTGTTGTGCTATGTTGCACTAAAGGAAAGGACTTAAAGGTAAGGTAGGGAAATCTAGTTTGAAAGGTCCAATTACAACTAGTTAGTTGTGTCATATATAATCGTTATTCCCGAGTAAGTAAGGTGATGGGAAGATCAATCTATGAGCTCCACGAATTTTTTTGTGTATTTTTGTGTTTGCATGATGTGTGGGACGGGTAGGGCAGATGCTCCTTTCTGCCTCTCCCTAATTCTCAAGACATGGGAAATGAGAAGGAGAAAAAAAGAGAAAAACAACCAAAACAAAAAAAGAAAAAGTGTGTATATATGTGCGCCAGTGTGCTATGACGGGTTAGTAGGTGGGTTGAGTCATCCTGGCCAGGTGGCTAGGGTCGGGAGTTGCATCCAATTACAACATAGGCCAACTCGTGAAAAAGTTAAACAAAAAGAAAAAGAGAAGAAAAAGTTTCCACTCCTGAGGGGGAGAGATAGAGAGGAGGAGGGCGGTGAGTTCCCAGATAGGTGTTTTTTTGCATGTATTTATCTGCGAGACTGAAATATCGGCTGCTCATTGATCGATCAGCTCGATTCCAACAGTAATGAGGGCATAGCTATTATATGTGCATAGTCATTTAGTTGTACACAACTTATCAAATTTGGCTCTCCCTATGTTACTAATAGGTCCATTTTGAAGGCAGGTAATGGTGCACGTGTTCCTTGGAAATTCTTCACTTATGTTTTGTTTTATTATGGGTGATTAGTTCTTTGGGGTGCGAGTGAGGTGACGTTTTAGAAAGCCTCATTTTGCTTATGTGTACATGGCAAGTATAAGAGCTATCAGATGTAGATGCACCAGTGGGGTACATGTTATGTCGCTTCACTTTTGTTATATTTTTGGATTAACCTTTTTTGATGAGTTTGCAGGTGAGGAGAGTATGAGGATGGTGGAGGACTTTGTCAAGATATTTCTAGTATGCATGTGTTTTTTATGAGTAATGTTATGTGTGTTGGTTGTCCATAGGCTGCGGGACGAACTTTGAGGGTCGGCTCATGAGCACATCATGGATATCCTTTTTGAGTCATTAAGCTTTGGATATTGCATTTATGTTTTTTATTAAGGGGAGCATGATATGGCTTTTGTTTGAGTTTTGTTGCAAGATAGTCTTGGAGAGTGACAACTCACACTTATGGTTGTGTCATTCATGTTTTTGGGCTTTTGTTCTTGTTCAATACAATCATGACTTGTATTGTGGAAAATGTATAAGATGACATGGTTTTGTTGAGGTTTTATTGCAAGAAATGAGATGGAAAAGAGTTATGTGAGCAAGTATGAGCAGGTTGGGAGCATCTGAGCTATGGTGATATGGATGTGAGTATATACGGGCATGGATATAGGTGATGGTGTGGACGGTAAGGTGAGTTGAATGTTGGAAAGTAATTTTCATGCATGAGGGTTATGTACAAGCAAAGAGCATGGATTATGTTTGTGTGTGATTTTTCATGCTTGAATGGTTTAGATAATCAGTTATGATGCTTTATGTGTCTTCATGGAAGCGAGCTAACTATTTGAATGAAGCAACATGTAAAAGGCAAGGTGGCATGAGCTATGGAAATGCTCATCATGGATGACTTCACAAGCAAGTGGAGGGGAGTACGTTACACAGGAAGATTGTGTTCCTTAGCCATCTAATAACAGGATGATTAAGAGAATGTAGTTGAGAGAGTGGGATCTTTTCTCAAATAATTAGAGAATTGTTGGTTATTTTACATTCATCGAGTGGTGTAAAGGTCGATATGAACATAATTTTCTTGAGTGCATGATGCCAACAAAGGAGTATATGGTTGTACGAGTATGACTGGAAGCATGAATGAATATGTGCAGTAATTATGACATGTGAGCATTGTTGAACTATTTAGTGACCATATGAAAATGGAAGACTTTTTTTAGGGTTGCTTCAAGAGAATATGGTTGTGGGAAATGCTTTGGCTTATATGTATGCCAAGTGTAGTATGCATGAAGGTGCAGAAAATGTATTCAGTTCAGTAACATCTATATTTGTTTCAAATGCTAGTGGAAGCATAGGTACCGAAAAAGGAGGATGAAGAATCACACACTAGAAGGTGGGGGTGGGCAGTGATTACTGTTGGGAGAAATGGTTGGATGCACTCAGAAGATTGAGTTGATGCTGCTAATCCTGCTTTGCACCAGCCCTCAGTGACTCCAGATATGATTAGTAGACTCCTTGAGCTTCCAAATGATACCAAAATATGCTATATGTACTTTGGAAAAGTTTTGAGTAATGACTTGATCAAAACAGAAAAGTTTGTAAATCACAAAGCTCAAAAACTTTCTATTTTTGTCTTGATACCTACTCAGTCTTTCACTCAGTATGACCAGTGTAGTTACAATTGGCAAAATTCCTTCTAGGGATATTCTATTAGCTTAGTAAGCTACCATTTGCAAGTAGAATGAGATAAAATGATAGACTATACTCAGAGAAATCATTTTAGCAAAGTTAGGGACACTCCTGACTTTTTAGGAGCTCTGCAGAAAAATACCAGAGAGCAGTTCGATGACGATTTCTCGAAAATGGCTGAACCAAACTTCTTTAAACTTTGTAGTCTTGTAGAATACTTTGTGCTGGTTCCATCAAGCCTTGAATCACTTGATTTGGTTCAGTAGATCCTGACTTATGCCTCTTTGAAATTGACAGACTTGGAGATGATGACTCAGAGAAAAACAGAGATAATGAATGTAACTCTTTCTATTAATTCACATGAATGTACAATCTCATTGGCTTGATAGATGTAGCCTAATGAGTTGGAGATGTGTAGGCTATAGTGTAGCACTCACACACTCAATGATCAAAGGTATAAGCCTCGGAAAAGTGAAGTACACCCGCGACTTTTGACTTGTAGCTTTTATAGGAGTTAAGTGAGAACTCAAAATTCAAAACTCCTAGAATCTTTCACCTAAAAGTTGATTGAGATATTCCCTCAATCAATCAATCAATTTTTCCACGACTTAATCAAGTAGGTGTGATTACATGAGATGCCAAGTCATATAGACTTTTACAAGAAGTAAAATGGTAAGAACTTATAAGCATAAGTTCCTATGGTTCTTGCTTCATGTAGAGATATCTTTCAAGGGTTCCAAGCCAAAGGTGAAGGCTTGAATTGCACCAACAGCTCCCCCTCAAGCCAAACACTTTGGCTTAAGTATTCATCTTCAATCTTCAATCACATCCTGCAATCCAATCATGGATTTGAATCTGCATAACTTGTTTCCATCCAAAGCTTTAGTAAGTAAATCTGCACATTGCATATTAGTGGACACATAAGTCAATTGAATGTCTTTGCTTAACAACTTTTCTCTCACATAGTGGTAATGAACCTCTATGTGTTTGGTTCTAGCATGATATATTGGATTAGCTGCAAGGTGAAGAGAGCTTGTGTTATCTCCAAAGATAATTCGAGGTCTAGTGTATAGACCTAATTCTATATACAAAAGTTTCAACCAGATAGCTTCTTGAGTGGCATTGGCTAGCCCTCTATACTCTGCTTCAGTAGATGACAGAGCTACTGTAGGTTGTTTCTTGGCTGACCAAGAGATAGGTTTATCACCTGCAAAACATATGTATCCTGATGTGCTCCTCCTATCATCCTTGCATCCTGCCCAATCTGCATCTGAATATACTTTAATATCAATATCTGATGTATAAGGAAAGTACAAACCATGGTTCTGAGTTCCCTTTAGATACTTCAAGATCTTCTTTGCTGCCTCTAGATGAGGTACCCTTGGTTTGTGCATGAATTGGCTTAGCACACTAACTCCATATGCTATGTCAATTTTGGTTAAGGTAGCATAATTCAAACTACCTACCATACTTTGATATCCTGTAATGTCTTGGACTTCATCACCTTCATGAGCACTAAGCTTTAGGTTGACCTCCATTGGAGTACTTGAGACTTTAGCATCCTGCAAGTTAAACTTCTTCACAATGTCCTGTACATACTTCTTTTGAGTGATATATATACCTGAATTAGTGTAAACTAACTCAAGTCCTAAGAAGTATTTCAATAATCCAAGATCATTGATCTTGAACTCCTTCATCATCTGTCCTTTGATGTGTCTAATACCGTTGACATCATTGCCTGTAATGATGTCAACATAAACACACAAGTAGATTACCTCTGTACTACTCCTCTTTATGAATAGAGAAGTGTTTGCTTTACTCATCACAAATCCTTGGTCTTGGAGATATGTTGTCAACCTGTAATTCCATGCTCTAGGTGCCTGCTTCAATCCATATAGAGCCTTCTTTAATTTACAAACATAATTTACCTTCTTGGGATCTTCATAGCCAGGTGGTTGTGACATGTAGACTTCTTCAGATATCCATCCATTCAAGAAAGCATTCTTGACATCTAATTGGTACATGTTCCAATTCGTGGATGCAGCTATACTCACCAATATTCTGATTGTTGGCATCTTAGCCATAGGAGAAAATGTCTCCTCATAATCAATGCCTTGGGTTTGTGCAAAACCCTTGGCTACCAACCTAGCTTTGTACCTGTTGATTGTTCCATCTGAGTTTCTCTTTAGTTTGTAGATCCATCTGGATCCTATCACCTTCATAGTGTCCTTCTTGGGTACCAAGTCCCAAGTATCACTCTCCTTGAGAGCTTCCATTTCTTCATCCATAGCTCCTTTCCATTCTGGTTTGGTAATTGCTTCTTCATAGGTACCTGGTTCTTCATTTAACAAATCCTTTGCAAGATATACAGAATGTTTAGTTACAAGTGATGTGTCATACCCATATCTGATAGGCTTCTTACTTTCTCTCTGAGATCTCCTCATTGCTTGAGTTGAGGATTCTGGTATATCCTCTAGCTTCTTTATTTTCATCTTCCCTTTGGACTTCCATGCCTTGAATTCCTCAAGGTTGATTGTGTCATCATCATTTGAGCTTGAGTCTTCTTTCTGGATTGGTTCCTCCTTGGTGAGCTTTGGGAAATCTTCTTCCATATCATAGGGTAGACTAACCTTCCTGCATTCATTCTCATACCATGAGTCATTCTCATCAAAGATGACATCTCTGCTTACCTTGAAGCCTTTGTTTGTTGGGTTGTAGAATCTGTATCCCTTTTGGTTCAAATCATAACCAATGAAGATACATTTTTCAGCTTTAGGGTCTATCTTTCCCCTTACCTGTGAGGGAATATGCACATATGCTACACAACCAAAAATTTTGCAATGATCCAATGATGGTCTCTTACCATGCCAAGCTTCATAAGGTTTCATGCCATCAAGAGACTTTGATGGCAACCTGTTAATGAGATAGGTGGCAGTAGATACACTCTCTGCCCAAAGATAATTTGGCAACTTCTTTTCATTAAGCATAGACCTAGCTGTTTCAACAATAAGCCTATTCCTTCTTTCAGCTACCCCATTTTGTTCAGGTGAGTACCTTGTAGTTATCTCCCTTTTGATGCCTCTTTCCTGCAAGAAATCTTCAAACTCATTGGAGAAGTATTAAACCTCTTGTGCCATATTTCTAACTCTGAAAGTTTTTTATCCTTGTAATTGTATAAAGCAATGTTCTTGGTGTCTTCTAGCTCAAAAGTAAACAATCTACCTGATTTTTCTCCCTTGGCTATCCTTCTGAATCCATGTCTTGGGTCCTCTACATATGCTCCATGTTGATTGAACCTGACCTGCAAACCTTTCTCCACAATCTAACCAACACTCATTAGGTTCTTGGTAATGGTTGGTACATAAAGTACCCTGCTCAATAAGTTCTGATTCCCATCACAAGTTTTCACATTTCCAATCTTTACAACAGAATGTTTAGTATCATCACCTGTCTGTACCTGATGTTTGCCCTTGGGTTCTTCCAAATCAGAGAGTAGAGCCACATTACCAGCTACATGGTTAGAACACCCTGAATCAATATAAAATAAATGATCATCATTTGTACCTGCTTTGGAGGTCATATTCATGATCAATAGGGAGTCATCTTGCTCCTCTGTGTAGTTGTTGTAATCCCTTCTATTTCTGAATCCACCTTGGTAGTTACCATTATGGTTGTGATTGTAATTGTTGTTGTATTGATTGTTGTATCCATTGTAGCCTTGTTGTTGGTTGAATCTGCCTCTACCTTGAGAGTATCCACCTCTTTGATAGCTTCTTCCTCTCTGATTCTTGTAGTTCTTGTAGCATTCATCTGTGGTATGATTGGATATTCCACAAATGTTGCATGATGATGAGTTGTAGGGTCTCCCCCTACCTGACTTACCTCCTCTGCCTCTTCCTCTTGAGGATCTACCTCTCCCTGCATAGTTTGCTTGGGAGGTAGAACCTTCTTCATCAACCTTCTTACTTTAACCTTTATCTTTAACCTTCTTATCAGTATATAGAGCAGAGGGGTTGTTACCTTTTGATTGATCTCCTGCCTTTGTAAACTTTGCTTCATATGTGAATAGTTGACCCATGAGTGTTGTGAGATCTGGGATATGAATGTCCATGTAGAGGTCCATTGCAGTGGTGAAGCTTTCCCACTTATCATCTGCCTTGAGTCCATTTGTTACTTGCCTGACTATTTGCTCCTCTTCAATCTCCTCTCCAATGCTTGCTAATTGATCTCCCACATCTTTAATCTTGGTCACATATTCTGAGACTGATTGCGTGGGCTGCTTCCTAAGGGTTGTGAATTCAATCCATAGTTGATTCTTCCTGGCCCTTGTGTTGGAAGAGAAATATGTTGACAGAGTTTCCCAAGTCTCTTGGGAAGTCTTACAGTTCCTTATATGAGGTAAAAGGAAATCAGATATAGAGTTAAGAAGGTAAGACCTTGCCAAAGCATCTTTTGCACACCATTGGTTGAGCCTCTCTTGTTCATCCTTGGTGGGTAGTCCTCTAGCTTTGAATGAGGGCAATTCCTCATCTCCTGATATGTATCCAAATAAGCTTATTCCTTGTAGATAGGTCTTCATCCTTAGAGACCAAGCTTGGTAATTGTTTCTGTCCAATTTGTCAATAAATGAAGGAAAACCATCTCCCATGTTTACCTTATTTGCTCTGATACCACTGTTGGGAGAAATGGTTGGATGCACTCAGAAGATTGAGTTGATGCTGCTAATCCTGCTTTGCACCAGCCCTCAGTGACTCCAGATATGATTAGTAGACTCCTTGAGCTTCCAAATGATACCAAAATATGCTATATGTACTTTGGAAAGGTTTGAGTAATGACTTGATCAAAACAGATAAGTTTGTAAATCACAAAGCTCAAAAACTTTCTATTTTTATCTTGATACCTACTCAATCTTTCACTCAGTACGACCAGTGTAGTTACAATTGGCAAAATTTCTTCTAGGGATATTCTATTAGCTTAGTAAGCTACCATTTGCAAGTGGAATGAGATAAAATGATAGACTATACTCAGAGAAATCATTTTAGCAAAGTTAGGGACACTCCCGACTTTTTAGGAGCTCTGCAGAAAAATACCAGAGAGCAGTTCGATGACGATTTCTCGAAAATGGCTGAACTAAACTTCTTCAAACTTTGTAGTCTTGTAGAATACTTTGTGCTGGTTCCAGCAAGCCTTGAATCGCTTGATTTGGTTCAGTAGATCCTGAGTTATGCCTCTTTGAAATTGACAGACTTGGAGATGATGACTCAGAGAAAAACAGAGATAATGAATGTAACTCTTTCTATTAATTCACATGAATGTACAATCTCATTGGCTTGATAGATGTAGCCTAATGAGTTGGAGATGTGTAGGCTATAGTGTAGCACTCACACACTCAATGATCAAAGGTATAAGCCTTGGAAAAGTGAAGTACACCCGCGACTTTTGACTTGTAGCTTTTATAGGAGTTAAGTGAGAATTCAAAATTCAAAACTCCTAGAATCTTTCACCTAAAAGTTGATTGAGATATTCCCTCAATCAATCAATCAATTTTTCCACGACTTAATCAATTAGGTGTGATTACATGAGATGCCAAGTCATATAGAATTTTACAAGAAGTAAAATGGTAAGAACTTATAAGCATAAGTTCCTATGGTTCTTGCTTCATGTAGAGATATCTTTCAAGGGTTCCAAGCCAAAGGTGAAGGCTTGAATTGCACCAACAATTACCAGCCCCTTGACATGTCAGATGATAGGAGGAGGGAAATGCCCCTAAATGTACACACGGGGGGAATAAAAAATGTTAGCACGTAATTTTTTTTTTTTGGGGGGGGGGAGGGGGGCGAGAAGAAGCACATGATTTTTTTTTTTTTTTGGGGGGGAGGGGGGGGAGGGGGACTCTCTTTTTCTCTGGGTATCTCATTGCTTCTCTGGCTTTTGGCATGGAGAACAGCAAAAAAGGGGGGGGGGGGCATCATTTTGCATAGTGCATTGGGGGTTGTGTGCCTATTAGAGAGAGAATATGGGGTGTGTTTTTGTCGTGTTTTGCACTTCGACCGAGACGGTAGGTGTTCTTGATGACCAAGAGAACAACTTAGGGTAGGAGACCAACGAGGAGGGGAATTCGGAAGAGCACACAGGTATGAAGAAGATAGAAGGCAACATAGAAGGTGGGGGAAGGCAGCAAGAGTGAAGGGAGGAGAGTCCAAGGGTGGCCCATGCCATGCACTCTTGACATCAAACCCCGTTGCACACTTGGAAAGGGGGAGAGGGTACAGAAGCTTACAATAGTTGACAGGAGAAGGGTCGGGCTCATTATCCCTTGATGATGGAATTACGGGTGTGTTAATAGGCAGTTCAGTAGAGGCACAATAGAGATATGCCATGAAACGTACCCCTCGTGGAGGCATTGGAGATCTCAAGAGGTGGCATGAGCCTGGGTTTTATAATGACCACAGAATTGTATGCAAAATGATTAAATAAAAGGATCATGTCTTTCTGGAGACTGGACGAAGATACACAATCATGGAAAAGGGTAACTTCATCATGTTGTTGGGATGGAGCATGCATGTGGGAAGGAGCTTAACAGTGGTCATCAGAGCTTCATAGAAGCTTTGCATGCTCCTACTCAAGGCCTCGTTGTTGAGAAAGAGGATTCGACAGTGCAATGACACAAGTAACTGATTGATGCAAAATTGAATCATCATTAATTTATACAACTTGTAGCTTATCGGGGTCCTCTCTATTCTGTAATGTTGGACAAACATTTGATGTCTTACTTATGCCCTGAAGTAGATGAATTTGGTGAAGTTGCCACATAAGCTCCACACAAGCTCAAGGAAACAAGCCCCCGATAAATATGCGATGACGAGTGTGTGGAGGTTTGATTTCTGGAATGATGATGTGGCAGATTAACTTGTAAAAACAAAAAAACTATGTTTGTAATAGAACTCCACCGCCGTAAGTAAGTTCGCCGCCAACGCGCGGAAGATTTCTCCCTATCTCTCTGCTTGTATCTCTGCATCGATCTCTGCATGCAGGTTTTACACACCATAGCTGCTGCGCACCCTTCAGTATGGTATCAGAGCAGGAGATCCTCACGCAGATTTGAATACTGAATAACTTTCCCCGAGACCGACCCTCCTATCCCTTAGGCGTTAATATACGATTCAGACAGTGAATCAAATTTCCCACAGCATACATGCACATTTACCGTGCATCCTAGGCAAAGCCTTTCCATTTCTTGGATTTCTGTAGTCTCGTCATGCGCAGCTTGGCACGTTCTCAAGTACAGATCTAAATGACTACGTAACTTCAACCCACGGAACCGAGGGCATAAAAGAATCTGAGGGCTTCCGTGCTCCGACTTTCAAGATCCTTGTTGTCAACGATATTGTATGTCTGTGAAAGATTGATTGAGATCAATGGAAAATTACAGAATTATTGAAGGTGATTATGCAGGACAGGGGTGCAACCTAGTATGCCGTGTAGAATATGGGAGAATGGTTACAAGGTTACAAATAAGGAAATAAGGTTCTTAAACAACGAAATTTCGGAAATTATTGTGAGGTATTCTATTGTCAGGTACACATTTGAGTTTGGTTTTTTTCCTTGAGTGCATGTGGCAGGTGGCGTCATGCATTTCTCTTGTGGGTCCTTGAATGGACAATACTCATATGTTGTGAGATGACTGTATGATATTGTGGGTCCTTAATTGGACAACTCACGCGCCTTGTGAGGTTTCATATTACCTTGTTGAAAACCTTGAATTTAAACAAAAACTCAGGGACGTGGTAAGGTTTTTAACTGGGGTATTCTCATGCTTGGAGATACTCTGGTGATATAGGTAGAAGACCAAAGAGAAGATAGTCCAAAGACCTCGTGTATCGATCATGGGATAAATGTATATTTTTGAGGCCTCCCGACATAGTATATTTGCTTACGTTCAGCCTCTCATTGATGCTTTTACCCAGAGTTTGGGTTTTTGGAGTGGATTGACTATAGTTGACTTGGTTCATATACACTTTGGACAAAGGAGACTCTACAGAAATTTTTTCGAAGAGGTAAAACTTGAGCAGATAAGTGCATAGAGACACAGGGAATGCTTAGAACAAGAGAGAAACCTTTGAGATCACTTGTGAAGATTCAGTTTTTGGTGCATATATTTAGAAAAACTGTCGAAATGCTGTCGAATTTTTTCTAGGCCTCACCATAAAATTGCCATAGCATAGAGAAGTGCTAAAATTACAAAGATGGGTGATAATATTGCATAAATAATTGGTGATAAGCTGAATAAAGATAATTATCACATATGATCGTATAGGATGAAAAAATTCTTGATGGGAAAAGGATTATGGGGATTAGTGAATGGAGAGGACGAGTGTCCTGAGTTGCCAAAGAATCCAAATGCAGAACACCAAAGGGAATATAAAACATGGATAGAAAAATCTAGAAAGGTTCTCCATTGGATTTTGATATGTATATCAGAGAGCCTGATTCCAAATATTATGAAAGCTAGCACATCGAAAGAAGCTTGGGATATAATCCATAAGATATATGGTACATCGATGGAAGCTAGAAAAATTCACTTAAAGCAAAAGTTGCATAGCGTATGGCGTGGAAATAGGTCCATAACGGATTATGTGGCTGAAATTAAGAAGATCACTGATGATTTAGCTTCCATAAGTTGCACGATTGATGATGATGATATGGTTTCAGTCATGCTAAATGGTCGAGGATCGCAGTACAAGAGCTTAGATACTTCTATCTCAGTGAGAGGCACTATGCCAGATTTTGATGAGCTAGTAGCTCTTTGCATGACACAAGAAGTGAAACTTGGTTTCAATGCATCTGGAAGTGGCAATTTGAGAGATCATGCATTCTTTCAGCATAGAAGAGGTTCTAATCGTGGACGATCATCTTCTAGAAATGTAAATACAGTGGATATGCCAAGAGGTAGAGGAAGATCATACTCTAGAGGTAGAGGAAGATCACAGGCACCTAAGAATTGTTACCATTATGAAAAGTACGGCCATTTTGAGAAAGATTTTTATTATAAGCAGAATAGTCACTACAAGAAATATGAGCGTATAGCGACGGTTAAGGCGACAGAATTTTATCGCTATAAAATTGTAACTTGCATCGTAATTAGCATCGCGCGCCGACCGTCGATCAAACGACGCAGAAAATGACGGTATTTTCGACTTGTGATGCGACAGGATTGCGATGTTCTCATAAAACATCGCTAAAACGACGCAATTTAAAAGCGTCGCATAAGCGACACTTTTTTGCATCGCGTAGACGACGTTAGTTACCGTCGCATAACCACATACACATGCATGTTTCATACATATACACATGCATATACATATACACATATATATATATATACATATACATATACATATACATATATATATATATATACACACACATATACATATACATGCATATACATGTACACACACATACATATACATGCATATACATATACACACACATACACAAGAACATGCACATACTCATACACACATATACATTTATACATGCACATGCACATACATACATATTATACACATATATACACATGCACATACATACATATACACACACATACATATACTCTTAGGTACACACATATGAATAAATTGTATAATTAAAGTATTCAAACACATATACACATGCACACACACATGCATATACCTACATATACACATATACATGCACATATACACACATACACATAGAGTTATACATATACATGCATATATATATACACACACATACACAAGAACATGCACATATTGATACATACATATACACTTATACATGCACATACACATACATACATATACACACACATACATATGCACATACATACATATACACACACATACACATACACTTAGGTACACACTTAGGTCAAAGAGGAAGAGGTAGAAGCTATTATGAGGCACATGAAAATTTGGCAGCTCAAAGTTCATATAGAGACTATGGCAGAGATAATATGTTTGCGATGGAGCATGTGTTGAATAGTATGTCAAAACCTGGAAACGATATGAACTCGTACATAGACTCTGGTTGCACAAATCACATGATGAGTATAGGAAATTGGTTTGAATCAAAAGAGGCTTTGAAGACTAAAGAGTATGTAGCAACTGGTGAAGATACCTTACATGTGATTAACGATGTTGAAAATGTACCGCTAGTACAAAGAAATGGTGTTCGAAACACATTAAGTGATATCTTACATGTGCCTAGCATTACAAAGAACCTAGTTTTGGTTGGTTAGCTAGCGGATCAAGACATGGAAGTTATTTTCAATAAACATGGCTGTTTTATACATGATTTCAAATATGGAAAAAGAGGAAAATTACTTGGTCACGAGAAGAAGATGGGTAGATTGTTCACCTTTGACATGGGTACACCCCTTTATGAGAACATGTATACCGAAAATAGTGGATATTCAGATATAGCTGAATTATGGCATAAACGAATTGATCATATCAATTTGAGAAAATTGAAGTTCATGGAAAAGCAAATGTTAGTGCGTGGACTGCCAAGATTTGATCATTTAAACTTTGAAAGAATTTGTGAAGCACGCGTATTCGGGAAACATCAATGTATGAAGTTTCCAAGAAGAGAAATACATAGGAGGAGACCATTAGAGGTAATCCATAGTGATGTCATTGGACTTGCTAGAACAAAATCAGTTGGTGGCTCACTATATTTTTTGATATTTATTGACGATTATAGCCGATATACATGGATTTACTTCCTCAGACATAAGAGTGAAGTCTTTGAGTGCTTTGTGAGATTTAAAAATATGATTGAAAAACATTTGGGAATGTATATAAAATACCTACGATCAGATTGAGGGGGAGAATATATCTCAAGAGAATTTGATCAATACCTAAGTGATCATAGAATCAGAAGGCAATTATCTTGTAGATACACACCACAGCAAAATGGTATTGCATAGCGTAAAAATCGTGTGATAGAGGAAATTGCTAGAGCCATGTTGAATGAAAAGAACATGCCAGATATGTTTTGGGCAGAAGCTTGTCATACGGATGTCCTTGTTATAAATAGAGCTCCCACAAGCATGGTTCATGATCTCACTCCTTATGAGAGGCTATGGAAGTATAAGCCTAATGCTAGCTATTTACGAGTGTTTGAAAGTATTTGTTATGTGCATGTGCCTAGTCAGTTGAGACACAAGTTTGAGGCAAAATCTGAAAAGTGTATATTTGTTGGGTACTGAGAAGAGAAGAAAGGATATCGATGTTATTATCATGTTACAAAAGAATGTATAGTCAGCAGAGATATTATATTCGATGAAAAAGCATCATGATATGCACCCAAAGACATGGCTGTGATAGAGAATGATACGGATGATTCTATGCATAATGTTCATGATGAGCCAGGAACAAGTCGTAGGAATTTTGACCATGAAGAGAGTCACGACTATGGTTCATATGAGTTCCCTACGCCTAAAACGTCATGGAGTGAAAATGCAAAGGACTATGCAAGAAGAAAGGAGAAAGGGAAAGATATGTATATGTCTGATTCAGATATTGAAGATGAGATAGTTACGCCTGGCACGTTGAAAAATATGAAGGAAAAATATGTTCCCCCACACGCAAGGAAAGAGACACATGAAGAAACACCTTTGAGATGATCTACGAGAGTAAAACATCCAGTGGATATATTGAATCTATACAATAAGTCTATGAAGCTTCATTATGCATACATGACAGAAAGAATTAAGCATGAGGAACCAAAGAATTTTCATGATGTGTCACAAAGTGAAGATTAGTGCAAAGCAATGGATGATGAGATGAATGCATTGAAGAAGAATGATACATGGGAATTAGTGAAATTGCCACTGAATAAGAAAGCTATTGGATGTAAATGGGTATACAAAGTGAAATGCAAAAGTGATGGTTCATTGGAAAGATTTAAAGCACGCTTAGTTGCAAAAGTATATGCACAAGTATATGGATTGGTTTATGATGAAACGTTTAGTCCAGTAGTAAAAATGACAATGGTAAGAAGTGTGATGGCATGGGCTGCTATGAACAATTGGAAGTTGTATCAAATGGATGAAAAAATGCATTTTTGAATGGAAAATTACATGAGGAAGTCTATATGCAACAACTAGAAGGTTACGTGCATCCAAAATATCCTGAGTATGTATGCAAGTTAAAGAAAGTGCTTTATGGTTTGAAACAAGCTCCAAGAGCATGTGCGAACGATTCAGTAAGAAGTTGTTGGATTTGAAATTTATGCAATCAAAGGCTGATTATTCATTGTTTGTATGGAATCAAGGAAGCGAAACGATTCTGTTAGTGATTTGATGATTTGAAAAGGCAACTAAAATCTGAATTTTTGATGTCAGATTTGGGAGAGCTAAAATACTTTTTGGGAATTGAATTAATTTCAATGAAAGAGGGAATTTGGATGATACAACGCAATTATATGCTGAAAATGCTTAAAAAATTTGGTATGAGTGCTTGCAAACCTGTTGATATGCCACTTGATGCTAATGTTAAACTTATGGATGATGGAAAGTACTTGCATGATGTCAATATGTATAGAAAAATGGTTGGAAGTTTAATTTATGTAACAAAGACAAGATCGGATTTGAGTTTTGCAATTGGTTTGATGAGTCAGTTTATGCATAAACCATGTAGAGTGCACTTGGATGCAGTCAGACACATATTGCGATATGTGAAAGGAACATGTAATTTTGGCTTGTTTTATGAGAGAAAAGATTAGCCATGTCTATATGCATACACAGATGCGGATTGGGCAGGAACTATCATGGATCGAAGGTCAATGAGTGGATTTTCATTTTTGCTTGGAAGTGCAATCATTTCTTGGAGTAGCAAGAAGCAACCAATTGTCGCTTTGTCAAGTACCGAAGCTGAATATAGAGGCATTACACAAGCCGTTTGTGAAGCAACATGGATTAAGTACCTACTCGAAGTCATGGGAGTCTACATCGATGGAAAAGTGGTCATCTATTGTGACAATGTGAGCAGCATTATGCTATCAAAGAATCCAGTTTATCATGCGAGATCGAAGCACATCGAATTCATTATCATTTTGTTCGTGAGAAATTCATCGAAGGAGAAGTGGAGCTGATCCACATCAGTACTGGAGAACAAGTGGCGGATATCTTCACCAAATCTCTTCCCAAAGAAAAGTTTATCTATTTCAGAGAACCTTTAGGAATTAGAAATGTTTAGTTTGTATTTAGATTTCATTTCATGTTATTTCATCTTGTATGGACATATGTATTTCTTTCTTTTTGTATTCAAGCTCATTCTGAGCTTGAAGGGGAGATTGATGTGGCAGGTTAACTTGTAAAAACAAAAAAACTGTGTTTGTAATAGAACTCCACCGCCGTAAGTAAGTTTGCCGCCAACGCACGAAAGATTTCTCCCTATCTCTCTGTCTGTATCTCTGCATCGATCTCTGCGCTGCGCACCCTTCATGAAAGACGTCAAGGGGTTCTGATTGTATGGATTTGATATGTTAAACGTATGAATATGAGGTTTGACAAGCCCTCTGAGGCAGCTACGCTTGTGGTTTACTAGGGTAATATTTTAGTTGCATCCGTCTCGTTTTGGACGCTCGTGGGGAGGCATTCTCTCGGTGCCATTTGTGTTTTGCCCATGCGAATCAACAGGACATCTTCATACGCCAAAGATTTGGGTGAGCTTTGCAATTTTTTTGCATACATCATGCTTGGAATTTGTGTGTGCTATAATTTTATGGATGGTTTGGTATGCATGGGTTAATGCTGCGGATTTTATATGCAGTAAAGTGCTGCAGCTCAAAGCGTTGATATAGGATCTTCTTGCTGTGATTTTCTTTGTAAGATTTAACAAGAAAATTTTTTTTTTCGTTTGCTTCTCTCTCCATCGTGGTGTCAAGCCTTTTGCTCGAGTAGATGTGGGTTATGGTACCGTAGATACAGGGAAAGGGATCTCCTAGCCTGTTTTTGACGTTGTGTGTTATAGAAAGCTTTGCGAATAATGCTTTTCAATGCACCTATGACATAGCAAATATTTGTGCATCGCCTTGAGATGTATAATTTCGTGATGATAGGTTCAAGCCCCGTGTCCCACGGCATGCCAATATGTCATCAATTTTCATCAATGTGATTGAACAATTCTTCAAATCTTTGTCATGCATTCTATTTATGGATCGAATTTCTCCCCATGCTAATTATCTATCTGCTATATGTGGGAGATTATAAGCAAAAGATCATTACAGAGCATTTTGAAGATAATTTTAGTGCTTACGCGATGCCATTCAACTTGGACTTACATGAGGAACGAGGGACGTATCGATAAGCCTGTCATGCCAAGTTGCCGATCCGGATTCTATGCAGAAGGATGTAGTCATTAGAGCACGATTATTTTTAGCAATACTTGCCATGCTCATCGATAAAACCATTTTCATTTATGTTAAAGTTGTTGTACCAATAGGATTGATATGGGATGCACTTAGGATGTCGAATAGTGAATGAGCAATTAGTAATAAACCTCGTTGTAGAAAAAAAATGTGAGTGTATATGTGTGAAGGAAAGTGAATGTATGTATGTGTGGTTTTTCCTTTTGGTGAAGGTGTATGTGAGTACGCATGTTATCGAGTGAGTGAAGAAAAGGGAGAGAAAGGGAGAATGAGAGAGAGAGAAAAAAGTGTGCGTAAGAGGGTGTGCATGTGAGTGCATGCGAGGTGTATAGGGTTGCTCGGTGTGTGGAAGTATATGTGTATGCAAGTGTGAGTGTGAGAGTGAGTGAAAAATAAAGTAAAGAAAAGAGAAAGAGAACGGGGAAAAAGTGCATGAGGACGTAAGAAAGAGTCAAGTGTGAGAGTGAGAGGATAGAAAGAGGGGGTTAGAGAAGGAACGATATCTGTGTGTGAGTAGGTATGTATGTGTAAAAGTGAAAGTGAGTAGTGACGAGTAAGCGAGTATAGAAGTGTGTATGCAAGAGTATAAAAGAGAGTGTAGGAGTGTGCATGAGAAGGAGAGGGATTATGTGACACGAAAAAAATAAGTAAGTGTGAGAGAGAGGTGTACAAGCTACTGTATAGGCAAGAGAAGTATCACTTTGAAGGATAGTTGTGGGCTCCAAGTAATACAATTGGGCCGATCCCAACAGATTTGGGCAAAACATAGGCATATAGCTATATCTTTTCCTTTGGCATAGGAACGTATCATTTTTGCGATCCTATTGGGGATCGAAAAAGTGATTGCATTTGTGCATGTTTGCGATTCTAGAGTGAGATAAGTTTTCCCAAAAATATGAATTGAAGCAATCTAGTTGCGAGAAAATACCTTCTTTGCGGCTTCCTAAAAGCACTTCAAACATGTGGAACATTCGAAGCCATCCATACCATGATCCAAAGATCTTCACCTTAATACGATCAAAATTGAATTGACACTAGGTTGAGACTTGGAAAGAACATCCAAATCCATATCTGACGATTTGAGGCAACCACTACTCAAGAGGCAACCTCAATTGCGATCATCGATCTGACAGCAGAAACTTTTGTCCAAACCTCACGTATTTCACCTCCACACCCTCCATCCCGACCCAGAACCCAAGAGGCACAACCTACAACCATAGTCTTTGAGATCACCCAAGCAGAAGAGACAATTTTCCATACACCACCCCATTCACCACTGCATACTGAAGTTATTGTAGGAACCACCAAATTAATAACATCTAAAACCCTCTTTAGTTTCTGTGCCTCTATCTTCCATGTAGAATTATTTTCCTCTATCAATAACCAACCCATTGAAAGCTACCTCCATAGCTTCACCCAAACCTATCCTTGGCCATGCATTCAAACACCTTGCCTAAGGTTGGCCAGCCCCAACTACCACCCTATTAGGAATTCCTGTGACACAATGCTACCCAACTGTTTCCACCTCCAGTTCTACCTCCACAACCTACCTATTTTTCCTTATTTTGATTTCACCCACCTTCAACCACCCTACCACTACCATGGGCTTCTTTTCTTAAAGCCATGCTCTGAATGCCCACTCCATCTTCTTGAGTCAGTTTTAATACATTTTTAACATCTTCACTATTCACTAACACAACAAGCATCACACCTATCGTACCAATCTTCATGGTAGCAACATCACTCACAACCATGTTTGATGCCATGGAAATATCAACACCCACAGCACCTCCCCCACCCCCTTGCTTCTACCTTCTCTCGTTTCCCCTCCACCCCCATCGTCAGCACTCCTAACACCATTAGGCATGGCATACACTATCTCACTCCCCAATTTCCATCCCGCTACATTTTCAACTATCAATACAGCATCCATAAATGTAGATGATGCATTATTAACAATGATGCAATGTGCCACTCAGTTAAAATGAGTACCAAAATTTGGAATCCGGGAACACATATATTACTTTGGAGGCTACACACTTACAAGAACGCATAATTGAATTAGAGGATAGCAACCAAGAAATTGCATAATCAATATGAAACTTTATAGCACACACACAATAACTTGGATGCCAAGCTAAAAAATATCAACCAAGAGTTGGTAAATCCAATCAAAGATTATTTATGCACCCAAATGGATTGCAACACCAAACTCCAAAGAAACATGTCCCTCCTACATCAACATATGGCAATGGCATTAGAAGAAAATAAGCACCTTCAACAAGTGAACCAAGACAACCTTGAAAACTGCAATGGAGAGTACACCTAGAGCACACATCAGTCCCTCCGAATTCCAATTTGTGCCATCAAAGACAATCTGCATTCTTTTAGAAGAATATGCCAGCTTCCTCGACTCATATGATCAGTTACAAGATGAGCTCAATCAGTTACGTAGTCAGTAGCCATCTATCAGTACATAGGTGCTAGAGGCTATCCCAATTAATGTCACTCCATAGGAGATTGAGGCCTTGTAGAAACAAATAGAAGAGTTACACACCAAGCTATTACAGTACGAACAGCTTCCATCTCCACAAAAGGTGCTTGAATGCGAAGAGCTAGTGGAAATTCGAGTAGATGAAACATTTGAAAATGCATATGAACCTCAACTGGTCCCCAACGGTCCTATCACTGAGGAAGACGAGGAGACATATGAAGCACCCATTCCTCAGAGGTTCAATCAAGTCAAAGGGATTGGAAGTACGCCTGATGACCATGTGACACTTCAGATACATTCAATGTCAAATCTTGAAGAAAAGGTTCTCAAGTTAGAATATTTTCAAAACCTATCCCACACACTATGATCACAATCTCTGAATTGCAATATATGCCTTATTTCATGCTTTTGACCGATTACAATGTAGAAGTCAAGCGAGTGGTAGGAGAAGAGTTAATGTTCTCCATCTAGTTCCAACTAAACGATCTCTCAAAGAGGGCTATGTGTGTCTATGTGTGTGCATGTTAGTGTGCTTCTTGCTCATGCATTTGTATTCCACTAGCTCATGGTCATCATATCACCCTCATCTCTCCGTGGATTGATAATTAGGAGGTGGATCTGCTCACATTGCTGCTTACTATTGTGCTAGAGTGACACCCTATCAAGAGAAAAACCTTCCATCCAAAACTTATCTAGAAGGTGCTCTCCTTTAGCAATACATCATACCATTTCAAGAAGTGTTCTACTATTGTGCTCCACAACATATTTTGTTGAAGTGTATATGGCATGTACATTGGTGTGCAATACCTCTTTCATAAAGAAAAGCATTAAATTCTCATGACATGTATTCACCACCAGAATCCTTACAAAGACTCAAAAGCTTATTTCTACTGAAACTCTTAGCCATAACTAAAAATATTTTGAAGACATATAATATCTCATTCTTTGCTTTCATAGGATACACCTAAGTATGGCCGGTTGCATCATCAATGAAGGTAAAAAAATATACATGCTTGCCAAAAGATGGAGTCTTGATTGGACCACATACATAACTATGAACAAGTTACAATTTTTTAGTAGCATGTGTAGTACCTATTGAAAATCAAGCTCCAAATTTAGGAGCATGTGAACCATCTTAACTAATGAAACTTGGAGAATCATGAAGAAAGGAACCAAGCATATGTATTTTTGGATTCAAAACTAAATTTGAGTCCCTCTCATTACCCTCAAATCAATCACCTATCATACCTAGGTATGGTGAACCCTATTTTTCTACAAAAAGAGCATCCTATCATTTGAGGAATCCTTTCCCAATAATATAAAAACACTGTGTACTTTGAATTGGGGAGATCCCGCATGTGTTATCACTTTTAAATTTTCAATAAGCTAGTCAATCCCTTGCTAAGTGATCCCTCTACTTGTTTGAGATTTTTACTATACTTTGAGTAGCCATAGCTCACAGTCTATTTTTTCTATCAAGGATCTAGTTAGTTACGAGTGTTGAGCAAAGTTCCCTCTTCATATGGCATCCGTTCTTATAATATTTTCCTTGTTAAAAACCCAATATATTCTACTAAATTTTTCTTGAACATCAATTCTAAAATTTCCATATTATTAGATAAATCAAGTCTTGAGTGAACAATGGTCTTTGTGTGCATATTTAGCGAAGGTAGTGAATAGCATATCTTGGAGGCATTGGTTTTCAGAGTAGAAGCAATTATTTTGTGTGGGATATCTTGCAATACGAAGGTCTCATAATCTAGTTCAGGTGACCAAAATTTATCGAGTTCATTCTATAGCAACTCAAAGAATCATTGATTTGGTTGAATAGAGGTATCTATGAACATACCTAAGAGGCCATTCATGTGTCAAGCTACATAGGAAAGTGTACATTTTCTTATCACTGATATTAGAGCGATTTACATATGTAAAGATACTGAACGAGAACCAAAAGAAGTTATTGAAGGTGTTGGAAGAAGAGGAGCTAGTGATTCGAGTTCAAGGGCATACATACAACTCAAGAGAAGTCAATTATTGAAGAAGAAAGGCATCTACCCCATCTATTTTGGTATTTATGAAGTACAGAGGTAAAGTGTTCTTAATATTCATCATTCTTCTTCCATACGAAATACTTAAAAGACTATATCATAGTCCACCATGTCAAAATATAGCATCTGGATTGAAAAGCTATATAAGAACAACTATTAGCCATGGATGTTTAGAATGTCTAGCTTTCTCATGTGAAATGCTTTATGAAGACTTATTATTGGAATAGATGCCAAGCCTAGATTGGGAAATAATCCAACTCTTGATCAATTTAGGATCTTCACATAATGGAGGAGATAAGAGGGTTATTTTTATCTTAGCATATTAGCAATGCAATGAGAGGGCATATTTAGGATCTAGTCACTTCAATGAAAAAGTGGGAAACCCTAGAAATTTTTTACCCTACTTCAACCAAAGATAAGATGATTCAATTGAAAAATGAACCCAATAATATGAGAAAGCCACCTAGTAGCAACATCAAAGACCACATACTAAAGATCAAGGAATTAAGTGATGCATTGGGATCCATTGTATATGTGAGAAATGATCTTCCCAAATTCAAGCAATTAGTAGCCTTAATGGTTAATGAAGAGATGAATAATGGAGGGTCAAAGCATTTGAAGCAAGTAAAGGAAGAGGTAGAGGATGAATCAATGCAGAGGTAAAGCAAGGCAATTAAGACGATCAAATGGATACTTTGATAAAGATCAAGGGAGAAAGTTCTCTTCATCATGAGGAAGAGGAAAGTATAGAGGAAGAGGTAGAAGGTACAATCAAGCTCATGACAACAACAATCAGATGGATGCTAGATATGTGACAAATATGGCCACTATGCAAGGGATTTCTATCAGGGGGACAAGAGCTACTCATCTTACAAAAGAGCAATGTAACTATAGTCTTGCTTCAAATGAGAATGAAATCATCTTAGCCATGATGAAGTTGGTTGATTATGAGACACACGGGTCAAGCATATGATACATCCATAGTGGATGCAACAATCACATGAGTTGCAGCAAGGACTTCTTCTCAAATATGAAAATATCATCAACCAAAAGGCATATGGAGATAGGTGATGATACCCCCCATGCCATCAACCTTTGCATATGAACAATCTTGAAAATTGCAAAAATATATCATGCCTTAATTTTGTTACATCTCTTACACACGCTACATGTAAGAGAAATATAAACTTTCCACGCAAGTCCGATATCAATCTTGAAAAAATCTCAATAGAAACATTTTAGCAACAGTTAGCAATAAACATGCTCTTGAATAGCATGCATATATTGAGATATAGTTTGTTGTTCAATCTACCTGTTGAATATTTGATATGACTACTATGTCTCAATTGCGTACAAGATAATAAATACATCTCAGCTGCATACACCAGTTACGTTCATGCATAAATACAATAAAAAATGAACATCCAATGTATAAGAATAGCACACATGTTCTGTGTGCTATGATGCAAAGAGACAATAAGCTGAGACGCAAGACCTACTGGAATGTCTCGAAAGCAGCTTTGAGAGTTGCTACCATTGCACTAACAATGCACAAATACATGAACAAGAGACTATAATTTCATTGTAGAAAGATAACAGAAAAACGCAGCAGATTGATACCTATGATATTGGAAACTCTGAATATGTACATACGATATTCCATGTCATGAACAGCACTATTGTCTATATAAATACTAAAAGTGTTGCACACCAAGTAGGCTTGTATATCATAGAACTTTAGAAGTAAAGATACAAGAGCATGAAGATACTAACGCGCAGGGTATTTAAAGTTGTTTATTACAGCGCAAACTATCAAAGAATTCATAAACAAAAATGTATGAACATCTATAAGTGAACTTACGATAGTACAAATCTGCATATAGCTGATGCAATAACTAACGTTTCTCTCAGACTTCGTCGATGCGCAGAATAAAGAAAGTACAACACCATCAGAATGAAAACGTAGCTTTGTTCGAACTCGCTTAGCCTAGTGGGTGACGTCTTGAAGCTGTGGGAGGAAGTCCTGAGTTCCAGTCTTGACTGAACATGTCCATGAGTCTCTCATGATGAGCGCCTCTAACTTATGAGGTTGAGTGTGTGTGTATTTCCAGTTCATTGTACCAAAAAAAAAAAAAAACGTAGCTTTTGTTAGAGGAACAGCTACTAATTCTGAAGACAAGATCGAGACATTGTGCAAAACTGTTATATATTCAAATCTTGTATGCGTGTATTTATAGATACAAAGCAAAGCTTTGTTCGTAAAAGAACGAAGGCTTCTTCGTTAAAAAATAACGATGCACGTAAAAAGAATGTAAGCTATAGTAATACGTGAAAAACAACTACAAGGTTGTTAAACTATCTTGCTTTATTTACGCGCGCCATAAAACCTTGTAGATAATATTTTTATCGACAAGCCTTAGCCATACCATCCATGGAAGAAAATCATGAATTGGAAAGCTCCGAATCTAATGATGGACATGCATTATCCAGTCAACATGTTATTATGACTTCTTGAATGTGTTATTATGACTTCTTGAATGTGTATTAGGTATATGTATGTGATTTCTAATGTGCATTTCTGGAGACCAAAGGACCTCGTTCGTAGTTTTTTTACATACATCCCGCGCAACCATGTACCCACAAACTAAATTTGCAGCCATCATGCATGTATCCATGTCTGCATCTGTATTACATGCACGTGCATCTGGTCTTCCTCTGTGTGTTCTGTATTGGGGATGTGATATATAGTATAGCTGTAAAGACGTTAGATGACGTTATGAGCGATGGATGTAGCAAAGGCAGAGGATCTCTAGTTTCGTGGTTGTCCTCGTAGCCGCCTTTCGTCGATGCTTTTCGTACCTGCTTTTCTGATATTTGCTAACTCATAGCTGCTTTTGATGACGTGATGAGCGATGGATGTAGCAAAGGCAGAGGATCTCTAGTTTCGTGGTTGTCCTCGTAGCCGCCTTTCGTCGATGCTTTTCGTACCTGCTTTTCTGATGTTTGCTAACTCATAGCTGCTTTTGATGGTTAATCTTTTTGTTTAGTGGACACCCCACGCATTCATAACAGGCCCTTTCCAGGATGATCTGCTGAGAAGATGAGCGTGCAGAGTCTGCAGACTGAAAGTCGAGAGAATGCGGAAGCTTTTCATAGCTACTTTCTGTAGCTACTTCTGATGATTGCTATCTCATAGCTGCTTTTGATCGCTTTCCTTTCTCGAACTTAACGAATTGGTGTGGTTCTTTCCAATAGACAGCCCACTAATTCATAAGAGTTACGCTTTCCAGGATACAATATACTGAAGGGGTGCATGGAGAGTATAAGTGGAGGCGATGATGTTCATAGCTGCTCTTTGGTAGCTGCTTTTGATGGTTATCTCATAACCATCTTTCGTGGCTCTTCTCTGTCAAACGCAGGACATTCGGATTGTGTCCCATGGATACCCCGCGCACTCATAAGAGTAAGCCTTCCCAGGATACGATCTACTGACGGCGCACATCAGACTAGACGAAAGCGAGGGCCAAAGAGGAATGCAGCAAAGTATTGAATCTTTGCTTTCATGCCTGTCCTCGTGGCTGATCGTTATAGCTACTCCTGCTGGCTGATTTGTTTGGTTACAGCTGCATGTCTTTTCGGGAAGCTTGGAATTCGAGGTAATATGGACGAAAGATCAACGTCGCAAAGGCGCGGAATCTTTCCTTTCGTGGCTATTTTCATAGCTGATACCTGTAGCTACTTCCCGTGGGTGCCTTGGCTCCGCGACAATGTCCTTTTCAGAAAAACACTTGATCTTGTTTGGGTTTTAGCACAGTACACGCCATGTTTGCATTTCCACGAACAAGAACCGACAAATTAAAATGGTATATTGCAGAGATATCTTGACCTAGTTGCAATGGATTCCTCACATGAGAATAAGATAATTCCTCTTAACACGTACAGCAGATGAAATCGCAAGTATATGAATATCATCTGAATGCCCTTTTGTACTTGTATTATAGATTCATGCAACAAAGTGTATATTTGTGTACATTGGGAACTTGTGCAATCATTGATGGGTGGGTTGTTTCTAGCTTTTAGCTGTAAAGGGTGCGCGGCAAAAAATACCTCAACTGAATGCCTCCTAGCAACGCGTCCAGAGGGGGAGAGAGAGAGAGAGAGAGAAAGAAAGAGAGAGAGAGAGGTCACCACCAAGATCCAGTGCCCAACAGCTCATCACTCTTCCAAAATCATAGAGATTTGTGTAGATGCTATCAGGATTCCCATATACCTTCCCCCCTTTCCTATCCTTACTATCGTTTTCCTATTTGTGGATCTCGTTTTACTACATACATTTTGAAACATTCCCCTCACCTCCTCAATCGTTGTCTATGTTTTCCTTTCTCTTGATAGCTTCTTCACATGACTTATCTTTGTTTGGTTCTCTATCTCTTCTATTGTCTCTTCATCTCCATTTCCCTTTACCTTTCTTTTTATCGATGCCTTTTCATAGATCTTTCTCTCTTGTCTCCATTTCTTACAATGTTTCCTATTGCTTTGGTTATTTCTAATATATTTGTTTATTTATTTTATTTATATTATTTTTTATTTTTTTAATTTCCCCCTTCTCTTCCACTTTCTCACTCCTTTCTCACTGAAATTTATTCTTTGTTTATTCTTATCCTCAATTCTTTAAACTCTCTCTCTCTCTCTCTCTCTCTCTCTCTCTCTCTCTCTCTCTCACACACACACACACACACACACACATGCACACTTACTTTTTTAACACGCCTTTTCTTCTATTCTAGGTGTCTAATTGGTATTCTCCTTCTCTCTCTTTCTTTTTACTTTACCCATCCCACTATTTTATTATAACCATATTCTCGTTGCCTTCCATTAAAATCTCTGTTTTTCTTTTTCCCTCTTGACGTCTACATTTAAATTTAATTATTTCTATTTTATCTCTCATATTCCTCTCTTTTTTGTTTCTCTTCCTTTGTCTTGGTCTCTTCAAAATTTTCTCTATTATTTGATCTCCCTACCTCTAGATACATTCTTATCTATTTCTTTTTCTCTTCTCCACATCGCGATCCCCAAATACCTATTCTCTTGCTTATCACTCATCATCTCAACTCAACCTCAATCTCTTTATGTCTATTCTCTCCTTTGTTCCACATTCCTTATCATTGTGGTCTTTTCTATAGACATCTCTTTCTTTCTCCTACACTTTCTAAGTCCATTCTTACTCTTTTGTCCTCTATCCCTTTCATGATTAATGACTTTAATGGCTCTTTTTCTCTCTTCTCCTTTCTATAATCTCTACTTCTCTCTCTTCATTATATTGTCAAGGTCGCCTCTTCAGCCTCCTCCACCTTCCCTTACATACCCATGTCTAATCTATTATTTCTAATCCTCTTCGATTTGATTTGGAATTTTCATTTTCTAGTCACATCTCCCTCCCTCGTTCTTCTTGGCTATTGATGGTTCTCTTTCTTTCATAACATTAGTAATTTATATCTCCTTCTTTCTATGTCCATAGTTCCTACAATTACCTCTCTCACAGTTTCATTTTCTTATAGACACAAATTAGACACTAATATATTTCCAATGAGTTCTTATTCGTTCAATTTGGAGCTTTGTAGGGAGAGCACTAGCCTCTACAAGCTTATTGTTGTTGAAGAAAAAGATGTAGAAAAATGAAGGAGCAAGACAATGATGGCCACAAGTGTATGTATATGCTTCCATGTAATGTACAAGTGATCTAAAGTCTTTATATAGACTCTTGAAGTGTTCCATGACTTCTACAAGTGGATTTTGAATTCAAATGAAGGTGATAAAGGTTGTTGAAGAGAATCAATTCGCTTATCCTACAATCTAGGAAAAATGAAGATCTAGTTTGATCTACCTTTAGGTGATTGATTCATTCATTGATTGCAACTTAAGCACCTCAAATTTGTGGAAGTTAAGCTCTATTTTTCTATTTTTACATGTGTAAAGCTCTAGCTTCTACCATGGTAAATGATCCATAAAAAATCTTTTAAAAAAATACAATAAATGAGCATAAGTAAAAGAAATCTCCAACGGATATTCTTTCGACATAATCCAAACGATAGCTTTTTGATGTAGATCAAATCCACCTCGAACATATTGTAATCTTGATGTTCCAATAGCTCCCCTCCCCCCAAGATAAAGTATGCTTGAGTCTTCATTCTCTAGTACGTTGAATACCTACCATTGATTTATATATGCAAAGCTTTATTCCATCAAGTGCCTTTGTCATCATATCTGATAGTTGCTTTTTAGTTGGAACAAAAGAAATATCAATCTCCTTTGCCATGAGATTCTCCCTGATGGAGTGGTACTAAACCTCTATGTGTTTAGTTCTTGCATGAAAAATAGATTTTGTTGCTAGATGCATGGATCTTAGATTATCTCCAAATAGGTGAGGTTTGGAACTCAAAAGAACCAAGTCAATATACAATGTTTTTAACCATATTGCCTCTTGAGTTGCAATGGTCAAACCTCTGTACTCTACTACAGCTGAGGATAAAACAACTGTTGGTTGCTTCTTGGAACTCCATGATAGTAGCTTTGAACCTACAAATGCTAAGTAATCAGAGGTACTTCTTCTATCATCCTTAGCTACTACCCAATCTGCATCCGAATAGACTTTGATATCCAAATCTCAAGAGTAAGGATAGAATATACCTTCATTGATTGTACCTTTGAGATACTTAAGTACTCTCTTAGCTACATCCATGTGTGGTCTTCTTGGAGAGTGCATGAATTGGCTTAGCACTCCTATGCTATATGAGATGTCTACCCTTGTATGATTAGCATATATCAAGCTACCTACCAAGCTCTGATATTCTTTAATGTCTTCAATTTTCTCACATTCATAAACACTAAGTTTATGATTCATATCCAAAGGTGTACCTATGGGTTTTGTGTTCTCCATTCTGAACTTGAGAAGTAGATCTTGAATGTATCTTCTCTGAGTCAAATACATTCCTTCATCTGTGTATCTGGCCTGCATGCCTAGGATGAATGTGAGCTCACCTAAGTGACTAATATTGAACTCCTCTTGCATGTGTCTCTTGATCCTTTGAATGCCATTCAGATCATCACCTATCACAATAATACCATCTACATATACACATAGATAGATAACCTCATTGTGATCCCTTTTGATGAATAGAGAGGGATCTAAAATGCTAGGTTTGAACCTTTGATCTTGAAGGTATGCAACCAACCTATCATTCCAAGATCTAGGAGCTTATTTCAATCCATATAATGCTTTCTTAAGTCTGCAAACATGAGATGTATGATTAGGGTTTTCAAAACCTGGAGGTTGTGACATGTATACCTCTTCACTTATCCAACCATTTAGAAATGCATTTTTTACATCAAGCTAGAGGAGTCTCCAATTTCTTGCAGTAGCTACACTTATCTATTTTTTGATTGTAGTCATCTTTGCAATTGATGACAATGTTTCCTCATAGTCTATTCATCTGAGTTTCTTTTAACTTTATATAACCATTTTCAACCAATTACCTTTTGATTGGATGACATTGGAACCAAATTTGAAGTGTCCATCTCCTTCAATGCATCTATTTCTTCTTTCATGCATTTTCCCAATTAGGGTTTCCCTTTGCCTCTTCATAGAAGTAAGTCTTTTTCCCATTAGATTGAATGCTTTGTAAAATATGTGGAATCATATCCATACCTTTCTAGTTGGTTCTTCTCTCTTATTGATCTTCTATGAGCTTGATTAGAGCATTTTCCATACTCTTGCATCTTTGCTTTGACTCTTGAGTTCCATAGCTTGTAATCCTTTTCCTTTTCATCTTGGTCATCATCTTTATCACTTCTTGGATCTTGGAGCTATGTATCATGTTTGCTTCCTAATTAATGAGAATCAGAATCAAGATCATATCGTAGAGTTACCTTTTGTTTGTCTTCATCATGCCAATACCTGTGTTCTTCAAACACAACATCTCTACTTGTAGTGAATTTCTTAGTTGAAAGATTTTAAAACATGTAATCCATCTGAATTGATTCATACCCAATAAACACTACCTTTGTTGCCATTTCATCTAGCTTACCTCTTATTTGTGATGGTACATGAACATAAGATAAACAACTAAACATCTTGCAATGTCCAAAACTAGTTTTCTTCCATTCCATGCTTCATAAGGAGTCCTACCTTGAAGTGATTTAGATGGTAGTCCATTGACAAGGTACACAGTAGTTGAGATAGCCTCTTCACATAGACAATGTGGCAACCTCTTCTCTTCAAGCATTATTCTAGCTGAACCGACCAATGTCTTGATTCTTCTCTTGGAAATTCCACTTAGTTGAGGAGAGTACATGGTATTCACTTCCCTTTTGATAATTTTATCGTGCAAGAGCTCATCAAAATCTTTGGAGAAGAATTCTCTCCCTCCATTAGAACTGAGCTTCTTGAGTGATCTACTTGTATGATTCTCTCCGCATGTGCTAGATACTATTTGAAGCAATCAAACACTTCATTATTACTCTTGATAAAGTATACCACATGCTTTGAAATTTTATAGACCAAAACTAGATACTAATACCTTTCTGATGAGTATTCATTCATCCAATTTGGATCTCTGTAGAGAGAGCAACAACCTCAGCAAGCTTACTATTGTTGAAGAAGATGATGCAAAAAATGAAGGAGCAAGACAATGATGGTGACAAGTTTATGTATATTGCTTCCATGTAATGTAAATGTGATTTAAAGTCTTTATATAGACTCTTGAAGTACTCCGCAACTTCTACAAGTGGATTTTGAATTCAAATGAAGGTTGTAAAGGTTGTTGAAGAGAATCAATTCACTTTTCTACAATCTAGGAAAAGTGAAGATCTAGTTTGATCTACATTTAGGTGATTGATTGATTCATTGATTGCAATTCAACCACCTCGAATTTGCGGAAGATTAGCACTATTTTTCTATTTTTACATGTGTAATCTCTAGGCTTTTACAATGGTAAATGATCCAAAAAAACTCTCCGATGGATATTCTTTCGATGTAATCCAAACGATAGCTTTTTTATGTATATCAAATCCACCTCAAGTATATTGTAAGTTTGATGTTCCAAAAACTCCCCCTCAAGATAAAGTATGCTTGAATCTTCATTCTCTAATAGGTCGAATACCTGCCATTGATTTAAATCTGCAAAGCTTTATTCCATCAAGTGCCTTCGTCATCATATCTGCTACTTGCTTTTCAGTTGGAACAAAAGAAATGTCAATCTCCTTTTCCATGAGCTTCTCTATGATGAAGTGGTAATGAACCTCTATGTGTTTGGTTCTTGCATGGAAAATAGGGTTTGCTTCTAGATGCATGGAACTTACATTATCTCCAAATATGTGAGGTTGAGTTGTTATGGGCAAACCTCTCTACTATGCTTCAGTTGAGGATAAATCAATTGTTGGTTGCTTCTTGTAACTCCATGACACTAGCTTCTAACCTGCAAATGCTAAGTAACGAGAGGTACTTCTTCTATCATCCTTAGTTGATGCCCGATCTACATCCAAATGGATTTTGATATCCAAATTTGAAAAGTAAGGATAGACTATACCTTCATTGATTGTACCTTTGAGATACTTAAGTACTCTTTTAGCTGCAACCATGTGTGGTCTTCTTGGGGAGTTCATGAATTGGCTTAGCACTCCTATGCTATATGAGATTTATGCCCTTGTATGAGTAGCATATATCAAGCTACCTATCAAGCTTTGATATATGTCTTCAATTTTCTCACCTTCATAAACACTAATTTTATGATTCATATCCAAAGGTGTACCTGCAGGTTTTGTGTTCTCCATTCTGAACTTGAGAAGTAGATCTTGAATGTATCTTCTTTGAGTCAAATACATTCCTTCATCTTGCATGTGTCTCTTGATCCTTTGAATGGCATTCAGATCATCACCTATCAAAATAATATCATCTACATATACACATAGATACATAACCTCATTGTGATCCCTTTTGATGAATAGAAAAGGATCTTAGCTCCTAGGTTTGGACCCTTGATCTTGAAGACCAACCTATAAAGATCTAGGAGCTTGTTTCAATCCATACAATGCTTTCTTAAGTCTGCAAACATAAGATGCATGATTAGGGTTTTCAAAACTTGGAGGTTATGGCATGTATACCTTTTCACTTATCCAACCATTTAGAAATGCATTTTTTAAGTCAAGTTAGGAGTATCCAATTACTTGCAGTCGCTACACTTATCAATGTTCTTATTGTAGTCATCTTTGCAATTGGTGAGAATGTTTCCTCATAGCCTATACCACAAGTTTGTGAGCATCCTTAGGCAACTAATCTTCCCTTGTACCTGCAAAGTGATCCATCTAAGTTTTGTTTAACTTTATATACCCATCTGCAACCAATTACCTTTTGATTGGATGACATTAGAACCAAATCCCAAGTGTCCATCTCCTTCGATGCATCTATTTCTTCTTTCATGGCTTTTTCCCAATTAGGGTTTCCCTTAGCCTCCTCATAGAATGAGGGTTTTTCTGAAATTGAGTCTTTTGCGAAGTAGATTGAATGATTCATAACAAATGTGGAATCATATTCATACCTTTCTAGTTGTTTCTTCTCTCTTATTGATCTTCTATGAGCTTGCTTAGAGCATTCTCCACACTCTTACATCTTTGCTTTGCCTCTTGACTTCCATAGCTTGCAATGCTTTTCCTTTTCATCTTGGGCATCATCTATATTTCTTCATGGATCCTCGACCTGTGTATCATGCTTGCTTCCTAATTGATGAGAATCAGAATCAAGGTCATATAGTAGAGTTACCTTTTGTTTGTCTTCATCATGCCAAGACATGTGTTCTTCAAACACAACATATGTACTTGTAGTGAATTTCTTGGTTGAAGGATTATAGAACCTGTAAGCCATCTGAGTTGATTCATACTCAATAAACACTACCTTTGTTGCCCTCTCTTCTAGCTTACCTCTTATTTATGATGGTACATGAACATAAGCTAAACAACCAAACACCTTTCAATGTGCAAAGCTAGGTTTTCTTCCATGCCATGCTTCATAATGAGTAGTACCTTGAAGTGATGTGGATGATAGTCTATTGACAAGGTACATAGGAGTTGAAATAGCCTCTACCCATAGATAATGTGGCAACCTCTTCTCTTCAAGCATTGTTCTGGCTGATCCAACCAATGTCTTGTTTCTTCTCTCTGCAATTCCATTTAGTAGAGAAGAGTACCTATTATTCACTTCCTTTTATACCTTTATCCTACAAGAACTGATCAACTCTTTGGAGAAGTATTCTCCCCCTCCATTATATCTGAGCTTCTTGAGTGATCTACTTGTATGATTCTCCACATGTGATAGATAATTTTTGAAGCAATCAAACACTTCATTCTTACTCTTGATAAAGTATAGAATAGTCCATCTACTATGGTCATCAATAAATGAGAGATAATATCTTGATCCTACCAATGAAGGTTTTTGACTTGGTATCCATACATTTGTGTGTACTAAGTCCAATACATTGTTCTGGATGTAGCCTTTGTGGTCGAATGGTTGTCTTTGTGCCTTCCCAATCTGACATGCATCACATTTTTTTATCATGTGTTGCTTTGATATGTTTGGCATTCTTAGAACCCTTTGATCTCTGCATATATCCTTCAAGGTTCTTTCATTCACATGAGCAAGTCTCTTATGCCACACTTCAAGCTCACTGAGGGTTTGAGACCCAAACGTGAATAGAGCTATGTTCCTGGTTTCTCCTACTTCAAACATAAAGAGCCTACCATGCTTCTCACTTCTGGCTATCTTCTTAAAGCCTTGACATGGATCTTCCACAAAAGCTCCATGTTGGGTGAACCTAACTTGCAAGCCTTTTTCAACTATTTAGCCTACACTTATTAGGTCTTAGTGATAGTGTGTACATAGAGAACCTTACTCAGAATGTTTTTCTTGCCATTGGAATCTTTGACCTTACCAATCTTCTCCACATTGTGCTTTGTGTCATGCTCTGTTTGAACTTCATGTGACTTTCCAAATCAGATAGAAGAGCAATGTTTCATGCAACATGATTTGAACATTGGGAATCTATGTAGAACAGATGATCATCTTCTTTACCTTCTTTGTGGCTTAGATTCATTAGAAGCAATGAGTCTTCATGTGCTTGATCTTTATAATAATTGTTGTAGCCCTTTCTATTAAGGCCTCAATTGTTATTGTTGAAGTTGTGTCCACCTCGCCTCTATTGTTGCCATATCCACCTCTTCCACTTCCTTTCTGGGTCTTTTCATTGAACTAGCAATTCTAAGTGGTGTGGTTGGTCTTATCACAGATGGCACAAGGTTGAACATTCTAAGCTTTGGCTTTGTCATGCTTTGGTCCTTTCCTCTTCCCTTTCCACTTGCTCTTGCTTGCAAAGTTGGCTTGGGAAATCTCCTCTTCATCTTCTTTCTTCTTCTTGCCTTTCAGCTTCTTGTCCTTCATATCTACATATAGAGCACTAGTTGAATAACCATGATATGAGTTACCTTCCTTTATGCTATTGTTGGCCTCTTGATTGAAGAGTTGTCCAAGAAAGATGTTGACATCTACATTTTGCACATCCATGATGAGATCATAAGTTGTGGTGAAGGGCCATTGCACAGCCTCTTCTTCAACCAGCTCTCCAATGGATGCTAACTAATCCACAACCTCCTTGACCTTGGTAACAAACTCTGTGATGGTTAGTTTAGGTATCTTCTTGACTGAACTCATTCCAGAGATGATTCTTTCTTGCTTTGGTGCTAGCAAAAAAGAAAGTCTCTAGGGAATCCCAAGTCTCTTGAGATGTCTTGCATCCTCTTATATGTGGTAATAGAAATTCAAAGATAGCTTTTAGAATGTACGACCTTGCTTGAGCATCCCTTGTGCACCAAAATGTGAGCTTATCTGTCTCCTCTTGTGTAGGTCCTCCTTTGGATCTTGGAATAGGCATCGCTTCATTACTTGCTACAATTCCATAAAGATTTCTACCTTGAAAATAGGCCTTCATTTTGATTTTGTAGGCTGCATTATTGTGTCACTCAAGCTTCTCAATCATTGAGGGAAAGTTGCCACCCATCTTGATCTAGCTCTGAAACCACTGAAAGAACTTGGAGAAGCTTGTAGGACGTAGAAAAGTAAGTTGTGAAGCGACAAAGTTTGGTCCAGCCAACAGGCACAAGACCCACCCTTGACCTTATGGAGACTCAAATAGACCTTATACCCATGTGATAATTGCAATAAAATGCATTATGTACTTTGGTGCATCAAGGAGAAAGAGTTGATACAAAACACATAGGTTTCCACATTGACTAGCTCAAAAAAACTTATTATCTTTGGATGCAATAATCAACTTCAAATGCACATAGCAACCAACATGATTACGATTGGAAAGCCTTTGGACGGGCGGACTGTCACACCAGTGCTGGCAGCACCATCTAACGTCCCGAGCCCATCCGGGGGAAGTTCTTTGACGTCACGAGAGGCCTTTTGCCCTCCCTCCCACCCTCAAGCAAGGCAACCCCTTGCCCCCCCCCCCCCCCCCCCCCAAGCAAGGCACCCCCTTGCGCCCCCCCCTCCCCTCCCCCCCCTCTCCCCTCTCCCCCCTCCCACCACCTATGCAGTAGCATATATCAAGCTACCTATCAAGCTTTGATATTCCTTAATGTCTTCAATTTTCTCACCTTCATAAACACTAATTTTATGATTCATATCCAAAGGTGTACTTGCAGGCTTTGTGTTCTCCATTCTGAACTTGAGAAGTAGATCTTGAATGTATCTTCTTTGAGTCAAATACATTCCTTCATCTTGCATGTGTCTCTTGATCCTTTGAATGATATTCAGATCATCACCTATCAAAATAATATCATCTACATATACACATAGATACATAACCTCATTGTGATCCCTTTTGATGAATAGAGAAGGATCTTAGCTGCTAGGTTTGGACCCTTGATCTTGAAGACCAACCTATAAAGATCTAGGAGCTTGTTTCAATCCATACAATGCTTTCTTAAGTCAGCAAACATAAGATGCATGATTAGGGTTTTCAAAACTTGGAGGTTATGGCATGTATACCTTTTCACTTATCCAACTATTTAGAAATGCATTTTTTACGTCAACTTAGGAGTCTCCAATTCCTTGCAGTCGCTACACTTATCAATGTTCTTATTGTAGTCATCTTTGCAATTGGTGAGAATGTTTCCTCATAGCCTATACCATGAGTTTGTGAGCATCCTTAGGCAACTAATCTTCCCTTGTACCTGCAAAGTGATCCATCTAAGTTTTGTTTAACTTTATATACCCATCTGCAACCAATTACCTTTTGATTGGATGACATTAGAACCAAATCCCAAGTGTCCATCTCCTTCAATGCATCTATTTCTTCTTTCATGGCTTTTTCCCAATTAGGGTTTCGCTTAGCCTCCTCATAGGATGAGGGTTTTTCTGAAATTGAGTCTTTTGCGAAGTAGATTGAATGATTTATAACAAATGTGGAATCATACTCATACCTTTCTAGTTGTTTCTTCTCTCTTATTGATCTTCTATGAGCTTGCTTAGAGCATTGTCCACACTCTTACATCTTTGCTTTGCCTCTTGACTTCCATAGCTTGTAATGCTTTTCCTTTTCATCTTGGGCATCATCTATATTTCTTCATGGATCCTCGACCTCTGTATCACGCTTGCTTCCTAATTGATGAGAATCAGAATCAAGGTCATATGGTAGAGTTACCTTTTGTTTGTCTTCATCATGCCAAAACATGTGTTCTTCAAACACAACATATGTACTTGTAGTGAATTTCTTGGTTGAAGGATTATAGAACCTGTAAGCCATATGAGTTGATTCATACTCAATAAACACTATCTTTGTTGCCCTTTCTTCTAGCTTACCTCTTATTTCTGATGGTATATGAACATAAGCTAAACAACCAAACACCTTTCAATGTCCAAAGCTAGGTTTTCTTCCATGCCATGCTTCATAATGCGTAGTACCTTGAAGTGATGTGGATGATAGTCTATTGACAAGGTACATAGGAGTTGAAATAGCCTCTACCCATAGATAATGTTGCAACCTCTTCTCTTCAAGCATTGTTCTGGCTGATCCAACCAATGTCTTGTTTCTTCTCTCTGCAATTCCATTTAGTGGAGGAGAGTACCTATTATTCACTTCCTTTTATACCTTTATCCTACAAGAACTCATCAACTCTTTGGAGAAGTATTCTCCCCCTCCATTATATATGAGCTTCTTGAGTGATCTACTTGTATGATTCTCCACATGTGATAGATAATTTTTGAAGCAATCAAACACTTCATTCTTACTCTTGATAAAGTATAGAATAGTCCATCTACTATGGTCATCAATAAATGAGAGATAATATCTTGATCCTACCAATGAAGGTTTTTGACTTGGTACCCATACATTTGTGTGTACTAAGTCCAATACATTGTTCTGGATGTAGCCTTTGTGGTCGAATGGTTGTCTTTGTGCCTTCCCAATCTGACATGCATCACATTTTTTTATCATGTGTTGCTTTGATATTTTTGGCATTCTTAGAACCCTTTGATCTCTGCATATATCCTTCAAGGTTCTTTCATTCACATGAGCAAGTCTCTTATGCCACACTTCAAGCTCACTGAGGGTTTGAGACCCAAACGTGAATAGAGCTATGTTCCTGGTTTCTCCTACTTCAAACATAAAGATCCTACCATGCTTCTCACTTCTGGCTATCTTCTTAAAGCCTTGACATGGATCTTCCACAAAAGCTCCATGTTGGGTGAACCTAACTTGCAAGCCTTTTTCAACTATTTGGCCTACACTTATTAGGTCTTTAGTGATAGTGTGTACATAGAGAACCTTACTCAGAATGTTTTTCTTGCCATTGGAATCTTTGACCTTACCAATCTTCTCCACATTGTGCTTTGTGTCATGCTCTGTTTGAACTTCATGTGACTTTCCAAATCAGATAGAAGAGCAATGTTGCATGCAACATGATTTGAACATTGGGAATCTATGTAGAACAGATGATCATCTTCTTTACCTTCTTTGTGGCTTAGATTCATTAGAAGCAATGAGTCTTCATGTGCTTGATCTTTATAATAATTGTTGTAGCCCTTTCTATTAAGGCCTCAATTGTTATTGTTGAAGTTGTGTCCACCTCGCCTCTATTGTTGCCATATCCACCTCTTCCACTTCCTTTCTAGGTCTTTTCATTGAACTAGCAATTCTAAGTGGTGTGGTTGGTCTTATCACAGATGGCACAAGGTTGAACATTCTAAGCTTTGGCTTTGTCATGCTTTGGTCCTTTCCTCTTCCCTTTCCACTTGCTCTTGCTTGCAAAGTTGGCTTGGGAAGTCTCCTCTTCATCTTCTTCCTTCTTCTTGCCTTTCAGCTTCTTGTCCTTCATATGTGCATATAGAGCACTAGTTGAATAACCATGATATGAGTTACCTTCCTTTATGCTATTGTTGGCCTCTTGATTGAAGAGTTGTCCAAGAAAGATGTTGACATCTACATTTTGCACATCCATGATGAGATCATAAGTTGTGGTGAAGGGCCATTTTAGCCTCTTCTTCAACCAACTCTCCAATGGATGCTAACTAATCCACAACCTCCTTGACCTTGGTAACAAACTCTGTGATGGTTAGTTTAGGTGTCTTCTTCATTTGACTAAACTCATTCCAGAGATGATTCTTTCTTGCTTTGGTGCTAGCAAAAAAGAAAGTCTCTAGGGAATCCCAAGTCTCTTGAGATGTGTTGCATCCTCTTATATGTGGTAATAGAAATTCAAAGATAGCTTTTAGAATGTACGATCTTGCTTGAGCATCCCTTGTGCACCAAAATGTGAGCTTATCTGTCTCCTCTTGTGTAGGTCCTCCTTTGGATCTTGGAATAGGCATCGCTTCATTACTTGCTACAATTCCATAAAGATTTCTACCTTGCAAATAGGCCTTCATTTTGATTTTGCAAGCCGCATTATTGTGTCAATCAAGCTTCTCAATCATTGAGGGAAAGTTGCCACCCATCTTGATCTAGCTCTGAAACCACTAAAAGAACTTGGAGAAGCTTGTAGGACGTAGAAAAGTAAGTTGTGAAGCGACAAAGTTTGGTCCAGCCAACTGGCACAAGACCCACCCTTGAGCTTATGGAGACTCAAATAGACCTTATACCCATGTGATAATTGCAATAAAATGCATTATGTACTTTGGTGCATCAAGGAGAAAGAGTTGATACAAAACACATAGGTTTCCACATTGACTAGCTAAAACAAACTTATTATCTTTGGATACAATAATCAACTTCAAATGCACATAGCAACCAACATGATTACGATTGGAAAAAAATCCTTTTGAGGGATTGATACACATAGGGTTGAGTGTATAGAATGCATAAGATTACAAGAAATAAGCAAAATATGCTTTTGGAATGAGTGTGACACTCAACGGTGGTACCTCCTATTTTTCAGTTATGTGTAGAGATATACCCTGAGATAGAAAAAGTAAGATTTCTCCAAATTGACTGAACCATATGCTTTGAAATTTTATAAACATAAACTAGACACTAATATCTTTCCAATAGTTGATCACTCATCCAATTTAGAGCTCTTTAAAGAGAGCGGCAGCCTCTACAAGCTTACTCTTGTTGAAGAAGATGATGCAAAAAAATGGAGCAAGACAATGATGGCCACAAGTGTAAGTATATTGCTTCCATGTAATGTAAAAGTGATTTGAAGTATTTATATAGACTTTTGAAGTGCTCCACAATTTCAACAAATGGATTTTTAATTGAAATGAAGGTGATAAAGGTTTTTGAAGAGAATCAATTCAGTTTCTTATAATCTAGGAAAAGTGAAGATCTAGCTTGATCTACTTTTAGGTGATATATTGATTCATTGATTGCAACTCAACCACCTCAAATTTGTGGAATTTTAGCTCTATTTTTCTATTTTTACATGTGTAAACCTCTAGGCTTTTACAATGGTAAATGATCCATAAAAAATCTTTTTAAAAAATACAATAAATGAGCATAAGTAAAAGAACTCTCCAATGGATATTCTTTTGGCATAATCCAAATGATAGCTTTTTGATGTCAATCAAATCCACCTCAAGCATAGTGTAAGCTTGATGTTCCAACACCAAGCACTCTAGTTGGTAGATACGGGGATTAAACATGAATCCTAAGGTTAATCAAAATTTAGAGTGTACTTCTCCACGTAGAGAGCAACAACTAGAGGATATAGACCATATAATGGAAGAGGAAGAGAAAAAGCAAGACGTAGAGGAAAAAGTTGAGCAAGAAGAGGAATATTCCTATATAGATCTTCATGATGAGTTTGTTTCACACAAGTGATTCACAAAGCTTAAAGAACAACCCCTTATGTTAGAGAGAAACATTGGTAGCATGACCTATCTAATAGAACAACTTAAGTCTCAAATGATCTCACTCGAGACTCACGTTACCTCTTTCCTAGCTAGGAAGGAAAAAGAGATGCCTACTCTTCCTATAGTATATATGCCTACCTAGGAGTGAAAGAGAGATGCCTACTCTTCCTATAGTAGAGATGGCTAAGAAGGATGTTCCTTTTCCTTGGAAAGCATAAAGGAGAGAGTTCTACAGAGTCTTTGAAAGATCTCAAGCCACCAACCTTTATAGTGGATGATCATGATAGGAATGGGGATGTCATCTATGCTTTCTTGCAAAAGTGGAATGACTTGCATCAACTAAAGGGCACCCACTTGAGTATCATGTGTTAGAATAGAGTCTCTCACTAGGGTCCGGAGCTTATAAGTGGCGAATGAGTCTCAAACAGGTAAATTCCATCCTATGGATTGGAATTAGTTTGAAACTCTTTTCTTGAAAGAGTTTCTTCATGAGAATGAGGAAGAGAGGTATTAGGATGTTTGGGATAGGATTACACAAAGAGGTAGGCCTTTGTCGGTCTACATATCCCACTATAGGGAGATCATACTAAATCTTAAGGGGTTAGATGACCTTCAAAAGACTAGAGGATTTTTAAGGGGCTTAGACAAAGCCATCACAATAGAGGTAAGAATAAATACATGTAAGACTTTTGAGGAGGTGATCAAGTACACTCAGGTCTATGATGACCATAATCATCCTCAATATACTCCTATGGAGATGGATCGGCCCCTCAAACATCTTAGTACACCAATTTCAAGAAGAAAATATCAATGGGAAAAAACAAAATCTTTATTAAGAAACAAAGATCCCAAGGGCCTAAGTTACCTACTAAGAAGTATAAGAGGGCCAAGAGGGAAAACTTGATTTTTAGTTGTTTGTATCCTAGCCATGAAAAGTGCAATTGTCCACTTGAGAAAGGGGAAGAAAAGAAGATAGGACCAATGAGTAGTACAGCCCTTGATAAGGGCACAAAGGTGGTCCACCTAGTGCGAACACTTCCCATTCATGGCATTAGAACATTGAGCACACATGTTGTTTGACTCAATCATTGTGGTCACCTAAGTTTGGACCACATGACCTAGTTAAACTTCATGGTAGTGTGTACGAGACTAGGGTGCAATTCATGATAGATGACTCCACCACTCATAACTTCATAAACTATGCTCTTTTCAAGAAGCTAAAGATTCCCCAATAGCCAAGTGCACATAAATACATAATATATATGATGCAAGGGGAAGACAAAAGGATATGGGATATTATGGTATCTGTTGTATAACTATGGGTCAAAGTGGCCAAAGACATGGGTTTTGAGGGTCCAAAACCACTTGGAGAACCCTTGGATTCTATTGGTAAAACCCTTGGGAAAGTGTCTCCAAGAGTTTGGTTTCAACCCTTGAGCTATTTGGATTTATTTACTCCCAATTGAAGGGTTTGACCCTTAGGATTGATATTTCCTAAGGGTATGTTATTTAACACTTAGGGAGACCTCTCAAGCCTTGAGACTTGTACGTACAAGCTTGGGAGAAGTCCTTTTAGAATTCATGTGAGAGCCATGTGATTCCATGTGATTTCCAAGGTTAGAAGGCCTTGGATTAGCATCCATGTGGAGAGGACACTTGGCAAGCTCTCCTCACATTTCCCCCCTTGGCCTTGAGGTATATATACAGGTGGAGTCAGTTGGGTGGAGAGGTGCATCTCTCACCCCTTGTGGGTTTGATTAGACTTAGAATATTTAAATTGGTCTCTCTTAGAGTAGTTTTGTTGTTTATACAACATTAATACACTTGGCAAGCTCTCCTCACATTTCCCCCCTTGGCCTTGAGGTATATATACAGGTGGAGTCAGTTGGGTGGAGAGGTGCATCTCTCACCCCTTGTGGGTTTGATTAGACTTAGAATATTTAAATTGGTCTCTCTTAGAGTAGTTTTGTTGTTTATACAACATTAATATTCAGAGCAGGTTAGATCTCTCATCTATGGAAGCCCACAAGCTCTTCATCCATGAACCATTTTTAACCTCCACAAAAATAGGCCTCAATATCCTTACTTCATTCGCGCATGTGAAGCCCCTCCCGCTACCAGACAAATATCTTTGACGGTTCGCATACATGAGCCTCACTCAAAGAGATATGGCACATCTACCATTAGAGAGTGGTGGGGTCCATTCGCAGCGGGCGTTGGTCCCAACCTCGTGAGGAACGTCTACTATATTCTTCCATTCTCTTTGTTTGGGAAGTGACACACCTTTTTATGGCCATATAAAATCTTGCGAACCGCATATGTGGGATAATAGCAACCCAAAATAGCGATCTTCAGAGTAGTTTGTGCTAGTAAATTCTAGAAGTAGATGAGGAGAAGTATAGGAATTATGTGCGTAGCAATAGACTGCCCATTTTTTTGGACATAGAAGAGAGGAGAACTGTTTTTTTCTTTTGTCTTTTGCCATAGAATCAATAAGGCCACTTGTTGATTATATAGGCTCAATACAAATCTTACACCTGACTTATGAGTCAAACCCCAAGGTTTTCGAGTGTCGATTTTAGACGTTTTTCTTAAGTTTCCTATATTTTGTTTAAAACACCCTTATGTAATATAAGCAAGATGGTGGAAACAAGAGGAAGAGCTATCTCTTCCTGAGGCATCAACATGGAACACTATGAAGCAATGAGGTCAACATGAAGATAGTGGATGGCTTCTTCCAAGGGACAAATCATGGACATAACTTTGTATAAAGCTAAGTATTATTTATTTATGTTTGGTTTTAATATGTGTTTGCTAAATCTTTCATTATCTTTGCATTAATTCATCATTGAAGCATGCGTAAAGGCTTCAAATCTTATATTTCTTTTAGGAGAATATGAGAAGATAATGAAAGATTACTATCCTAAGAAAGCAAACACATTTTAAGTAATAGAGCATTTCCATGCATTGTTGCAAAGAAAAAGAAATCACGTATGTGCATTCCCATTTGTGAAGGGATGGGTTTAAAGCACAAAGGAAAATCTAAATCTTTCCTTTATACTTGTCTTACGTTTACATACATAAACCTATGTGCACTAGCATAAAAAGGACTCACTTAATTAAGATACATATGCAACGTCCATTGGACTCACTTAATTAAGATACATATGCAACGTCCATCCTAGCATGGCATAAAAGTCAATTATGAGCATATGTGATTATAGGGTCATACATAGACTGGAATTACAATGTAAATTCCATGCATGCTTCAAAGAGGGGTTCAATTTTTGTTTTTTGAACCTTATGCATGCTAAGCATCTTCAAGTAAAGATGTATATATTTTGTGCATGTGCTAAGTACTAAATTAATCAATGGCATTTCATATGCATGGTTTTCATGGAACAAGATAGAAATTAAGGCTAAGTTTAAGATAGGAAATGACATTATAAATGTTTAATGGTACGATACTCAAAAAACCATTATTCTTTTATGCTTTTTATATGTTGGCTTGATCCAAAAGCCAACAAAGCTTAACACGAATAGAAAGAGCCTCAAGCGTCAAGTCTTGTTCATGGATATTTAGGTTCCATAAAACCCATGGCATGCCTGATCAACAAAGCCACGGACTTAAGTAAGAGGTTCACTTGGCATATATGAAAGAGTTTGTAACCAAAAATATCCAAGTTTTTTTTTACAACTTAGAAAATTTTTAGGAAATTCTTTCATTATGACATAAGTCTAGTGTCATGTATACACAAGAGAACCTAGCATACTAAATGCTAACTCTAAGTATAAGAGATACTTAGAGATAGTTCCAAGACAAGCCTCTCTATGAGATGACTTAATTAGATGATTTCCCTAAAATAGTTCTTTGGGGCATACTCTTACACTACTTCATAGAAACAACAATACTGGTACTCTAAGTATAAGACGTACTTAGAGATACTTGATTGAAAAAGGTTCTAAAATAGTTCTGCATGAGATATCCTAAATAGGAAGACACTCTAGAATGGTTTCAAAAGTATCATGATGTAAGGCTATATTAAGTTGATGTCGTCTAAAAATTTCTCTTAAAAGAGTTTGAAGTAAAACTCTTAGGAATTGTTTATAGATTCTAACAGTTCCAAAAAGTCAAGGCTTTTGAGAAAGTCTTGGGAAAATCATTTTGAGGTTGGTTGCCCAAAGAACTGAATCACTTCTTTCCTGCATTCTACCTTGACTCCAAAAGTACAATGGGACATGGTAGTCCTGTATTTGGAAGAAGGGATCAGTAGATAATGGTTGATAAGTAGAAAATAGTCAGAGACATCTTATTTAGATGTTTCGGTTAACCTCAAGAGACTTCTCAAAGTCTTGAACTAATTAGAGATCCATCTATTTTTTAGGCCCATACCCGAGTAGTGGGTAGAAATGGGTCTACATAGCAAATTAGTTCATTCCACCTACTTCATATGTTTGGACTATGGATGCAGAGTTCGCACCTAGGGAAACATTGAATTAGGCAGGGATGTTTTAATCCACCCTTATCATTTTATCCATACTTAACATTCCATTTATTGTTTCACATGCAAAGTTAAGTAATATTAGAATGATTTGGGCAGGGATTAGCCCCACAAGTGGATTTGCTTCTTTTCAGATCCAATATGAGATAGAATCTCCTTTTGACAAAGAAGCAAATCAGAGAGATGAAAAAAACCATGATCTTAAGAAATGGTCATGGAGCACGAGGGAATACTCCACATAATATACCTACGCACATTTTCGAGGACAAAAATGTTAAAGGAGGGAAGAATGTTGTATAACTATGGGTCAAAGTGCCAAAGACATGGGTTTTGAGGGTCCAAAACCACTTGGAGAACCCTTGGATTCTATTGGGAAAACCCTTGGGAAAGTTTCTCCAAGAGTGTGGCTTCAACCCTTGCATTATTTGGATGTATTTACTCCCAATTGAAGGGTTTTTACCCTTAGGATTGATATTTCCTAAGGGTATGTTATTTAACCCTCAGGGAGACCTCTCAAGCCTTGAGACTTTGTACAAGCTTGGGAGAAGTCCTTTTAGAATTCATGTGAGAGCCATGTGATTCCATGTGATTTCCAAGGTTAGAAGGCCTTGGATTAGCATCCATGTGGAGAGGACATTGCAAGAGAATGAGGATTACGACCACCACCACGTGCTAGAGAGATGGCTCTCCTCCCAACAAAATGCCTCTATATATAGCTCTCTCCAGGGGACTGCCTTCTTGGGCAGGTGGATACTAGCCAGCCATGTGTCGGCCATGTAACTGCATGTGTGCCAAGTGTCCCAGTCAACTCGAGTTAACTCAAGTGGATGCTTCTAGAAGGCTCTAGATCTCTTTGAGCAAAATACTCTTCCCATGTCCCCAATGGAGATTGAACCCAAGACCTACTTCTTCACATCCTTGAGACTTAACCACTAAGCTAAATGGATCGCTTGTTCACAAGAGCACAAGACCTCCTAGTAAGTCTGAACTTGAGATCTTTGGTCATACACACGGATGACCAAACGGTGTCCTATTTTAGATCTGTCTAAATCGGCCAGACCCTTGATTTATAGACTTACTTTATTACATTCTTCCCCCCTTGGAAAAATATTTTCATCCTCGAAAATAGAGCTATATACATATTATAGGAAACCCTCGAGCCTCATGTTCTAAAACTCGAAGAACATGGTCATGTTCTAAAACTGGAAGAACATGTCTCATATCTGTGGTGGCGTCCCTATCCAAATGATTCAAACCACTGTCTCATTTTGCACTTGTATAAAGTAATCAAAGTAGAAAGTAGTAAATGAATAATAAGGGTGGATCTAAACACATCCCTGGCCAATTCAAAGTTTTTGGATGTGCGATCTAGGCACAAACATGTGAACTAGGTGGATTCAAATTACTAGTCCATTTCTAGGCATAACTGGTGCATGGACTTAGTAATGAAGGTGGGATTCTTATCCCTTGCAAGACTTTGAGAATTCTTGATTCACTTGAATTTGTTTTGGAGAACTCGAAGCTTGGTTGTACCAAACATCTAACTTAGATGTTTGTACAATGGTTTACTTTGATCCAACAGTTACTTGATTTTTTCACCCGACTAGAGGACTACTTTGTCCTAATGAGTTTAAAAATCCTATGTAAACTGTAAGACAAAGTTACCATTTTCTTTGAGTCAACCATACTATAACTTGCCCAATACTAATTTGCAATGAAATTTGTCCAACTTAGGAGACATTTCTCCCCTTGTTTTTAGCTTAAAAGTTCTTGGGAATTATCAATCAATTCCTAACTTCTCTATTCTAGAGTATATTGGACTCTACGAAATCAGTTGGGATATAACTTGAAGCAAACTCTAAATAAGTCCACTTAGACTTATTATCTTCTGAAGATTGAAAAGGTTCTTGTACATAACATCTATCTAGGATGTCCAATTTGGTTATCTAATTCTAACCGGCTAACCCTGGTCTTTTGCAAAAGGAATCAGATATGATGTATGAGCCAATTCCAAAAGTTTTGGAAAGCGGAAAGAAATAACTAAAACTTATGTACAACCAATTCAAACTTCAAAGATACGTAAGCTCGCTATGAGTCAAAGTCTAGATGACTCAGGAATTTAATTTCTCAAAGATCTGTTTCAACAGGGTATTGAAGCTTTTTCTCTATTTTTAAGAGAAATAAACTGGATTCTCAAAAAGATTCAAAGCAAATCCAAAAACATCATCCAACCACAAGATACTAGTGTGGTAACCAACATCAGTGTGTCGACCCACTGAGGTTCTGTTGATGAGTTTTGTATTCAAATAATGCTTCACTTGAGACTAAGTTCAGGTCACATTCAGTCTTTCTGACTCCTTATTGGGAATACAATTCTTATGCATTTCTTTGAGTCAAAAGAGTGAATTTACCAAGTTACACTAGGAACTTGATACTTGACATAGTCAATCAAATCCTTGGTTGAAAGGATCAACTCAAAATCAAAGTCCAAATTTTTTCAGAAATTTATGAAATATTTTCGACTTAATAACACTTTATCTTGAAGTGTCTTAAGAAGATCTTGGAAGTTACTTACTTCATATCTTCTCTTTACTTTATCTTGAAGTTATCTTGAAGTATCTTGAGATACTACTTTTATCCTTCTTGAATAAAATGCCTTCTTTGAAGTCTTAATTCTCTTGAGGATCAAACCTAACTCCAAGATCTAAACTAGGACTAAAAGATAATTATCATCCCATGGTCCAATGTCCCATACCATCTTTCCTACATCAATTTGAGTATGAAATCTGGTGTCCCATACCACCCTATTTTATATTCACATTAATGTGTGTATTACCCTAAAGTCAAAACATCTCTTGCTAGAGTACCTTCTTGCTTCAATTCTTTACAAGACTTTTGAAGTTTTAGGCATTACATCTAACTAGATTTTCTAGGTTTTTGATCCCTTCACATGATCCTGTCACGACCTTGTGCTTTCCTTGAGGAATTTAAAAAACCTTTTGATGGAGCATCCATCCTTCTTTGCTAGGTTTTCAAATGAAAACCAATCAGAATTCCATGTACTTGAATTTTCATAGACTCAAGTTCAATTGGTTATATTCAGGACCAATTTGTAGTGACAAGAGTTTTTCACTTCTTGTCTTTAGATTCCTTTCTTTACTGATGCTTTAGTACCTACCACAGGGACTTTATATAGAAATCTCTCTACTGCCTAAGTCTTAAGCATCCGCTCATGCTTTCTAGATTTGTACCAAAATCCCTTTAAGGATAGGCAAACATTATGTTTTACCTTCCACAGACTTAAGTACCATTTTCACGGTTGCACACTACATTATTGGAATTTCTTCACTCTATTCAGACTTGGAACAGCTTACTCTTTTCACATTTTTCCATTGGATAAATGGAACTTGAGTGAATATATCCCAAAAGGAATTTTTTTATTGCCAATACTTGGGCAATCAAAATAGTTCCAATTGTAATTTTCTTGGACAATCATGGCCAAGTTTGATCAAGTCTGGTTGATCTTGCAACTAGAATAAAGGCTTAGTCTTTATCTTTAAGAGCTCTTGAACTATCTAAAGATTATTTGCTTACCTGCAGGATTTTTAGAGATCTTTCCCTTACTTAAGTCCAAGCATACACTAATGCCTCTCAGATTCCAAAACTAAGAATTCTTGATATACCTTTAGGTTATATCACAATTTGGACTTTAAGTACCATTACTGGTGGTTTGGGACATCCAGGGAACTACTTATTGTTTAAAGAGTATGAAGAACTTCATTCTCAATACTTGGAAGAATGTTATTCTTAAAAGACTTGAGATTCCTTCTAGGGAATCAAATATCTTTGAGCAAATGATTCATCTTGGAATCTTTTGCAATGTTGGAATGATATTTGAAAGAAATTCTTTCAAACAATATCCAAAAAGTTTACTGATTCAACTGTATTCATTTCCTGAGTATCAAACTAGAGACTAAATATCACCCTTTGGATATGGTTTCCCATATCCCTATGAAAGTTTAAGTTTGAACTTTCATTTATGTGATATTGACTCCTATTCTTGAGTTTGATACAAGATTCATTATTATTGGTCAATCTTTAGATGTTACTAGAGTCCTTTAAACATATTTTAAAGTCCAATCATCTATTGATGATTGATCCAATAGTAACGCTACTATGAACACATAACTTTGAACTTTATAGCTTGTTTAAGAAAAGTTCATGGATTGGAGATCCATTTCTTGGAAATTTGTATTCCATGGTTTAAAGTCAGAAGACATATATTCCCCCCTTGATTAGAATGGAGGGTGCCCATTTTACATGCTGATAGATTTTCAACCAAAACCAAAAATTGTCTGAAGCACATAAACACTTTAGACTTTTTTTTCAATGGATATACCCATGCATGCCTAGAAAAATAATCAATGAAAGTCACGAAGTAAAGATAGTTCCCAAAAGAAGGTATCTACATACGACCACTGACATCACTGTGTACAAGCTATAGTTTCTCAATAGCTCAAACTGAACCATCTTTTGGGAAGGAGAAACATTGCATTTTGCCCAAAATGCAGCCGTCATAGACGTGTTTACTAGGTTCCTCAAGTTTGGGCAAAGAGGACACCATTTCAGATTTCTACAAGCATGACCAAAGTGTGCATGCCAAAGATTTGCATCTGACATAGCCTGAGAATCTTGAATTGCACATGCTGAATCATTCACATATGTTGCATAATCTATGAGCTTATACAGCCCATGAAATAAAATGCTAAAAGCAATAATGACATCATCATTTGACAGATCATGAAATGTACATCACTCATCAACAAATTTCACAACCAAGCCAATCTTGTCTTATATTGAAACTGATAACAGATTTTTCTTGATCCCTAGCACAAATAAAGCATCCGACAATGTAAAATAACTACCATCACTAGTAGTCAGAATGATCTTACTAAATCCCATAACAAGATAAGTGGAGTTGTTGGTGCATGTGACAATATTCCCTGTAGGGGTAGGCTCAAGTGAAGTGAAGAAATTGCACTATGATGTAATATGTTTGGTTGCCCCACTATCAAAGTACTGGCAAACATCTGAGTCTACTGTAGACATACATTGTTCATGAGAAGATGGGTCATCACTGCAAACAGTGGTAAATTCTCGTTCTTCATTCTGCACGAGATTAGTAGACTCTATTTTGGGTGTAGAGGCCTGTGCAACAACCATTCTAGCCTCTTTCTTATTTGCCTCTTTTGCAGCCAATTTTGGACAACTCTTTATGACATGATCATTTCCTTTATAGTATTTGCAAAACATTTTTTGCTTTTTTGTTTTCTTCTTGCCTCTATCATCCTTCTTTTATTGTGCAGAATTAGCAGATCTTTGCTTACTAGCAGAAGAGCTCCATTTACCTTTGTGTTTTTTTACTAGCTAGGAAAACTTGATATGCAACATGCATAATGGACCTGTTCTACTTAGATTGATCTTCTTGCAATAGAATAGAGACTAAATCCTCAAATGTGAAGGCATTAGGATTGATTTTCATCATCAATTGAAGAGTAGAAGCAAAACTCTCATATGAATCTGGAAGACCTTTCAGAATATTCTACACAAGTGAATTGTCAAGCAAGACTTCATCAATAGAAATCAACTACTCCTTCAAATCATTGATCTTTGTCAAAAAATTGTCCATGGAATCTTCTTCATTCATGTGCTTGCTTTCCAACTGTTTTTGGAGGTAAGCAAGTGAGAGTGAGAGTACATATCCACCCATCATCCATATAAATACCTCTAGCCCAAGGGGACTAGGCCTACCATGTGTCCAAGTCACATGGTTTCCAAGAAGGTTCCAAGTTGACCAATCACATGGGTTCACATGGAATCATGCAGGATCACTCAAAAATCACATGGTTTATGAAGAGAGGAGCTCTAGACTTTTGGTCACATCCTCAAGGGGCCTTGAATTGAATTATTCAATTAATAAACCTCCACATCTTAGAATCCTAAGATTCAAACCATTAAATTCCTAAGGGTTCATAAATAAAACCCAAGGATTCTCCAAAGGTTTTCCAAGGGTTCCACTATGAAACCCAAGGGTCAACCCTTGGAACCCATGCAATTAACCCTAGTTATACAACAATCTTCCCCCTTAACATTGTCAAGCAAGAGAAAAGAAGGCGTTAAAGATTGTTGAAGAGAATCAATTCACTTATCCTACAATCTAGGAAAAATGAAGATCCAGTTTGATCTACTTTTAGGTGATTGATTGATTCATTGATTGCAACTTAACCACCTCAAATTTATGGAAGTTAACCTCCATTTTTCTATGTTTATATGTGTAAAGCTCTAGCTTCTACCATGGTAAATGATCCATAAAAAATCTTTTAAAAAAATACAATAAATGAGCATAAGTAAAAGAAATATCCAATGGATATTCTTTCGACATAATCCAAACGATAGCTTTTTGATGTAGATCAAATCCACCTCGAACATATTGTAAGCTTGATGTTCCAACAGCTCCCCTCACCCCAAGATAAAGGATGCTTGAGTCTTCATTCTCTAATAGGTTGAATACCTACCATTGATTTATATATGCAAATCTTTATTCCATCAAGTGCCTTTGTCATCATATCTGATACTTGCTTTTTAGTTGGAACAAAAGAAATATCAATCTCCTTTGCCATGAGATTCTCCCTGATGAAGTGATACTAAACCTCTATGTGTTTTAGTTCTTGCATGGAAAATAGATTTTATTGCTAGATGCATGGACCATAGATTATCTCCAAATATGTGAGGTTTGGAACTCAAAAGTCCCAAGTCAATATACAATGTTTTTAACCATATTGCCTCTTGAGTTGCTATGGTCAAACCTCTTACTCTACTTCATTTGAGGACTTGAACCTACAAATGCTAAGTAATCAGAGGTATTTCTTCTATCATCCTTAGCTACTACCCAATCTGCATCCGAATAGACTTGGATGTCCAAATCTCAAGAGTAAGGATAGAATATACCTTCATTGATTGTACCTTTGAGATACTTAAGTACTCTCTTCGCTACATCCATGTGTGGTCTTCTTAGAGAGTGCATGAATTGGCTTAGCACTCCTACGCTATATGAGATGTCTACCCTTGTATGAGTAGCATATATCAAGCTACCTACCAAGCTCTGATATTCTTTAATGTCTTCAATTTTCTCACATTCATAAACACTAAGTTTATGATTCATATCCAAAGGTGTACCTATGGGTTTTGTGTTCTCCATTCTGAACTTGAGAAGTAGATCTTGAATGTATCTTCTCTGAGTCAAATACATTCCTTCATCTGTGTATCTGACCTGCATACCTAAGATGAATGTGAGCTCACCTAAGTCACTGATTTTGAACTCCTCTTGCATGTGTCTCTTGATCCTTTGAATGACATTCAGATCATCACCTATCGCAATAATATCATCTACATATACACATAGATAGATAACCTCATTGTGATCCCTTTTGATGAATAGAGAGGGATCTAAGATGCTAGGTTTGAACCTTTGATCTTGAAGGTATGCAACCAACCTGTCATTCCAATCTCTAGGAGCTTATTTCAATCCATATAATGCTTTCTTAAGTCTGCAAACATGAGATGCATGATTAGAGTTTTCAAAACCTAGAGGTTGTGACATGTATACCTCTTCACTTATCCAACCATTTAGAAATGCATTTTTTACATCAAGCTGGAGGAGTCTCCAATTTCTTGCAACAGCTACACTTATCTATATTTTGATTGTACTCATCTTTGCAATTGATGACAATGTTTCCTCATAGTCTATACCATGAGTTTGTGAGCATCATTTGGCAATATATCTTGCCTTGTACCTGCAAACTGATCCATCTGAGTTTCTTTTAACTTTATATAACCATGTGCAACCAATTACCTTTTGATTGGATGACATTGGAACCAAATCTGAAGTGTCCATCTCCTTCAATGCATCTATTTCTTCTTTCATGCATTTTCCCAATTAGGGTTTCCCTTTGCCTCCTCATAGGTTGAGGGTTCTTCTAAAAGTGACTCTTTTTCCAAGTAGATTGAATGCTTTATAAAATATCTGGAATCATATCCATATCTTTCTAGTTGTTTCTTCTCTCTTATTGATCTTCTAGGAGCTTGATTAGAGCATTCTCCACACTCTTGCATCTTTGCTTTGACTCTTGAGTTCCATAGCTTGTAATCCTTTTCCTTTTCATCTTGGTCATCATCTATATCACTTCTTGGATCTTGGACCTATGTATCATGCTTGCTTCCTAATTAATGAGAATTAGAATGAAAATCATATCGTAGAGTTACCTTTTGTTTGTCTTCATCATGCCAATACCTGTGTTCTTCAAACACAACATCTCTACTTGTAGTGAATTGCCTAGTTGAAGGATTCTAAAACATGTAATCCATCTCAATTGATTCATACCCAATAAACACTACCTTTGTTGCCATTTCATCTAGCTTACCTCTTATTTGTGATGGTACATGAACATAAGATAAACAACCAAACACCTTCCAATGTCCAAAACTAGTTTTCTTCCATTCCATGCTTCATAAGGAGTCCTACCTTGAAGTGATTCGGATGGTACTCTATTGACAAGGTACACAGTAGTTGAGATAGCCTCTTCCCATAGATAATGTGGCAACCTCTTCTCTTCAAGCATTGTTCTAGCTTAACCGACCAATGTCTTGATTCTTCTCTCGGAAATTCCATTTAGTTGAGGAGAGTACATGGTGGTCACTTCCCTTTTGATAATTTTATCGTGCAAGAGCTTATCAAACTCTTTGGAGAAGAATTCTCTCCCTCCATTAGAACTGAGCTTCTTGAGTGATCTACTTGTATGATTCTCCACATGTGCTAGATAATTTTTGAAGCAATCAAACACTTCATTATTACTCTTGATAAAGTACACCATATGCTTTGAAATTTTATAGACCAAAACTAGACACTAATACCTTTCTAATGAGTATTCATTCATCCAATTTGGATCTCTGTAGAGAGAGCAACCACCTCTGCAAGCTTACTATTGTTGAAGAAGATGATGCAAAAAAAATGAAGGAGCAAGACAATGATGGTGACAAGTGTATGTATATTGATTCCATGTAATGTAAATGTGATTTAAAGTTTTTATATAGACTCTTGAAGTGCTCCGCGACTTCTACAAGTGGATTTTGAATTCAAATGAAGGTGGTAAAGGTTGTTGAAGAGAATCAATTCACTTTCCTATAATCTAGGGAAAGTGAAGATCTAGTTTGATCTACATTTAGGTGATTGATTGATTCATTGATTGCAATTTAACCACCTCGAATTTGTGGAAGCTTAGCTCTATTTTTCTATTTTTACATGTGTAATCTCTAGGGCTTTTACAATGGTAAATGATCCAAAAGAGCTCTCCAATGGATATTCTTTTGATGTAATCCAAATGATAGCCTTTTGATGTATATCAAATCCACCTCAAGCATACTCTAAGCTTGATGTTCCAACAACTCCCCCTCAAGCTAAAGTATGCTGGAGTCTTCATTCTCTAATAGGTTGAATACCTGCCATTGATTTAAATCTGCAAAGCTTTATTCCATCAAGTGCCTTGCCCGATCTGCATCTGAATGGATTTTGATATCCAAATCTGAAGAGTAAGGATAGAACATACCTTCATTGATTGTACCTTTGGGATACTTATATACTCTTTTAGCTACATCCATGTGTGGTCTTCTTGGGGAGTGCATGAATTGGCTTAGCACTTCTACGCTTTATGAGATGTCTACCCTTGTATAAGTAGCATATATCAAGCTACCTACCAAGCTTTGATATTCCTTAATGTCTTTCATTTTCTCACCTTCATAAACACTAATTTTATGATTCATATCCAAAGGTGTACCTGCAGGTTTTGTGTTCTCCATTCTGAACTTGAGAAGTAGATCTTGAATGTATCTTCTTTGATTCAAATACATTCCTTCATCTTGCATGTGTCTCTTGATCCTTTGAATGACATTTACATCATCACCTATCAAAATAATATCATCTACATATACACATAGATACATAACCTCATTGTGATCCCTTTTGATGAATAGAGAAGGATCTGACCTGCTAGGTTTGAACCCTTGATCTTCAAGACCCACCTATAAAGCTCTAGGAGCTTGTTTCAATCCATACAATGCTTTCTTAAGTCTGCAAACATAAGATGTATGATTAGGGTTTTCAAAACTTGGAGGTTGTGGCATGTATACCTCTTCACTTATCCAACCATTTAGAAATGCACTTTTTACATCAAGTTAGGAGTCTCCAATTTCTTGGAGTCGCTACACTTATCAATGTTCTTATTGTAGTCATCTTTACAATTGGTGAGAATGTTTCCTCATAGCCTATACCACGAGTTGGTGAGCAACCTTAGGCAACTAATCTTCCCTTGTACCTGCAAATTGATCCATCTAAGTTTTGTTTAACTTTATATACCCATTTCCAACAAATTACATTTTGATTGGATGACATTACAACCAAATTCCAAGTGTCCATCTCCTTCAATGCATCTATTTCTTCTTTCATGGATTTTTTCCCAATTAGGGTTTCCCTTAGCCTCCCCATAGGATGAGGTTTTTTCTAAAATTGATTCTTTTGCCAAGTAGATTGAATGATTTATAACAAATGTGGAATCATATTCATACCTTTCTAGTTGTTTCTTCTCTCTTATTGATCTTCTAGGAGCTTTCTTAGAGCATTCTCCACACTCTTACATCTTTTCTTTGCCTCTTGACTTCCATAGCTTGTAATCCTTTTCCTTTTCATCTTGGTCATCATCTATATTACTTCATGGATCATGGACCTGTGTATCACGCTTGCTTCCTAATTGATGAGAATCAGAATCAAGGTCATATGGTAGAGTTACCTTTTTTTTGTCTTCATCATGCCAAGACATGTGTTCTTCAAACACAACATATCTACTTGTAGTGAATTTCTTGGTTGAAGGATTATAGAACCTGCAAGCCATCTGACTTGATTCATACCCAATAAACACTACCTTTGTTGCCCTTTCTTCTAGCTTACCTCTTATTTGTGATGGTACATGAACAAAAGCTTAACAACTAAACACCTTTCAATGTCCAAAGCTAGGTTTTCTTCCATGCCATGCTTCATAATGAGTAGTACCTTGAAGTGATGTGGATGATAGTCTATTGAAAAGGTACATAGTAGTTGAAATAGCCTCTACCCATAGATAATGTGGCAACTTCTTCTCTTCAAGCATTGTTCTGGCTGATCCAACCAATGTCTTGTTTCTTCTCTCTGCAATTCCATTTAGTGGATGAGAGTACCTATTATTCACTTCCTTTTATACCTTTATCCTACAAGAACTCATCAACTCTTTGGAGAAGTATTCTCCCCTCCATTATATTTGAGCTTCTTGAGTGATCTACTTGTATGATTCTCCACATGTGCTAGATACTTTTTGAAGCAATCAAACACTTCATTCTTACTCTTGATAAAGTATAGAATAGTCCATCTACTATGGTCATCAATAAATGAGAGATAATACTTTGATCCTGCCAATGAAGGTTTTCGACTTGGTACCCATACATTTGTATGTACTAAGTCCAATAAGTTGTTGTGGATGTAGCCTTTATGGTCGAATGGTTGTCTTTGTGCCTTCCCAGTCTGACATGCATCACATTTTTTGATCATGTGTTGCTTTCATATGTTTGGCATTCCTAGCACCCTTTGATCCCTGCATATATCCTTCAAGGTTCTTTCATTCACATGATCAAGTCTCTTATGCCACACTTCAAGCTCACTGAGGGTTTGAGACCCAAACGTGAATAGAGATATGTTCCTGGTTTCTCCTACTTCAAACATAAAGAGCCTACCATGCTTCTCACCTCTGGCTATCTTCTTAAAGCCTTGACATGGATCTTCCACAAAAGCTCCATGTTGGGTGAACCTAACTTGCAAGCCTTTTTCAACTATTTGGCCTACACGGATAAGGTCTTTAGTGATATTGTGTACATAGAGAAACTTACTCAGAATGTTTTTCTTGCCATTGGAAGCTTTGACCTTACCAATCTTCTGCACATTGTGCTTTGTGTCATCCTGTGTTTGAACTTCATGTCTATGCTTTGGACTTTCCAAATCAGATAGAAGAGCAATGTTGCATGCAACATGATTTGAACATCGAGAATCTATGTAGAATAAATGATCATCTTCTTTACCTTCTCATTAGAAGCAATGAGTCTTCATGTGCTTCATCTTTAGAATAATTGTTGTAGTCCCTTCTATTATGGCCTCAATTGTTATTGTTGAAGTTGTGTCCACCTCACCTCTATTGTTGCCATATCCACCTCTTCCACTTCCTTTCTGGGTCTTTTCATTGAACTAGCAATTCTAAGTGGTGTGGTTGGTCTTATCACAGATGGCACAAGGTTGAACATTCTAACCTTTGGCTTTCTCATGCTTTGGTCCTTTCTTCTTCCCTTTTCACTTGCTCTTGCTTGCAAAGTTGGCTTGGAAGTCTCCTCTTCATCTTCTTCCTTCTTCTTGCCTTTCAGCTTCTTGTCCTTCATATCTGCATATAGAGAACTAGTTGAATAACCATGATATGAGTTACCTTCCTTTATGCTATTGTAGGCCTCTTGATTGAAGAGTTGTCCAAGAAAGATGTTGACATCTACATTTTGCACATCCATCATGAGATCATAAGTCGTGGTGAAGGGCCATTGCACAGCCTCTTCTTCAACCAGCTCTCCAATGGATGCTAATTGATCCACAACCTCCTTGACCTTGGTAACAAACTCTGTGATGGTTAGTTTAGGTGTCTTCTTCATTTGACTGAACTCATTCCAGAGATGATTCTTTCTTTCTTTGGTGCTAGCAAAAAAGAAAGTCTCTAGGGAATCCCAAGTCTCTTGAGATGTCTTGCATCCTCTTATATGTGGTAATGGAAATTCAAACATAGATTTTAGTATGTACGGCCTTGCTTGAGCATCCCTTGTGCACCAAAGTGTGATCTTATCTGTCTTCTCTTGTGTAGGTCCTCCTTTGGATCTTGGAATAGGCATCGCTTCATTACTTGCTACAATTCCATAAAGATTTCTACCTTGCAAATAGGCCTTCATTTTGATTTTGTAAGCCGCATTATTGTGTCAATCAAGCTTCTCAATCATTGAGGGAAAGCTTTCACCCATCTTGATCTAGCTCTAAAACCACTAAAAGAACTTGGAGAAGCTTGTAGGGGGTAGAAAAGTAAGTTGCGAAGCAACAAAGTTCGGTCCAGCAAACTGGCACAAGACCCACCCTTGAGCTTATCGAGACTCAAACAGACCTTATACCCATGTGATAATTGCAATAAAATGCATTATGTACTCTGCGGCATCAAGGAGAAAGAGTTGATACAAAACACATAGGTTTCCACATTGACTAGCTAAAAAAAACTTATTATCTTTGGATGAGATAATCAACTTCAAATGCACATAGCAACCAACATGATTACGATTGGAAAAAATCCTTTTGAGGGATTGATACAAATAGGGTTGAGTGAATAGAATGCATAAGAGTACAAGAAATAAGCAAAATATGCTTTTGGAATGAGCGTGACACTCAACGGTGGTACCTCCTATTTTTCACTTATGTGTAGAGATATACCCCGAGATAGAAAAGTGAGATTTCTCCAAATTTACTGCACCATATGCTTCAAATTTTTATAAACATAAAGTAGACAATAATATCTTTCCAATAGTTGATCATTCATCCAGTTTGGAGCTCTTTAGAGAGAGCGGCAGCCTCTACAAGCTTACTGTTGTTGAAGAAGATGATGCAAAAGAATGGAGCAAGACAATGATGGCCACAAGTGTATGTATATTGCTTCCATCTAATGTAAAAGTGATTTGAAGTCTTTATAAAGACTTTTGAAGTGCTCCACAATTTCAACAAGTGGATTTTGAATTGAAATGAAGGTGATAAATGTTTTTGAAGAGAATCAATTCACTTTCTTATAATCTAGGAAAAGTGAAGATCTAGCTTGATCTACTTTTTAGGTGATATATTGATTCATTGATTGCAACTCAACCACCTCAAATTCATGGAATTTTGGCTCTATTTTTCTACTTTTACATGTGTAAACCTCTAGGCTTTTACAATGGTAAATGATCCATAAAAAAGCTTTTTAAAAAATACAATAAATGAGCATAAGTAAAAGAACTCTCCAATGGATATTCTTTCGACATAATCCAAATGATAGCTTTTTGATGTCAATCAAATCCACCTCAAGCATAGTGTAAGCTTGATGTTCCAACACCAAGCACTCTAGTTGGTAGATACGGGGATTAAACATGAATCCTAAGGTTAATCAAAGTTTAGAGTGTACTTCTCCACATAGAGAGCAACAACTAGAGGATATAGACCATATAATGGAAGAGGAAGAGAAAAAGCAAGAAGTAGAGGAAAAAGTTGAGCAAGAAGAGGAATATTCCTATATAGAGCTTCATGATGAGTTTGTTTCACACAAGTGATTCACGGAGCTTAAAGAACAACCCCTTATGTTAGAGAGGAACATTAGTAGCATGACCTATCTAATATAACAACTTAAGTCTCAAATGATCTCACTCGAGACTCACGTTACCTCTTGCCTAGCTAGGAAGGAAAAAGAGATGCTTACTCTTCCTATAGTATAGATGACTACCTAGGAATGAAAGAGAGATGCCTACTCTTCCTATAGTAGAGATGGCTAAGAAGGATGTTCCTTTTCTTGGAAAGCATAAAGGAGAGAGTTCTACAGACTCTTTGAAAGATCTCAAGCCACCAACCTTTATAGGGGATGATCATGATAGGAATAGGGATGTCATCTATACTTTCTTGCAAAAGTGGAATGACTTGCATCAACTAAAGGGCACCCCACTTGAGTATCATGTGTTAGAAGAGAGTCTCTCACTAGGGTCCGGAGCTTATAAGTGGCGAATGAGTCTCAAATAGGTAAATTCCATCCCTATGGATTGGAATTAGTTTTAAACTCTTTTCTTGAAAGACTTTCTTCATGAGAATGAGGAAGAGAGGTATTAGGGTGTGTGGGATAGGATTACACAAAGAGGTAGGCCTTTGTCGGTCTACATATCCCACTATAGGGAGATCATACTAAATCTTAAGGGGTTAGATGACTTTCAAAAGACTACAGGATTTTTAAGGGGCTTAGACAAAGCCATCACAATAGAGGTAAGAATAAATACATGTAAGACTTTTGAGGAGGTGATCAAGTACACTCATGTCTATGATGACCATAATCATCCTCAATATACTCCTACGGAGATGGATCAGCCCCTCAAACATCTTAGTACACCAAGCTCAAGAAGAAAATATCAATGGGCAAAAACAAAATCTTTATTAAGAAACAAAGATCACAAGGGCCTAAGTTACCACATTAGAAGTATGAGAGGGCCAAGAGGGAAAACTTGAGTTTTATTTGTTTGTATCCTAGCCATGAAAAGTGAAATTGTCCACTTGAGAAGGGGGAAGAAAAGAAGAGAGGACCAATGAGTAGTACAATCCTTGATAAGGTCACAAAGGTGGTCCATCTAGTGCGAACACTTCCCATTCATGGCATTAGAACGTTGAGCACACATGTTGTTTGACTCAATCATTATGGTCACCTAAGTTTTGACCACATGACCTAGTTAAACTTCATGGTAGTGTGTAGGAGACCAGGGTGCAATTCATGATAGATGACTCCACCACTCATAACTTCATAAACTATGCTCTACTCAAGAAGCTAAAGATTCCCCAATGGCCAAGTGCACATAAATACATAATATATATGATGCAAGGGGAAGACAAAAGGATATGGGGTATTATGGTATCTGTTGTATAACTATGGTTCAAAGTGGCCAAAGACATGGGTTTTGAGGGTCCAAAACCACTTGGAGAACCCTTGGATTCTATTGGTAAAACCCTTGGGAAAGTGTCTCCAAGAGATTGGTTTCAACCCTTGAGCTATTTGGATTTATTTACTCCCAATTGAAGGGTTTTGACCCTTAAGATTGATATTTCCTAAGGGTATGTTATTTAACCCTTAGGGAGACCTCTCAAGCCTTGAGACTTGTACGTACAAGCTTGGAAGAAGTCCTTTTAGAATTCATGTGAGAGCCATGTGATTCCATGTGATTTCCAAGGTTAGAAGGCCTTGGATTAGCATCCATGTGGAGAGGACACTTGGCAAGCTCTCCTCACATTTCCCCCCTTGGCCTTGAGGTATATATACAGGTGGAGTCGGTTGGGTGGAGAGGTGCATCTCTCACCCCTTGTGGGTTTGATTAGACTTAGAATATTTAGATTGGTCTCTCTTAGAGTAGTTTTTTTGTTTATAAAACATTAATATTCAAAGCAGGTTAGATCTCTCGTCTATGGAAGCCCACAAGCTCTTCATCCATGAACCATTTTTAACCTCCACAAAAATAGGCCTCAATATCCTTACTTCATTCGCGCATGTGAAGCCCCTCCCGCTACCAGACAAATATCTTTGACGGTTCGCATACATGAGCCTCACTCAAAGAGATATGGCACATCTACCATTTGAGAATGTTAAGTGTGGTTTGCTAGCAATACTGATAAAGCAAACTATTATTGTGTACTATAGTATATCCATTCGCAGCGGGCGTTAGTCCCAACCTCGTGAGGAATGTCTACTATATTCTTCCATTCTCTTTGTTTGGGAAGTGACACACCAGCAACCCAAAATAGCGATCTTCACAGCAGTTTTTGCTAGTAAATTCTAGAAGTAGATGAGGAGAAGTATAGGAATTATGTGTGTAGCAATAGACTGCCCATTTTTTTGGACATAGAAGAGAGGAGAATTGTTTGTTTCTTTCGTCTTTTGCCATAGAATCAATAAGGCCACTTGTTGACTATATAGGCTCAATACAAATCTTACACCTGACTTATGAGTCAAACCCCAAGGTTTTTGAGTGTCGATTTTAGACGTTTTTCTTAAGTTTCCTATATTTTGTTTAAAACACCCTTACGTAATATAAGCAAGATGGTGGAAGCAAGAGGAAGAGCTATCTCTTCCTGAGGCATCAACATGGAACACTATGAAGCAATGAGGTCAACATGAAGATAGTGGATGGCTTCTTCCAAGGGACAAATCATGGACATAACTTTGTATAAAGCTAAGTATTATTTATTTATGTTTGGTTTAATATGTGTTTGCTAAATCTTTCATTATCTTTGCATTAACTCATCAGTGAAGCATGCGTAAAGGCTTCAAATTTTATATTTCTTTTAGGAGAATATGAGAATAATATGAAAGATTACTATCTAAGCAAGCAAAAACATTTTAAGTAATAGAGCATTTCCATGCATTGTTGCAAAGAATAAGAAAGCAAAAACATTTTAAGTAATAGAGCATTTCCATGCATTGTTGCAAAGAAAAAGAAATCACGTATGTGCATTCCCATTTGTAAATGGATGGGTTTAAAGCACAAAGGAAAATCTAAATCTTTCCTTTATACTTGTCTTACGTTTACATACATAAACTTATGTGCACTAGCATAAAAAGGACTCACTTAATTAAGATACATATGCAACGTCCATTGGACTCACTTAATTAAGATACATATGCAACGTCCATCCTAGCATGGCATAAAAGTCAATTCTGAGCATATGTGATTATAGGGTCATACATAGAATGGAATTACAATGTAAATTCCATGCATGCTTCAAAGAGGAGTTCAATTTTTTTTTTGAACCTTATGCATGCTAAGCATCTTCAAGTAAAGATGTATATATTTTGGGCATGTGTTACGTACTAAATTAATCAATGGCATTTCATATGCTAGGTTTTCATGGAACAAGATAAAAATTAAGGCTAAGTTTAAGATAGGAAATGACTTCTTGAAATGAATCCAAAAGCATAAATGTTTAATGGTACGATACTCAAAAAACCATTATTCTTTTATGCTTTTTATATGTTGGCTTGATCCAAAAGCCAACAAAGCTTAACACGAATAGAAAGAGCCTCAAGCGTCGAGTCTTGTTCATGGATATTTAGGTTCCATAAAACGCATGGCATGCCTGATCAACAAAGCCAAGGACTTAAGTAAGAGGTTCAATTGGCATATATGAAAGAGTTTGTAACCAAAAATATCCAAGTTTTTTTTTATAACTTAGAAAGTTTCTAGGATATTCTTTCATTATGACATAAGTCTAGTGTCATGTATACACAAGAGAACCTACCATACTAAATGCTAACTCTAAGTATAAGAGATACTTAGAGATGGTTCCAAGACAAGCCTCTCTATGAGATGACTTAAGTAGGTGATTTCCCTAAAATAGTTCTTTAGGGCATACTCTTACATTACTTCATAGAACCTACAATACTGGTACTCTAAGTATTAGACATACTTAGAGATACTTGATTGAAAAAGGTTCTAAAATAATTCTGCATGAGATATCCTAAATAGGAAGACACTCTAGAATGGTTTCAAAAATATCATGATGTAAGGCTCTATTAAGTTGATGCTGTCAAAGACAATGATGGAAACCAATTATGAGTAAATCTTGCATTCACCAACAAGAATGGTGAAATGTATTCAAGGCATAACAAAAATTAAAAACTCCCTCCTTTTGGAAAAATTTCCAATTTAATTGAAGGCTTCATTAATTCAATAGATTTGCATCTCAGGAAAGTCAAGTGAGGTTTCCCTTAGCAGATGCAATGGTTCTTAATGAAAGGAACTTAAGGAGCTTAAAGTTCTATAGATACAATGATGAAATGGAAATATTTTTCTCACTTCATAATACCTTCAAACCTCTTATGCTTTGATTAGCATTGAAAATCAAAGCCACCTCTCCTAAGGCAGATAGGCATAAGCATTGCATTGCTGCAAAACATGAGAACTCATGAGCATTCCCATAAATTCAAGAGGAAGTTCATGAGCAAGTTAGGATAGGTGGTCGCTTAGCTACCTCTAGAAGATCTTCTAAAAGATACCAAAACAAAAATGCATTTCTAGTAAATCTTCTAGAAAATTTTCAAGTTCTACTCAAGTATAAGATTGCTTGAATAGTTCAATATTGGGAGGAGTCAGAGAACTAACTCTCTACTTGTGAATGAAGCCATAGATTTTACAATTTTTGAGGATGAAAACTCTTCAAAGGGGGGAAGAAATTACCAAAAATTATCAAGAATCGGTATAACTAATTCCATAAATAGAAACTTAGAATATAGACGATGAGATAAAAGAACATCTTTTTATATATAAGATGTTTGGCAAACAATGAGTTGCTCAAAAAGCAACTTCATGGTATGCTAAATCTAACATTGGGATCCCAACAATATCACATAAGATTTTGAAAAAAAGTGGTTGTAAACCACAAGCTCAAATAAAGCATGCCAAATCTTATACTTACCTAAAGGGAAGTAAGAAGGAGAGAATATACAAAGTATGCAATCTGCAACTTTGATAAATGATACTTTCGGGAAGGTGAAACTTGTATGCACCTATTCTTAAAGGGATTTCAAGAGAAATCCAAAAGCATTAGAAGATGCTTAGACTTAAGTAGTAAATGAGATTCCTAGAAAACCCTAGGGTATCTTTTTGAAAGCTTTGGATAAATAAGGGAATCTAAAAGGCAAGAATAATCTCTTGTCACTTCAATTTAGTTAAGGAAGGACTAACTACATTTTGAATATGATTCAAGACACTTGGAATCACACTCAAAACCTTAGAAACAAAGGATGGGTGTTTATTTCATCAGGATGAATGTTTAATTCATCAAAAGGTTTAGAGCTTCCAATATACATTCAGGGATAATTAAGATCATAGAGAGATCTTGTGTTGGAAGCCCTAGTTCCCTAAGCAAGATGGAAAACATAGAAGTAATTCCTTGACTTCAGATTCTAGCAAGAAGAATCTAAGTAAAGGATACTCTATAGTTAGATTAAGCTTCTAGACTTTAAGATAAATATCATCTACACATCAGTGTTGGATATAAAGTATGGCGGTATGGGACACTATACTTTATATTCACATTAATGTAGGAATGATGGTATGGGATATCAAACCTTGGTATGATAGGTATCTTTTAGTCTTGGGCTCATGAGTTGGAGTGAAATTCCACCCCAAGGAAAACCGAAACTTCATAGATAAAAATAAAGTATAGAATGGTCAAGAATATGACCATGAAGCACTTCAAATATCAAGTAACTAAGAAAGTTTGAAGATCATGAAGAGAAATCACTTTCTAGATCTTCATAAAGATTTTCAGTAAGACTAATGTAGTCTTGTTAAATATTTTGAAGTTCTTTATCAGAAATGCTACATGGAATTCTGGGGAGAGAACTTGGAAAGATCCTTTCAAGAAAGGTAAATTTGACTGAGTCAATCTAGGATAAAGCACCTAGTTGACAAATACAACTAAGTGAGTTAATATCTTTTAGAATAATAATGTATCAAAAGATATTCAAAAAGATTGACTTAGTTATCTATGTAATTGGGGTTAGACTAAGTTACTCCAAAACATCTTGTTGATAGTACAACGAGATAATCAATCTCCTAAATTAAGAGATTTATACTAGACTTGGTATTCCAGTCTATAAGAGTCTCAAGAGATTGACAAGGACTAACTTCTTAATTAAGATATTTGAAGCATCATATTTTGAGAGTAAATTTGAACATCATCAAAACTCGGTGGCTTGAGACACCAATGTTTTATACCACTAGAGTTTGGTAGATGGATGATGGTTTAACTTTACCCAAAGGATCTTCTTGAGAATTTAGATTCAATCTCATAAAGATAGAAACAATGCTTCAAACCATTAGCTAGATTAAATCCTTAAAGTTTTGGGTCTCATTTTATTTGACTCAAATAATTTTAGTGTTTCAAAAGTTGAATCGGCTACATCCAGTTTTGGTTCTTTCTTCCCGCTTTTCGAGACCTTGGATTTGACTTGGAAGGAATCTTCAAAGTCACTCCTAGATCAAGTTTAGCTAGATGGAGTGGATAACCAAATTAAACATCAAAAGATGGATGTTTTGTATAGGACCCTTTCAATTTCAGAAGACACTTAAGTTTAAGAGAATTCATTCATCCATCTAATGTTGCTTTAAGATCAATGGATGAAGAATCTAAAAATTTCTCTTAAAAGAGTTTGAAGTAAAACTCTTAGGAATTTTTTATAGATTCTAACAGTTCCAAATAAGTCAAGGCTTTTGAGAAAGTCTTGGGAAAATCATTTTGAGGTTGGTTGCCCAAAGAACTGAATCACTTCTTTCCTACATTCTACCTTAACTCTAAAAGTACAATGGGACATGGTAGTCCTGTATTTGGAAAAAGGGATCAGTAGATAATGGTTGATAAGTAGAAAATAGTCAGAGACATCTTATTTAGATGTTTTGGTTAACCTCAAGAGACTTCTCAAAGTCTTGAACTAATCAGAGATCCATCTATTTTTTAGGCCCATACTCAAGTAGTGGGTAGAAATGGATCTACATAGCAAATTAGTTCAATCCACCTACTTCATATGTTTGGACTATGGATGCAGAGTTCGCACATAGGGAAACATTGAATTAGGCAGGGATGTTTTAATCCACCCTTATCATTTTATCCATACTTAACATTTGATTTAGTGTTTCACATGCAAAGTTAAGTAATATTAGAATGATTTGGGCAGGGATTAGCCCCACAAGTGGATTTCCTTCTTTTCAGATCCAGTATGAGATAGAATCTCCTTTTGACAAAGAAGCAAATCAGAGAGATGAAAAAAACCATGATCTAAAGAAATGGTCATGGAGCACGCGGGAATACTCCACATAATATACCTACACACATTTTCGAGGACAAAAATGTTAAAGGGGGGAAGAATGTTGTATAACTATGGGTCAAAGTGGCCAAAGACATGGGTTTTGAGGGTCCAAAACCACTTGGAGAACCCTTGGATTCTATTAGGAAAACCCTTGGGAAAGTGTCTCCAAGAGTGTGGTTTCAACCCTTGAGTTATTTGGATTTATTTGCTCCCAATTGAAGGCTTTTTACCTTTAGGATCGATATTTCCTAAGGGTATGTTATCTAACCCTTAGGGAGACCTCTCAAGCATTGAGACTTCATACAAGCTTGGGAGAAGTCCTTTTAGAATTCGTGTGAGAGCCATGTGATTCCATGTGATTTCCAAGGTTAGAAGGCCTTGGATTAGCATCCATGTGGAGAGGACATTGCAAGAGAACAAGGATTACGACCACCACCATGTGCTAGAGATATGACTCTCCTCCCAACCAAATGCCTCTATATATAGCTCTCTCCAGGGGACTTCCTTCTTGGGCAGGTGGATACTAGCAACCCATGTGTCAGCCATGTAACTGCATGTGCACCAAGTGTCCCAGCCAACTCGAGTTAACTCAAGTTGATGCTTCTAGAAGGCTCTAGATCTCTTTGAGCAAAATACTCTTCCCATGTCCCCCATGGGGATTGAACCCAAGACCTCCTTCTTCACATCCTTGAGACTTAACCACTAAGCTAAATGGATCACTTGTTCACAAGAGCACAAGACCTCCTAGTACATCTGAACTCGAGATCTTTGGTCATACACACGGATGACCAAACGGTGTCCTATTTCAGATTTGTCTAAACAGGCCAGACCCTTGGATCATATACTTACTTTATTACATTCTTCCCCCCTTGGAAAAATATTTTCGTCCTCGAAAATAGAGCTATATACATTCTGTAGGCAACCCCCAAGACTCATGTTCTAAAACTAGAAGAGCATGGTCATGTTCTAAAACTGGAAGAACATGTCTCATCTCTATGGTGGCGTCCCTGCCCAAATGATTCAAAACACTGTCTCATTTTGCACTTTGATAAAGTAATCAAAGTAGAAAGTAGTAAATGAATAATAAGGGTGGATCTAAACACATCCCTGGCCAATTCAGAGTTTTTGGATGTGCGATCTAGGCACAAACATGTGAACTAGGTGGATTCAAATTACTAGTCCATTTCTAGGCATAACTGGTGCATGGACTTAGTAATGAAGGTGGGATTCTTATCCCTTGCAAGACTTTGAGAATTCTTGATTCACTTGAATTTGTTTTGGAGAACTTGAAGTTTGGTTGTCCCAAACATCTAACTTAGATGTTTGTACAATGGTTTATTTTGATCCAACAGTTACTTGATTTTTTCACCCGACTAGAGGACTAGTTTGTCCTAATGAGTTTAAAAATCCTATGTAAAATGTAAGAGAATGTTACCATTTTCTTTGATTCAACCATACTATAACTTTCCCAATACAAATTTTCAATGAAATTTGTCCAACTTAGGATACATTTCTCACCTTGTTTTTAGCTTAAAAGTTATTGGCAATTGTCAATCAATTAATAACTTCTCTATTCTAGAGTATATTGGACTCTATGAAATCAGTTGGGCTATAACTTGAAGCAAACTCAAATAAATAAGTCCACTCAGACTTATTATCTTTTGAAGATTGAAAAGGTTCTTATACATAACATCTATCTAGGATGTCCAATTTGGTTGTCTAATTCTAACCGGCTAACCCTGGTCTTTTGCAAAAGGAATCAGATATGATGTCTGGGCCAATTCCAAAAGTTTTGGAAAGCGGAAAGAAATAACTAAAACTTTCGTACAACCAATTCAAACTTCGAAGATATGTAAGCTCGCTATGAGTCAAAGTCTAGATGACTCAGGACTTTAATTTCTCAAAGATCTGTTTCAACAGGGTATTGAAGCTTTTTCTCTATTTTTAAGAGAAATAAACTGGATTCTCAAAAAGATTCAAAGCAAATCCAAAAACATCATCCAACCACAAGATACTAGTGTGGTAACCAACATCAGTGTGTCGACCCACTGAGGTTCTGTTGATGATTTTTGTATTCAAATAATGCTTCACTTGAGACTAAGTTCAGGTCACATTTAGTCTTTCTGACTCCTTACTGGGAATACAATTCTTGTGCATTTCTTTGAGTCAAAAGAGTGAATTTACCAAGTTACACTAGGAACTTGATACTTGAGATAGTCAATCAAATCCTTGGTTGAAAGGATCAACTCAAAATCAAAGTCCAAATTTTTTCAGAAATCTATGAAATATTTCCGACTTAGTAACACTTTATCTTGAAGTGTCTTAAGAAGATCTTGGAACTTACTTAATTCATATCTTCTGTTTCCTTTATCTTGAAGTTATCTTGAAGTATCTTGAGATACTACTTTTATCCTTCTTGAATAAAACTCCTTCTTTGAAGTCTTAATTCTCTTGAGGATCAAACCTAACTTCAAGATCTAAACTAGGACTAAAAGATAATTATCATCCCACGGTCCAATGTCCCATACCATCTTTCCTACATCAATTTGAGTATAAAATATGGTGTCCCATACCACCCTATTTTATATTCACATTAATGTGTGTATCACCCTAAAGTCAAAACATCTCTTGCTAGAGCACCTTCTTGCTTCAATTCTTTACAAGACTTTTGAAGTTTCAGGCATTACCTCTAACTAGATTTTCTAGGTTTTTTATCCCTTCACATGATCCTGTCACGATCTTGTGCTTTCCTTGAGGAATTTAAAAAACCTTTTGATGGAGCATCCATCCTTCTTTGGTAGCGTTTTCAAATGAAAACCAATCAAAATTCCAAGTACTTGAATTTTCATAGATTCAAGTTCAATTGGTTATATTCAAAACCAATTTGTAGTGACAAGAGTTTTTCACTTCTTGTCTTTAGATTCCTTTCTTTACTGATGCTTTAGGTACCTACCCCAGGGACTTTATATAGAAATCTCTCTACTGCCTAAGTCTTAAGCATCCGCTCATGCTTTCTGGATTTGTACCAAAATCCCTTTAAGGATAGGCAAACATTATGTTTTACCTTCCACAGACTTAAGTACCACTTTCACGGTTGTAGAATACATTCTTGGAATTTCTTCACTCTGTTCAGACTTGGAACAGCTTACTCTTCTCACATTTTTCCATTGGATAAATGGAACTTGAGTGAATATAGCCCAAAAGGAATTTTTTTATTGCCAATACTTGGGCAATCTACAGAGTAGTTCTAATTGTAATTTTCTTGGACAATCATGGCCAAGTTTGATCAAGTCTGGTTGATCTTGCGACAAGAATAAAGGATTAGTCTTTATCTTTAAGATCTCCTGAATTATCTAAAGATTCTTTGCTTACCTATAGGATTTTTAGAGATCTTTCCCTTACTTAAGTCCAAGCATACACTAATGCCTCTCAGATTTCAAAACTAAGAATCCTTGATATACCTTTAGGTTATATCACAATTTGGACTTTAAGTACCACTTCTGGTGGTTTGGGACATACAGGGAACTACTTATTGTTTAAAGAGTATGAAGAACTTCATTCTCAATACTTGGAAGAATGTTATTCTTCAAAGACTTGAGATTCCTTCTAGGGAATCAAATATCTTTGAGCAAATGATTCATCTTGGAATCTTTTGCAATGTTGGAAGGATATTTGAAAGAAATTCTTTCAAACAATATCCAAAAAGTTTACTGATTCAAATGTATTCATTTCCTGAGTATCAAACTAGAAACTAAATATCACCCTTTGGATATGATTTCCCATGTTCCTATGAAAGTTTAAGTTTGAACTTTCATATATGTGATATTGACTCCTATTCTTGAGTTTGATACAAGATTCATTATTATTGGTCAATCTCTAGATGTTACTAGAGTCCTTTAAACATATTTTAAAGTCCAAGCATCTATTGATGATTGATCCAACAGTACCATTACTATGAACACATAACTTTGAACTTTATAGTTTGTTTAGGAAAAGTTCATGGATTGGAGATCCATTTCTTGGAACTTTCTATTCCTAAATGAAAAGTTCACACTTGCTTCAAGTCATTAGGAACTTATCTTATTTCCTAAAGATTGCTTAGCTAGTTGCATCATTTACTAGAGATGCAACTATAGAACCAAACATCCTCTTATTGATGTCAAAGATCAATTGATGTTGAGGTTCAACATTTGATTTCCATCACTCCTTGGGATGAAATCAAATGAAAACTTATAAAAGTTTCATAGTTTTTCTTGGCACCTTTATTAGAACATCATCATTCCTGGGTCCTATCATAGAGTATGAATTTATGTGTATTTTGGGAAGAGTTCATGAATCAATTAAGATGCTCTACTTGGAACGTCTGCCTTCCCGAAAACAAATTTATCTCGAACATGGTAGGAGAATGATCTCACGTGGAATAGAAGGTTTGACTATTTCGTTCTAGTGTTTCTCTTTTAGGAAATATCTCGATTCCTGAAAGTCACTTACCGAGGTTTCATTGTGAATTGCGAATCTTGAAACCACAAAGAAACTTCTTAGAACTTTTGAAATCTTCTAAATAGAAGAATGCTTCCAAAGTTTCCATGTTTTCATGGCCCTATGCATCATTACCAGAGATGCAAAACATGAACGAAACACAAATCTATTGAAGTTCAAAGTTTAATTTGTATTTAAGTTCATCGATTTGGTTGTTGAGTTCCATGGAATCAAAGAGTGCTCATGGAACTTGGAAATATAGCTGAAGTTATCATCCAATCTTGGGATGCTTGAGAAGTTACATAAATTACGTAACTAATCAACTAAAGGTTATCCGCATGACTTTCTAAATATCACCTATACTTAGAGAAATCATTATAAGCTTATCTTCATGACTCCCTAAGTACATCTGGGACTTAGAGTCATCATACATTGCAAAAAGTTTGCAAGTAATTAAATTTTCTCGATCATCAAGAAAATTTAATACTTAACTTTCTCCTAGTGCCTACTTATACCTAGTAAGACATTAAACATACTTAATTATCATTAAGTATTTATTTTTTGATAACGGAGTATCAACTTGAGAAGGAATCAACTAATTACTTGAGCTGCAAACTAGAACTAGTATGTCTTTGCAACTAACTAGTCCTCTGTCTTCCCTAATGTCAAGCCGTGAGCTTTATAAAGTAAGCTAAATACTAAGAGAGTACATTTTCATATCTACTTGCAAATAGCATCTCGTTCTTTCATGCAAATGCATGTGCCTACATGCAAATCCATATGCTCACATGCGTATGCATGCATGTTCTTTGCATGCCCAAAAAATAATGCAACAATCATGCATGAGCTTGATGCATGATTTTTCCTTGTATTAAGAATGTATAACATGCAATCTTGATGCATGTATATCCTTTCCTTTGTCCTAATGCACTATGATATAAAAACATATCCTCCTGGTGCAATAAAAAGCTTATTCAATGGAAAGGAATTCTGGAATTAAACTACCAAAATACATTCTTTGATGCATAAGGATCCTTTTTAAATCAAGTTCTTTCCTTAATGCAAACTAATGCTTGGAATGAGAAGTGGATTTTTTCATTATCCTAGTCTAGACTTAATCGATTGAAATCTTGGCTATTTCAATATGCATCTATGATTAAGTGTAGAATAATGTAAACAAAATAAATCAAGCATTAAGGCCAAGTAGAAACTGGAAAATACTTATCTCCCAATTAGCTACGTTCCTTCGTTGATCCTTAGGAAAAAATATTCTCTGAGGAACTTCTCTTGTTGCCTCTTTAGTAGAGCAAAGAGATGGAAAAATGGTAAGGATTCTTCCATTGATCCTCTTCTTTGATTTATGCTTGCCTTGGCCTTCTAATGCCATTGGATGATGTGTAAGGGATGCTTCAAATGAATACAATGGATGTCTAAAGCTCTGATACCAATGCAAGAGAACGAGGATTACGACCACCTCTCCTCCCAACCAAATGCCTCTATATATAGCTCTCTCCAGGGGACTGCCTTCTTGGGCAGGTGGATACTAGCCAGCCATGTAACTGCATGTGTGCCAAGTTTCCCAGTCATCTCGAGTTAACTCAAGTGGATGCTTCTAGAAGGCTCTAGATCTCTTTGGGCAAAATACTCTTCCCATGTCCCCCATGGGGATTGAACCCAATGTTGATATATTTAGGTAGTGATGTGTGTGAACACTCTAGGACCGCCGAGGCACTTTTTTCCCTCTTTAGGAGGTTTTTTTCCCCCGGCTTGTATATACGCCTATTGCCCTAATGGGCTACTTATCTTTGTACATTCTCTAGTAATACATTCAGTATTGTGTATTTGTGCTCCAAGCTTCTTCTTCTTCCTTGTGATGTTCGCGTGCTTCCGCAGACGTCTATCTCCAACAATTGGTATCAGAGCAGGTCGTCGCTTCTTCTAGGGTGCCGTCGACACTCCTCCGTTTGCAGTCTCAGATTCGCACGAAATTTGGTGAGCATACTCGTTTCGGCCTCCGAACGCACTATCGCAGCGCTTGTGCAGGCTATTTCGTCCTTTTGTGCCAAAGGTATATACCAGTTTCTGTTCACCAGTTTAAGCGTCTCGAAGTCTGCTACAGGTCTAGCAGAACTCGTCTGGGCAGTTTCGTTCAACTTTTTGAGATACAGTCAATTTTCTGCATCAAGGTATTTTAGTCACCGGCCATGGCTGAAAGCAGTGATGTATTCCGTATGTTGGCTGTTGAGGATAAGTTGGATGGTACCAACTACCCATTATGGGCTTATATGATGCGACATGTACTGGTTGCAAAAGGAATGTGGAACATTGTGCAGGGTGTTGAAAGATGTCCTGTTACACCTGTAATGATAGGTACTGCAAATACTGGTGTTGGAGCTGATGAAGATGGTGTCAAAGATGATATTCCGCAGATTCCTGTTCGTGCTGTTGTTTCTGTTGCACCTACTGCAGAGCAGATTCGTTGGGATGGCAGAGATGCCCAGGCACATGCATTGATAGCTTTGTCTGTCAAACGTGCCATTATTCCTCACATTCGCTCTTGCAGAACAGCAAAGGATGCTTGGGATACACTTACCACTTTGTACCAGGCTAGGAATGAGGCTCGTGTTGCTTACCTCCGAAAATAGTTGGAGAGTGAGCACATGAATGAAGGTGATTCTATGGATAGTTTTCTTACAAAGATCAAAGACCTGAAGGAACAATTGATTTTTGCTGATGAGGTTATACCAGATAGCTCACTTGTGCAGACCGTTCTGAATGGTCTTCTTGATTCATATCAGAGTTTTGCCTCTACTCGTCGGTTGATGATGAAAGGCAATCCGAATGCCTTGTCATTTGAGGAATTAGTCTCTGTTCTGTTGCAAGAAGATCAGTCCAGGCAGAACAGGTCCATTATGCGTGTTGCAGATCAAGCTTTCCTGGCTAGTCAGAAGGGCAAAGGAAAATGGAGCTCTTCTACTAGTAAGCAGAAATCTGCAAATGCTGCACAATCGTAGAACCAGGATAAAGATGAGAAGAAATCAGAAAAGCAGAAATTGTTCTGCAAGTACTGTAAAGGAAATGATCATATTATAAAGAACTGTCCAAAACTGGCTGCTAAAGAGGCAAAGAAGAAAGAGGCTGGAATGGTTGTTGCAGAGGCCTCTACACCAAAAACAGAGTCTGCAAATCTTGTGAAGGAAGAAGAATGGGCATTTACTATTGTCTGCAGTTTTGACCCATCTTCTCATGATCAGTGCATGTCTGCAGTAGACTCAAATGTTTGGTACTTTGACAGTGGGGCGACCAAACATATTACCTCGCAGCGCAGTTTCTTCTCTTCACTCGAGCCTGCCCCTACAGGGAATACTGTCACATGCGCCAATAACTCCTCTTATCCTGTTATGGGAGTTGGTAAGATCATTCTGACTACTGCTGATGGTAGTTCTTTCACTTTGTCAGATGCTTTATTTGTGCCAGGGATCAAAAAGAACCTGTTATCAGTTTCTGCATTAGCCAAGATTGGCTTGGTTGTAAAATTCGTTGATGACAGGTGTACAGTCCATGATCTCTCAAATGGCGATGTGATTATTGCTTCTGGCATTTTATGTCGTGGGCTGTATAAGCTCATAGACTATGAAAGATCTGTGAATGATTTGGCATGTGCAGTTCATGATTCTCAGGCTATGTCAGATGCAAAGCTTTGGCATGCACGCTTTGGTCATCTGAATTTTGCTAGTTTGTTACGCCTGCAGAAATCTGAAATGGTGTCCTCTTTGCCCAAACTTGAGGCACCTGGAAAACATGTCTGTGAAGGCTGTATTTTGGGCAAAAGGCAGCGTTCTTCCTTTCCAAAAGATGGTTCAGTTCGGGCTACGCAGAAATTGCAGCTTGTACATAGTGATGTCCTTGGTCCTATGCAGACACCCTCTTTTGGAAATTACCTTTACTTCGTGACGTTCATTGATGATTTTTCCAGGCATGAATGGGTATATCCACTCAAAGCAAAGTCCGAAGTGTTCATGTGCTTCAAACAGTTTTTGGTTTTGGCTGAAAATCTGTCAGCATGTAAAATGGGCACCCTCCGTTCTGATCGAGGGGGGGAATATATGTCTTCAGATTTTAATGCATTTCTGGCTGAACGTGGGATAAAACACCAGTGTACAGTGTCGTATACACCTCAACAGAATGGAGTTGCTGAACGAAAGAACAGGTCACTCATGGAGATGGCGAGATGTATGGTCAAAAGTCAGGCTTTACCACATAGTTTCTGGCTTGAGGCTGTCATGTGTGCAGCATATGTACTGAACAGGTGTCCCACTAAAGCGTTGCAGTCTATCACTCCATATGAGGCTTGGCATGACCGCAAGCCATCTGTTGCTCATCTTCGTGTTTTTGGTTGTTTGGCATATGCATTAGTGCCTGAACAACATCGCAGAAAATTGGATGATAAGGCAGTAAAATGTATTTTTGTTGGGTACAGTTCTGAAAGTAAAGGCTATTGTCTGTATCATCCACAGACTAAACGCATTCTGGTTAGCCGTGATGTTGTCTTTGTGGAAGATGCTATTCAGCCATTGCTTTCATGTACTAAGGAGACATCTGTTAGCTCCAAAGACATGTATGATACTTTGATGCCTCTTTTTACAGGTGGACAGGCTAGTGCTGGTCCTAATGAGGCAACTTCTCAGCCTTTGCAGGTTTCATATGATGATGCAGATCATTCCATTTCTGATGCAGATTTACATGATGCACTTGTTGATGAGAGAGCTGATATTGAGCAGGCAAAAACTATGCCAAAATGGCTAGTGCAGACTTTGCGTGACAGCAAATTAGATGCACCTTTGTCATATCGTACTCGTTCAGGCTCTCATAGTGCCTCCTTTGCATTTATTGCTATGCTATGGCTGCATCTAGTCTCTGTGATGAGAATGAGCCTGTTTCTTTTGATGAAGCACAAAATTCAGAAAATTGGATGGCTGCTATGCAATCTGAATATGATGCTATAATGAAGAATGGTACATGGTCTTTATGTGACTTGCCTCCTGGCAAGAAGGCCATTGGCACTAAGTGGGTATACAAGCTGAAGCATAAACATGATGGTACAGTTGACAGGTATAAGGCTAGGCTTGTTGCAAAGGGTTATGCACAGGAAAGAGGCATTGATTTTGATGAGACATTTGCACCTACATGCCGTATGACTACTGTTCGGAGCATTTGTGCACTTGCAGCCCATCATGGTTGGAATGTACATCAGTTGGACATTAAAACAGCATTTCTGAATGGTGACTTGCATGAAGAAGTGTATGTTTTTCAGCCCCGTGGCTTTGTGCAGAAAGGGCATGAAAACCAGGTTTGCAGGTTAAAGAAGGCATTATATGGTTTAAAGCAAGCACCACGTGCTTGGTATGAGAAGATACATGCCTATCTGATTGCACATGGTTTTGAGAACAGTCCAACTGAAAGCACCTTATATGTTAAACGTGCTAATGATGTGCTTCTGATCATTGTTTTCTATGTTGATGACATGCTGCTCACTGGTCCTATTGAGACACATATTGCTGATTTTAAGGCTGATTTGCATGCCTCATTTGAGATGTCTGATTTGGGGCATTTGCATCACTATTTGGGCATTCAGTTTATCCACGTTGATGGTGGAATGGCTTTGTGTCAAACGAAATATATTGACACATTATTGCAGCGTTTTGGCCTTGAAGACTGTAAGCCTATTGCCACTCCTATGGAGACAGGTTTACGATTGAGTCTTCATGATGTTGGAGATGCATTTGATGCTATTCTCTATCAGCAGGCTGTTGGATGCTTGATTTACTTATGCATTACTCGGCCAGATATTCAGTTTGTTGTCTCACAGATGAGGAGGTTTATGCATTGCCCAGGAGTCACGCATTGGAAAGTGGTTAAGCGCATCTTTCGCTACTTGAGTGGTACTCGGCTACTTGGTTTGTTTTATCCCAAGGGGGGATCACTACCGCCAGATTTGCATGCTTTTTCTGACTCAGATTGGGCTGGTTGCTATGACACTCGTGTGTCCACCAGTGGTTTTTGCTTCATGCTTGGTAGCTCATGTATATCTTGGTTGAGCAAGAAGCAGCCTACTGTGGCCACTTCCAGTTGTGAGGCTGAGATAGGGCAGCTTTCACAGCGACTGTTGAGTGTGTGTGGCTCAGACGCCTTATGGCTGATTTGGGTGTTGGCCAGTCTTCTGCCACCACCATCTTCACTGACAGTCAGAGCGCATTGGCAGTTGCGAGGAACCCTGTGTTCCATGCTCGCACTAAGCACATTGAGGTGCATTATCACTATGTCAGGGAGAGGTTCTCTGCTGGGGAGATCAGCTTGGCATATGTGCCCACGCAGGAGAACATTGCAGACCTTTTCACAAAGGCTCTGCCTAGGGAGAAGTTTGAAGCTTTCCAACAAAGCTTTGGGCTTACTTCCTTTTGTGGAGTGATTTCCACATAGCTTGGCACTTCCTTATACATGAGTGCCAGCTCCTTGTTCACCGCATCACTCCCAGGGGGGGATTTGTTGATATATTTAGGTAGTGATGTGTGTGAACACTCTAGGACTGCCGTGGCACTTTTTTCCCTCTTTAGGAGGTTTTTTTCCCCCAGCTTCTATATACGCCTATTGCCCTAATGGGCTACTTATCTTTGTACATTCTCTAGTAATACATTCAGTATTGTGTATTTGTGCTCCAAGCTTCTTCTTCTTCCTTGTGCTGTTCGCGTGCTTCCGCAGACGTCTATCTCCAACACCCAATACCTCCTTCTTCACATCCTTGAGACTGTTTGTTGTAGACCTTTGGAGTTGTCCTCTCCAATCATTTGTTGATATATTTAGGTAGTGATGTGTGTGAACACTCTAGGACTGCCGGGGCACTTTTTTCCCTCTATAGGAGGTTTTTTTCCCCCGGCTTGTATATACGCCTATTGCCCTAATGGGCTACTTATCTTTGTACATTCTCCAGTAATACATTCAGTCTTGTGTGTTGTGCTCCAAGCTTCTTCTTCTTCCTTGTGTTGTTCGCGTGCTTCCGCAGACGTCCAACTCCAACAATTGGTATCAGAGCAGGTCGTCGCTTCTTCTAGGGCGCCGTCGACACTCCTCCGTTTGCAGTCTCAGATTCGCACGAAATTTGGTGAGCATACTCAGGGTGTTTCCGAGATCAAAACATCTTTGCTTTGTGGTGCCAAAATCGCGATCTGAGCTCGTTTCGACCTCCGAACGCACTATCGCAGCGCTTGTGCAGGCTATTTCGTCCTTTTGTGCCAAAGGTATATACCAGTTTCTGTTCGCCAGTTTAAGCGTCTCGAAGTCTGCTACAGGTCTAGCAGAACTCGTTTGGGCAGTTCCGTTCAACTTTTTTAGATACAGTCAATTTTCTGCATCAAGGTATTTTAGTCACCGGCCATGGCTGAAAGCAGTGATGTATTCCGTATGTTGGCTGTTGAGGATAAGTTGGATGGTACCAACTACCCATTATGGGCTTATATGATGCGACATGTACTGGTTGCAAAAGGATTGTGGAACATTGTGCAGGGTGTTGAAAGACGTCCTGTTACACCTGTAACGACAGGTACTGCAAATACAGGTGTTGGAGCTGATGAAGATGGTGTCGAAGATGATATTCCGCAGATTCCTGTTCGTGCTACTGTTTCTGTTGCACCTACTGCAGAGCAGATTCGTTGGGATGGCAGAGATGCCCAGGCACATGCATTGATAGCTTTGTCTGTCAAACGTGCCATTATTCCTCACATTCACTCTTGCAGAACAGCAAAGGATGCTTGGGATACACTTACCACTTTGTACCAGGCTAGGAATGAGGCTCGTGTTGCTTACCTCCGAAAACAGTTGGAGAGTGAGCACATGAATGAAGGTGATTCTATGGACAGTTTTCTTACAAAGATCAAAGACCTGAAGGAACAATTGATTTATGCTGATGAGGTTATACCAGATAGCTCACTTGTGCAGACCGTTCTGAATGGTCTTCCTGATTCATATCAGAGTTTTGCCTCTACTCTTCGGTTGATGATGAAAGGCAATCCGAATGCCTTGTCATTTGAGGAATTAGTCTCTGTTCTATTGCAGGAAGATCAGTCCAGGCAGAACAGGTCCATTATGCGTGTTGCAGATCAAGCTTTCCTGGCTAGTCAGAAGGGCAAAGGAAAATGGAGCTCTTCTACTAGTAAGCAGAAATCTGCAAATGCTGCACATTCAAAGAACCAAGACAAAGATGAGAAAAAATCAGAAAAACAGAAATTGTTTTGTAAGTACTGTAAAGGCAATGATCATATCATAAAGAACTGTCCAAAACTGGCTGCTAAAGAGGCAAAGAAGAAAGAGGCTGGAATGGTTGTTGCAGAGGCCTCTACACCAAAAACAGAGTCTGCAAATCTTGTGCAGGAAGAAGAATGGGCATTTACTACTGTCTGCAGTTTTGACCCATCTTCTCCTGATCAGTGTATGTCTGCAGTAGACTCAGATGTTTGGTACTTTGACAGTGGGGCGACCAAACATATTACCTCGCAGCGCAGTTTCTTCTCTTCACTTGAGCCTGCTCCTACAGGGAATACTGTCACATGCGCCAATAACTCCTCTTATTCTGTTATGGGAGTTGGTAAGATCATTTTGACTACTGCTGATGGTAGTTCTTTCACTTTGTCAGATGCTTTATTAGTGCCAGGGATAAAAAAGAATCTGTTATCAGTTTCTGCATTAGCCAAGATTGGCTTGGTTGTGAAATTTGTTGATGACAGGTGTACAGTCCATGATCTCTCAAATGGCGATGTGATTATTGCTTCTGGCATTTTATGTCGTGGGCTGTATAAGCTCATAGACTATGAAAGATCTGTGAATGATTCGGCATGTGCAGTTCATGATTCTCAGGCTATGTCAGATGCAAAGCTTTGGCATGCACGCTTTGGTCATCTGAATTTTGCTAGTTTGTTACGCCTGCAGAAATCTGAAATGGTGTCCTCTTTGCCCAAACTTGAGGCACCTGGAAAACATGTTTGTGAAGGCTGTATTTTGGGCAAAATGCAGCGTTCTTCCTTTCCAAAAGATGGTTCAGTTCGGGCTACACAGAAATTGCAGCTTGTACATAGTGATGTCTGTGGTCCTATGCAGACACCCTCTTTTGGAAATTACCTTTACTTCGTGACTTTCATTGATGATTTTTCCAGGCATGCATGGGTATATCCACTCAAAGCAAAGTCCGAAGTGTTCATGTGCTTGAAACAGTTTTTGGTTTTGGCTGAAAATCTGTCAGCATGTAAAATGGGCACCCTCCGTTCTGATCGAGGGGGGGAATATATGTCTTCAGATTTTAATGCATTTCTGGCTGAACGTGGGATAAAACACCAGTGTACAGTGCCGTATACACCTCAACAGAATGGAGTTGCTGAACGAAAGAACAGGTCACTCATGGAGATGGCGAGGTGCATGGTCAAAAGTCAGGCTTTACCACATAGTTTCTGGCTTGAGGCTGTCATGTGTGCAGCATATGTACTGAACAGGTGTCCCACCAAAGCGTTGCAGTCTATCACTCCATATGAGGCTTGGCATGACCGCAAGCCATCTGTTGCTCATCTGCGTGTTTTTGGTTGTTTGGCATATGCTTTAGTGCCTGAACAACATCGCAGAAAATTGGATGATAAGGCAGTAAAATGTATTTTTGTTGGGTACAGTTCTGAAAGTAAAGGCTATCGTCTGTATCATCCACAGACTAAACGCATTCTGGTTAGCCGTGATGTTGTCTTTGTGGAAGATGCTATTCAGCCATTGCTTTCATGTACTAAGGAGACATCTGTTAGCTCCAAAGACATGTATGATACTTTGATGCCTCTTTTTACAGGTGGACAGGCTAGCGCTGGTCCTAATGAGGCAACTTCTCAGCCTTTGCAGGTTTCATATGATGATGCAGATCATTCCATTTCTGATGCAGATTTACATGATGCACTTGTTGATGAGAGAGCTGATATTGAACAGGCAAAAACTATGCCAAAATGGCTGGTGCAGACTTTGCGTGACAGCAAATTAGATGCACCTTTGTCATATCGTACTCGTTCAGGCTCTCATAGTACCTCCTTTGCATCAGATTGCTATGCTATGGCTGCATCTAGTCTCTGTGATGAGAATGAGCCTGTTTCTTTTGATGAAGCACAAAATTCAGAAAATTGGATGGCTGCTATGCAATCTGAATATGATGCTATAATGAAGAATGGTACATGGTCTTTATGTGAATTGCCTCCTGGCAAGAAGGCCATTGGCACTAAGTGGGTATACAAGCTAAAGCGTAAACCTGATGGTACAGTTGACAGGTATAAGGCTAGGCTTGTTGCAAAGGGTTATGCGCAGGAAAGAGGCATTGATTTTGATGAGACCTTTGCACCTACATGCCGTATGACTACTGTTTGGAGCATTTGTGCACTTGCAGCCCATCATGGTTGGAATGTACATCAGTTGGACATTAAAACAGCATTTCTGAATGGTGACTTGCATGAAGAAGTGTATGTTTTTCAGCCCCGTGGCTTTGTGCAGAAAGGGCATGAAAACCAGGTGTGCAGGTTAAAGAAGGCGTTATATGGTTTAAAGCAAGCACCACGTGCTTGGTATGAGAAGATACATGCCTATCTGATTGCACATGGTTTTGAGAACAGTCCAACTGAAAGCACCTTATATGTTAAGCGTGCTAATGATGTGCTTCTGATCATTGTTGTCTATGTTGATGACATGCTACTCACTGGTCCTATTGAGACACATATTGCTGATTTTAAGGCTGATTTGCATGCCTCATTTGAGATGTCTGATTTGGGGCATTTGCATCACTATTTGGGCATTCAGTTTATGCACGTTGATGGTGGAATGGCTTTGTGTCAAACGAAATATATTGACACATTATTGCAGCGTTTTGGCCTTGAAGACTGTAAGCCTATTGCCACTCCTATGGAGACAGGTTTACGATTGAGTCTTCATGATGCTGGAGATGCATTTGATGCTGTTCTCTATCAGCAGGCTGTTGGATGCTTGATTTACTTATGCATTACTCGGCCAGATATTCAGTTTGCTGTCTCATAGATGAGCAGGTTTATGCATTGCCCAGGAGTCACGCATTGGAAAGCGGTTAAGCGCATCTTTCGCTACTTGAGTGGTACTCGGCTACTTGGGTTGTTTTATCCCAAGGGGGGATCACTACCGCCAGATTTGCATGCTTTTTCTGACTCAGATTGGGCTGGTTGCTATGACACTCGTGTGTCCACCAGTGGTTTTTGCTTCATGCTTGGTAGCTCATGTATATCTTGGTTGAGCAAGAAGCAGCCTACTGTGGCCACTTCCAGTTGTGAGGCTGAGTATAGGGCAGCTTTCACAGCGACTGTTGAGTGTGTGTGGCTCAGACGCCTTATGGCTGATTTGGGTGTTGGCCAGTCTTCTGCCACCACCATCTTCACTGACAGCCAGAGCGCATTGGCAGTTGCGAGGAACCCTGTGTTCCATGCTCGCACTAAGCACATTGAGGTGCATTATCACTATGTCAGGGAGAGGTTCTCTGCTGGGGAGATCAGCTTGGCATATGTGCCCACGCAGGAGAACATTGCAGACCTTTTCACGAAGGCTCTGCCTAGGGAGAAGTTTGAAGCTTTCCGCAAAGCTTTGGGCTTACTTACTTTTGTGGAGTGATTTCCACATAGCTTGGCACTTCCTTATACATGAGTGCCAGCTCCTTGTTCACCGCATCACTCCCAGGGGGGATTTGTTGATATATTTAGGTAGTGATGTGTGTGAACACTCTAGGACTGCCGGGGCACTTTTTTCCCTCTTTAGGAGGTTTTTTTCCCCTGGCTTGTATATACGCCTATTGCCCTAATGGGCTACTTATCTTTGTACATTCTCCAGTAATACATTCAGTCTTGTGTGTTGTGCTCCAAGCTTCTTCTTCTTCCTTGTGCTGTTCGCGTGCTTCCGCAGACGTCCAACTCCAACATCATTTAGCATATAGAATCAACAATACATCTTATTTTTGTCAATCCTGGAAGTATACATGAGACCACAGCCCCTTCTAGATGATAGAATCCAAGAAATAAGAGAAAACTGGTTGGATTTCTGAGGATTAATGAAGATGAAGAGGAATTTCTAGGGTTTGGATTATCTTGAGCAATACTCCATCATTTTCAATAATCGTGGTATCTAAAGCATGTTATTTTCTCAGCAGAACATAATCATAAAGTCAAAACTCAAAAATGATACCTATAACCTTCAGACGAGACAATCGCGATTCTGTGAAATCAGACGATTTTCATCTCCAGCACCATTCTTCATCAATTTCTCACTCAACACATCAGTAATCAACTCTCTTCATACACATTCATCAGAAATACACAATAGAAGCTTGCAAATCTCCATGGATACACATATAATAGACTCAACAATTCAAAGAAATCACACAAAAGGAAGAAACACGATTTTCAGCAGGAAACTCTCTCTTTACTAGGATAGCATGTAATACAAATAACCAACCCTCTCATAGTAGAGGAAATTGTCTTTTATACATTTTCAAGTGTCCCTTTTCACACTTGAATTTTGGTCCTTTCCTCTTCTGATCTAAAAATATACTATCTAGGAGTTTCCAAAAATTCTAGAAAAAATACATATGATTCTACTCTCCATAAGGAAGACTCTTCCTTATTTTTACATCATTTGCGTAAGTATTTTTACAATTTTTTGGCATTTCACAATTATTTTCCATCAAAAATACTTCAAGAAATACTTCTTCTAACATTCTTCCCCTCCTAGACCTTTTGGCTCCTGACAAAAGACATTCTTACTGATAATTCATAAATGCTGCCTTCACTTCTTTTTTCTCTGATACACTTGTGACAGTAGGTCATGGCTTTTTCTTTCTGTAACATTCAAGTTATTCACCATCTCAAATAGTGCTTTTCTCCATTGCACAGTAGCCTCAGGTTTATCAATTACATCTTTTTTCAGGTACTCTGTGTATGCAGCTTCATAAGCAGTGAGTCGAGATTTTGTTACAACTGACAAATTTCCAAATATTTCCGATTCCCTTTCAAAAAACCCATAATCAAATGCATCTTCAAAAATCTGGAGATAATGGCTGCCCAAAAAGATTATTCTGCTATAATAAGCCATCAAACATATCCTGTCAAATGTTTCAATGCTAATATGAGTCTCATTACTCTTATTAGTAAAATACATGCTGGGTCATTAACATCTTTGTATGTAGCTATGACAGATTCAGCTGTGTCCACCATATACTTCTTTGTAGGCCATGTTCCTGCCTTCGGTCCTGCTATCTTTGGAAAATTCAACCATTTGGATGGAATCTATCCTTCTTTCCCAAAAGACTGTCCACTCCCTCCTCCTTGCTACTGGGCAGTATGCTGGATTGATCTTCGGCTGAATAGGTGCTTCCTTCCATATTTTTCTGCATTCCTTATTAGCATCCAACCACCTATTCCTCCACTTGGGATTAGCTTTTTCAAATAGCTCCTTTGTCACATTGATATCTTCTTCATATTCTAAATACTTGTTCAGAGGTAATCCTACCCTTGCCAACTGATAGTTTTTAATACTTTCCATGATCATGCACAAGGGTATTCCTAAGCCATCTGCAGCCCAATGGTGTTGATCTGGATTTATTCCTTTATTTAAAGCAAAATTAACAATTTGTTCCTCATATTCATCATGCATTTTTCTAATGAATTCCATTCTGGATTCTTTGTCTGTCAGAAGTTTCTGAACAAACTCTTCTGAGTATTCTTCTTCTGGTGCTTTGTTTTTTTGTTCACCACCATGTTGGGTTCTGTCATCATCTCCTATCCTGTTTGTGTAGTCTCTACCTGCTCTTGCTCCCCGGTTTGTGGTTTTTCCAATCTTTTTTGTAGTTCTTCTAATGTCAGCATTAAACTTTTATTTTGGGAGGTCCACATCTCTCTTTCTGCTTTCCACTCATTTCTTTCCTTTTCTATACTCATCTGCCAATCATTTCTCTCCTTTTCTATATTCATATGTAACTTATTGTACCCCCTCATTGAGGTAGCAGCATGTATACTAGCTTGTTTTTCCAACTCCTTGGCTTCTTTCAGTTCTGTTTGCAATCTCATGATTTCCTTGTGCACATCTTCCTTCTCCCCTTGTGTCACCTGAACAGTCTTGCTCTCTTCCTTCAACTGGCCTTCTTCCATTAATAATTTGTTTATTTCCTAAGTTGCCTTAGCCATAATTTGATATGAGTTCTGCAAGGTTCTGTATCTCCCTTCAATTTTTCTCAACTCCATCTCCATTTTACTACTATGCTCTGTCTGTTTTGCACACTTCTCTTCAAGATATTGGATTTTATTTTGTTGTTGTACCTCTAATTCCTCCAAAGAAATTATCCTATGTGTTAATTCCTCATTTTTCTCCTTTACAATCCTCAATTGTTCTGCCAATTGTTCTTTTTCTTTCTTGTGCTCCTTAATGATACTATTGCCTTTTTCAAACTCAGATTCTGCTACCATACCTGATATAATCATGTTTCTACTTGCTGGTCTGAATTGCTCTAGGTTGCTCATAATGATCTTGCAAGCAGATCTTATATTTTTAGGTATCCTTTCCAACCCCGCTTCTATTTCCATTTGTTTGACTTCTATTTGCTTGTTTTCTTTACACTCATTCTCTTCTTCATCTTCTTCCTCATACTCTATAACCTGAGTCTTTTGTTCTTCATGGCTCTTATCTGCTTCCATCTTTTCTTGGTCTGCAACATCTTCCTCATATTCCAATATCTGATCATCCTTATTATCATGTCCTGATATATCTTTGATTGTCTTTGTTCCTTCTTCCTTCTTGTCCACTTCTTGTTGTTGTTGTTCTTCAAAGAGATGAATTTCCTTTACTTGTACTTCCTCTTCCTGAATTATGGCTGAATCAGTTTCCTCAGTAAGCTTTATCTGATCATTACTTATCTGCTCTTTCTGTCCTTCTTCTTGCTCATCTATATCCATGAGATCCAAGCCTTCTTCTTGTCTTTGATCTTCTGTAGTTGTGAATTCTTCATTATGATTCAAGTCATACAGGATGTCTTCTATGCTTTGGTTGACCTCTTGTTCTGTAATTCCTTCTTCTATTTCTTGAGCATTCTTCTTTTCCACTATTTCCTCTTCTGTTTCCTTGATTTGATCTGTATCCTTTTGTTTATTGGCTGGACTACATAACTGAACTCCTTTTGCTACTTCTGCTTTTCCTTCATCCACTTTGAAATTTATTTGTTGTGAAGGTTTTGTCCATATTGACTTTAATCCTGAATCCACTAACCCACAGCTGAATTCCTTTCTTACTTCACTCTCCTCTTCTATCATCACTGCTTTTCCTTTTAGTAATCTTCTCTCTTCTTCAGGACTAACCTGAGTTGCTGCTTCTTCTTGGACTTGCTTCCCCTGGAGCTTCTCTCTCAAGTCTTCTGGTGTCTTATGTTTTTCAGTGGCCTGTGTTAACACATTAGGTGTACTAGGTACTGAGAAATTCAAACTTTTTAACAAAAAGTTTTCAATATCACTTTCAGAGTCTGAAGAGACTTGTGAAGAGCCTGTTATTCCTGATTTTTCCAGTTTTGACTCTTCTACAACAGTAGATTCCTTCTGGTTCCTTTCTTTTACTATCACTTCTTCTGTTTCCATCACTGACACAGGTTCTACTACTGATTTTCCTTTACTTTTCTTGGTTAACTTCTTCTTCTATACAGGTTTCTTCTAAACCTTCTTCTTTACTACAACTGTAGTTCTTGTTTCAGGAAGTCCTTGTAGCTCTTTGAAATATGCTAACAGTTCCACTTCCTTTTTGACAAACACTTCCTCTGTCTCAACTGCCATCATCTGATCATGTAGTTCTTCATAGTATTCTACTTCCTCTTGAATCCAATCTGTTGCTTTGCAAGAGTAATCCTCCAACATCTTTTGATATTGGGCTTCATATACTTCCCTTTTATTATTACCTTGAGTCAAGTAGGTATACAACTGCTCTTTGCTTGTCTGAGGTGGATGAGGGTCTTTTGAAGACTGTACCTGCTTCTAAGCAGCTTCATGCTCCTCCTTAATTGCTTCTACCTGCTCCAATTCAACTTTTCTTGGATCCAATCTCCTTTTCTTTACAGGAACAACTTCCTCTGAGATTCCCTTTCTTTTCCTCTCTACTCCCCTCATGCTAGGTTGGCCTTCTGATTCTCTTACAGATATCTTCCTTGAAGGACTTTTGATTCTTGCCATCAAATTTCTGAAATATTGGGCTGCTAGAGCCAATTGTAATTGATCCTCCATCCCTAGAATATGATATATAATCCTCGTTAAGAATTGAGTTCCATTCATATACTTCTTCTGCTCCCAGTGTTTAGCTGCTTCCTTCAATTGCTCATGTATATATGGTGTTACATCCATCACTCCAAAGGGCTTAGTTCTGTCCTTATTGTTGAACATAATCAGTGTTACTGGTTTGTGTGGCATGGTGTATCTTGGTAGTTTTGGGAAACAAAAATATTGCAAAAACATTCTGATGGCATATTCCTCAATTTCTCTTCCTTTGAAATCAGGAAATTTAGAATATCCTGTATATGTTTCTTTATTCTTCTTAACAAAGCTGTTATCCAACTTAGTTCCCATTGGATAAAACTGAAGGGATGCCCTGATATGCTCTGCTTTTATAGTGATATTCACCTCCTAGTTTTCTTTGTCCTTGACTTTACACCGGAAATATGCCTCATTGCCCTTCCCAACTTCGAACAAGCTGTTCATTACCTGTGCCACTCTTTCAAATTCTATGAAAAATATAGGTTCATCCAGCAGCTTGTGTAATCCCACTGCTTTCCACCTTTTGTAATTGACTACACTTTTCTGGAATTTGTAAAACTGTTGACACAGCATAGTGTACTTGTAACCTCCAACTCCCACTGTAAATATGTGTTGGCCAATAATACCTAGAGTTTCCTTGAGTTCCTTGACTATCTTTTCTGCTTCTAGAATCTCCTGCTCCTCATCAGATTCTAATTCTACTGTCTCCATTGTTGCTTCATTGTCTAAGAACCAATGTCCTCTAGACAGAGTGACTAAGTCTGCTTTGAACTCATGGATTGGTAGTTCCTTTGAATTCACCATTCTGGAGAAAATGTAATATAACACAAAAAAGAAAAAACTCCATCCACATGAGTCACAGGAAATCAAGAATGATATTTGTTTTGAGATGAAATGAAAGAAAAATGAAAATAAAATCTCAATTAAATCCTGACTTCCTCAAAAAACTCAACTAAGTGATCATTACTTGTGTGGCAAGATGTCTAGTGCCCTCTTCCCTTCTGACAGCTTCTTATAAAGAAAGGAAAGATTTGAAAACTATAAATAGTTGAAAGAAATTGAGTTAAATTAAAACATAAAATATATAAAAAAATAAAAATAATAAGAAAAATAGAAACTTGCTACACTTCTACCTATATCTTGCTTTGTGCTCTATAACTTATAAAAGAAGAAATGAATAATTTTTTCTCTTTTTTCTTTTCTTTCTCTTTTTCTCTTTTTTTTTTAATAATTTCCCTCTCTTTTTTTTATATATTCTCTTTTTTCTTTTCTTTCTCTTTTTCTCTTTTTTTTATAATAATTTCCCTCTCTTTTTTTTGTTAATATTTCCTTTCAACTTCCTTTCTTCCCCTCCTATTTCTTTTCTCAGAAAAAGGATAAGGTAGAACAATTTGTCATTTTTTTCAAAAAATGTCAAAATTTCTTCTATGTGACACTCTGATTTTCTTGTCCAAGATCCTAACTGCATCTCAGATACTCATGTCCTTTTCCATTGAATCAGTTCTGATTTTTTTACCCAATAATATTTAATCTTTGTTGACCCTATTCTGGCAATACACCCGTCTTCATTTGATGAGCTGTGGTTGAAATTTTTTGGCTTCCATATCCATTTTGTTCTGGGAACTTGTTTTGATGAGCAGGCCTTGTGTGTACTTTGTTTCCACATCCTTCTTGTTTTGATGTCCTGATACTTCTGATTATACCCTAATTGCCACCTTGCTTCTATCTCTTCACCCTCTTTTGCTTCTTCAATTTGTTGTTGGTTTTGATTAAATGAAGCTTGATCCTTTAGTAATTGTATTGATAATGTTTGTGTGTCTTTTAATGAGAAAGTAAATCCTTCCAGCTCTGAATCATGAAGCTCCTGTTGATCTTCCTGTTTTTCAGTACTCCACAAGAATATTAAAAACCTTTTGTCATTTACTATTAATTTGAGCTTCATTTTTTCAAAATCCAGTATTACTCTACCTTGCCTTAACCATGGTTGTCCCAAAATCAATTTTTCAGTCATCAAGTGATCTGGCCATTCTTCACAATCTATTTTCATATATTCTGTATTGAACTTAACTTTAAGAGAAGGTGAAGACATGCTTTGTATCATTTGTCCTTCCAAAGTTTTGATAAAGGTTTTGCTTTTAGTCCTTTTTAGTTTAAATTTATTCAACAGAGCTGAACTAATCAAATTCACTTGTGCACCTGAATCTATTAAAACCCTGATTTTTTCATCCTGACAATCCATAGTTATCACAGGCAAATGTTCTTTTTATTTTAAAGGTGTTTCACACAGAAGGACTTCTCTAAGGTTTTTGGTTTTTCTTATCCTTTCCTTCGCCTCCTGTTGAGCCTCTTTTCTAATGTTTTCCTCTTCTTTTTTCCTATTTTGACTTTGGTGTAATCTTCTCCATTCAGAAGCAGTTAATGGAAAGTCATACCTTTTAACTATGCATCCACTTATGAAGTTTGGCATGATTTCTCCATCTATGTTAGCTAGTTGGATAGATCCACTGTTACTGATCTGATGTATAATATAAGGCCCATGTCCTTTTTTCTGAAATTTCTTCTGATGTTCCTTTATTGTATATGCCAGAACTAGATCTCCTTCTTGTAGATCTTTTTCTTTAATATGAACATCATGATAAGCTTTTTGTCTTTTCTTGTTTGCATAGATGCTCATGATTGCTTGGAGTCTAGAAGCTCCCAGTTTTTCCAGTTCTATTACTCTCTCAGACAATTCATGCCCGGTCCAATTGTATTGACTACCCACCTTTAGTGTTGGAATAAGGAATTCTAAGGGCAGAACTGCATTTTGTCCATATACCAGATTGAATGGTGTGGTTCCTAATGCAGTTTTGTATGCCACTCTATAGGCCCATAGGACATGATTAAGTTGTAAATCCCAATCATTCCTGTTTGTGTTTACTAATTTTGACAATACAGTACAAAGTACTTTATTAGTACTTTCTGCTAACCCATTGGCTTGTGGGTGATATGGGGCTGACTTTCTATGACTAATCATGAAATATTCAGTTATGTTTTCTATGATTTGGTTCAAAAAATGAGTCCCCCTATCACTTACCAATTCAATTGGAAGTCCAAATCTGGTGATGATATTTTCATAGAGAAATCTAGCAGTAGTGTGAGCATCATTTCTTTTTGTAGCTTTGGCCTCAGCCCATTTTGTCAGGTAATCTGTAGCTACTAGTATGTATTCAGTATGGGATTGTCTTGCTAGAGGATGTATGGGTCCAATGAAATCCAACCCCCATTTACTAAATGCTCTGGCTAAAATTAATGGAACTAATGGCATATTGTCTCTTTTATTTGGTTGACTCACCCTCTTACAAATGTCACATCTTTTCACATATGTTCTCGCATCAGGAAATAGGGTTGGCCACCAAAAGCCAAAATATGATATGAGTTTAGCAGTTCTGTCACTTGAAAAATGTCCTCCTGCCACTCCAGAATGTGCCATTTCCAACATTTCCAGATATCTATTTTCAAGAACACAAATTCTTAAATATCCATCCATCCCTCTCTTATACAATTGTTCTCCTATCAGTTGATATTCTTCATAGATCATTTGTAGATTTTTTGAGTCTTCACTAGCTCTTACTTGTTTTCCTTTCTTCTTCCTTTTCAATTCCTCAATGATGTTCTCACTCCATTCTGGATTTTTCTGAAACCAATATAGAGTTATAAGTTCTGAGTTTTGCAAGGATTGGCATTCCAAGCAGTTAGCAATATATTTTGTTACATCTTGAATCTTATTAGGCCAATGTACCCCCATCCTATTGAGATTACTTAGGGTGACTACTATGGAAGCATGAGTACAAGGGTTCCAACAATGAGCTCTTTTCAGATATTCCTGTTGCTCCTCTTCTGGAGTACAATATTCCAATATGCCTGTATGGTTGAGGTGATACAAGTGCCCAGCTAGCAGCATAAATTTCCTGCTTTGTAATACTAAATGTGTGTTGTTTCCAACTGTTCTACAAGGTCCCATGGTTAGCAAAGGTATTAAGGGCATGGCCCACTCAGGAACACTTTCTACTTTGAATAGATATGTATCTGGCAGGTCATCATCTAAAGGTGAACTTGGTTCTTTAGCCTGGATTCTAGACAAATGATCTGCTCTCAAATGTGTTTTTCCTTGTCTTACCACCACTTCAAACTCAAACTCCATCAGTAAAAGAAACCATCTCACTATTCTACCAGTGTGACAAGGTTTTTTTACTAAATAAAGTAAAGCTTGGTGATCCACAAAAAACTTAAACTTGTTGGCCAAAAGGTAATGTCTATATTTTTTCACAGCAAATATCATCCCCAACCCTTCCCTCTCAGTGGTTGTGTAATTTTTCTCTGCTGAATTCAGTTGCCTACTAGCATAAGCAACTAGAAAATCTAATTTGCTCCCTTCTATTGGTTGTGCTAACACACATCCCAAAGCATAATTTGAAGCATCCACATGGACATGAAAAATTTTATCCCACTGGGGTGTTTTCAGAATTGGTGCTATTACCAAACAAGTTTTTAGAGTCTCAAAAGCTTGGTCACACTCTTTGGTCCACTCAAATTTTGTGATCAAGGCATACAAAGGTTTTGCAATGTCAGCAAACTTGTGTACAAATTTTCTATAATATCCGCAATGTCCCATGAAAGTTTGAAGTTCCTTTACATTTGTTGGTCTTGGAAGTTCTACTATGGCCTTTATTTTTTTCTCATCAGTTGAAATTCCATTTTTGGAGATTATGTGACCTAACATTCTTCCTTGTCTTACAAAGAATACACACTTTTCTAGATTTAAACATACTCTGTATGTTCTGCATTTCCTGAATATGTTTTCTAAATCTTTCAAATGATCCTGTCTTTTTAATGAAAAAGTACACAGATCATCTACATAAATTTCCATTACATTCCTCAAGAATTCTTTGATGATATGACACATCAATCTTTGAAAAGTTGTTGGGGCATTAGTTAACCCAAAGGGCATAACCCTAAAAGCATAAATTCCCCATTCTGTGGAAAAGGCAGTTTTATGTTGGTCCTCTAATGCTATGGGTACCTGATTGTATCCTGAAAAACCATCCAAAAAACTATATACCTCCTTCCCTGCAACTCTTTCTAGAAGATGGTCTGTTATAGGCAATGGATAGCTATCCCTTATAGTTGCTGCATTCACCTTTTTCAAGTTAATGCATACCCTAAGTTTCCCATTCTTTTTTGGTACTACAACTATAGGAGATATCCATTCTGTATACTCAATCTCATAGATGAAATTGGCAGCCAGTAGCTTGTCAATTTCTTCCTTTATTTTAGCAGAGTATTTATCATTGAATGTGTAATGTCTTTGTTTGCTTGGCTTTGCATCAGGTGTAATAGGAATCTTATGCTCACAGATTTTAGGATCAATTCCTTTCAAATCCTTATAACTGTAAGCAAACACATCCCTAAAATTTTTGGCCAAATTTCTTAATGCCTCCTCTTCTTGATTTGTCATGTCATCAGCTATCACAATATGTCTTTCTTCCCCCTCATCCTGAGTGATCATAACCTTCTTAGTTTGTTCCTCATTATCATATGCCTCTCCTTTTTTTCTTTTCTCTCTTTGGTTTCATTTTTAGAAGTAGTCTTTCTTCTACTTCATAAGTCTTGAAATTTGATGGTACATCAAACTGTTGATCTTTGTTTGTCATTTTCTCATTTTTTTTATCCTCTTGGTCTTTTTCAATTTCCTTGTGTTTGTTTTTCTTATATTTGCCTGAGATTTTACCTTTTATTGCATCTTCAGCTTTTACTTCTTCCAAATATTGTGTTTTCCCTTTTTTCAATATCATTTCTTTTTCTTGGTCCTCTTCTTTTTTTGATACCCTTATCATTTGTATTCCAATGTGAAAAACATCATACCCTTCTTCATTTTGAAATTCCACTCCTACATACTCATCACTGGCTAGATCCATAGCAGCCAAAATCTGGTTCCAACCATAAGGCTCAAATTCATCTTTGAATTTTTGGGGTATATAGCTCTCATCTTGTAATTTTCTCCTTTCTACACAATCTTCTCTTCTTAATCTTCTTTTTCCATTTATAAGGTTTCTTATCACATTGCACTTCCATATTGATGATTCAGTTTCATTCTGATCTTCCAACTCTAATTCTTCACTTAATTCTTGATTTTGATGTATTTTAAACCATTCTTGAGGGGATATTCAATAATGACCATTTCTTAGATTCACTCTGGTTATCCTTCCTTTGCTCTGAAGGTATAGACAATCATTACCCCAATCTTGCACAATTTGCATTTGTCTCATAAATGGTCTTCCTTGGATAATTTCATATGACGTGGATTGTGGAAATTCAACTATGGCAAAAGTATGCTCTATTTCTATTCCACATATGTCCACAATCACCTTTTCCCATATTCCTAGAGGTTTTTCTATGTGTCCATCCACCAGTTGCAATCTCATTTTAGTGGGTATCAATTCACTCTTTCCCCATCTTTCCCATGTTTGTTTAGTCATGATAGCCACACCTGATCCACTATCCAATATGGCTTGAGCATGATTTGTACCAAATTGTATTCTCAAGGTTGAGTTCCCTTCTTCTCCTTCACAATATCCTCCTATCTTATCAATAGGAATGTACCATAATTCCTCCAATTCTTGTGGCTGTGAATCAAGATTTTCTGGTATTGCTTCCCATTTTTCCATTTTGTATTGTAAGTAAGGATTCTGTTTTACCAATTCTTCCAATGTGGTGTGGTATAAGATTGTACATTGTTTATCTATATTTACCTGGAATGTAATTTGTGGGTTATCTTCTTGATTAATTGTTTCTCTTATTCTTGTTTCCTTTGACTCCCCAACTATTGTTTGAGAATTGTCTAATTCCCCCAGTTTGAGTTGTGCTTCTTGTATGATTTGTTTGGATTTTTCCATCCTTTCATGTTCTATATCTGGCATAGGATAAGCCATTACATGGTCTGTAGGATTTAGTCCCTCTTGAATTCTTCCCTTGTATGCTTTTATCAAGGTGTCTAGACTCTGTGAATTTCTTATCTCTGACTGGGTTTGTGTCTTTTGAGGAGGACTACTGTTTGACTGTTCCATATTCTCTTCTTCCAAACTTTTACCCAGTCTTTTTTTCTTTCCCATTTCCCTTTTTGTCTGTTTTTCTTCACCTTTGAAACTGAACCTTTATTTTGTTCTTTAGGTGTTTCTTGTTGTTTAGCTTGTGCCCTTGTTATGGCATTTACATTTACTTGGTCACTGTCACTCACTTCTTCTTGATCCATGATGTTGACTGTTTTCAATGGTATGTTACTAGATGTGTTTTGTTGTTTTTGAGGATTTTTTGGACAATCCTTTATTAAATGATCCCTGCCACAATCCTTCCAATAAGCTCCTTCTATTCTTAATGTAGGAGGTTGTGGACAGTCTCTAATGAAATGGTCTTCCCCACATCTATATCTCAATTCTCCCATTTCCCAAATCTAGGACTTGTAGTTCTGGTTCTCTCAACTCATATCCTTCCCACTCTTCTTGATATCCTTCATTCCATTGATAATCTTCCTTGTAAGGTGATATTATTCTTAAGTTTCCCTCCTCTATTGGTGTGTATTTAACTTGTACCACATTTGTTGGTAGTGGAGGTTGTTGCCCAAGTACAGGTCTTGGTTGCTCAATATATCCAGATTCTCTTTGGCTTGCATAATCTCTCTCCTTAATGGGTTGTTTATTGTAGAAGCATTCTTCTCTGGTATGATTTGTCCATTTTCTCTCTAGTGTACAGTATTTGAGTGTTTTCCTATCTTGCAAATGTGGTGGTTTTTGATATGGACATTGTTGTACCAAATGATTTTCTCCACAATTATAGCATTTTTTATTTGTAGTTATCTTGGTGTTTATCAAATTGGTTTTGGTGCTTACTTCTAGGGCTTTAGCAATGGCTTGTGCCAATTCTTCTGCTGGTGGAATTTTATCTTCATTTGTTCTATGTTGATCAAATGCTAGCAGGTCTTGTCCTCTATTGTCTTCCAAATCTATTGCCTCTTTCACACATGCTCCTAGGTCAGGGCATCTCCTATAATACACCAGGGTTCTTAATTGGGCACTTCTTAATCCTTCTATGAATAGGGATACTTGTCTTGCCATGGAAGGTACTTCTTCTCTGGGACATCTGTCAATGTACTGCTTGAATCTCCTAGCTAGCTCTCTGACATTTTCATCTTTCTGCTGTTTAAAGCTATGTATCAATGTAGCTATGCTATGTTTTATTCCAGTTTTTGAGAATTCCCCAATAAAGGCTTCTAAGAAGGGTTCAATATCTAGATACATTTCCTTTCTCAAGGGAATGAACCAAGATAATGAAGGTCCTGTTAGGGTTAGACCAAATGCCTCAAATTGTACTTTGTAATCCTCAACCTCTTCTACTCTAATTAGTTTTCTGAATTCTGCAGCATGAGCATGAGGATCAGAATATCCTTCATATTGATTTTTCATACATTTGACTACTTGATAGGGTCTAAGCATTCTGCCCTGATTTTGCCAATGATCTCTTCTTCTCAAAGGAAAATCATTAAATCCTTCTAGTTCCTTTTCAAAAGGATTTGGGGAAGTATGTGTTCTCCTACCTTGTTGTTGTTCACCATTATTGTGAATTTCATGTGGTCTTGGCAAGTCTGATTGCCCTAGGTTATGTTCCCAAGGTCTCTTGTCTGCACATTGCCCTAGGTCATTAGAATTTTCTGGGTCTTGTGAGAAGATGTATACACATCCCTGCCTATCCTCATATCTACCATCCTTAAATTGTGCTACTGGTGTTATGTTCAGGGGAACTTCTAAGTTTCTCAATCTTATGAGAAACTTATGCATTCCATCCTGATATACATAGGTTCCAAACCTATTTGTATACATGTATTTGACTTGCCCTAAATCTCTTTCTTGCAATTCCTCTACCACTGGCTCTATTTCCCTCCTTCCCAGTTCTCGCTTGGAATGTGAGTGTAATTTATTACCAGACCTAAGGATCATTCAATTAATTTCATGATTTTGTGGAAAGAATCGTGTTTTCCACGATTCTATGAAGAGAATCGTGTTTTTCACGATTCTGTGAGAGAATCGTGTTTTTTCCACGATTCTGTAAGAGAATTGTGTTTGTCACGATTGTATGAGAGAATCGTGTTTTTCACCATTCTGTGATGGGAATCGTGTTTTTTCACGATTCTGTGAGAGAATCGTGTTTTTCACGATTTTGTGATGGGAATCGTGTTTTTTCACGATTTTGTGAGAGAATCGTGTTTTTCACAAGTCTGTGATGGGAATCGTGTTTTTTCACGATTCTGTGACGGGAATCGTGTTGTTTCACGATTCTGTGATGGGAATCGTGTTTTTTCACGATTCTGTGAGAGAATCGTGTTTTTTCACGATTCTGTGAGAGAATCGTGTTTTTCACGATTCTGTGATGGAAATCGTGTTTTTTCACGATTTTGTGAGAGAATCGTGTTTTTCATGATTCTGTGAGAGAATCATGTTTTTTCATGATTTTATGAGAGAATCGTGTTTTTTTCACGATTGTGTGAGAGAATCGTGTTTTTCACGATTCTGTGATGGGAATGGTGTTTTTTCACGATTTTGTGAGAGAATCGTGTTTTTTCACGATTCTATGATGGGAATCGTGCTTTTTTTCACGATTCTGTGAGAGAATCGTGTTTTTCACAATTATGTGATGGGAATCGTGTTTTTTCACGATTTTGTGAGAGAATCGTGTTTTTTTCACGATTCTATGAGAGAATCGTGTTTTTCACGATTCTGTGATGGGAATCGTGTTTTTTCACGATTTTGTGAGAGAATCGTGTTTTTTCATGATTCTATTCTCAGACGATCGTGATTGCTCACAATTGTTAGAAACACGATTCTCTTATGAAAATCGTGCTCTGGGAATCGCGATTTTGTGCTTTGTTTCAGAGAATCGCGATTTTGTGTTTGACTACAGAATCGCGATTCTGTTCAGATTTTGAAAAATTTTTAAGGTATTGATTTTCAAATTTTTGTTTCTTCAATAGAATCGGCTTAGTTATTTTTTAATATGCAATAAAAGAATTTACTTAATATTATTATTTTTTCCACAAAAAACTCAAAAAATTCAAAACATCGCGATTCCGTGTTTTTGGCTATTTTGTGTTTTTTTGTGCTTTGATCATCATGTAAGTTTAAAGAAATACAAAAAAATGTATTGAGAACTCCTTACCTTGCTTGCTTGATCCAGAAATCTCCAAAACTTTATAGTTGCAGCCGATCGCGATCCTGTTCTTGCTCTCACTCCCTCTCTTCCTCACTCAAATGAGTCTTTTTTGAGATTCCAGGGTTTTATAGTGTTCACACAATCGCGATCCTGTGCTATTTCCTCAGAATTTTCACTTTTTTCTTGTCCAATTTTATTCTTCAACAATTTTATGGTTTTAATCCTCAATTCCTAACTTTTCATCATTAATCACTTCCCATTATCCCACTGGTGAAAATCGTGATTCTATACTTCTTTTCCACTTTTCCCACTTGATACTCAATCCTCACTAATTTTTGGAATTTGACTTCCTTCCCTTACTCAACTTAATGAATTCTCTTACAATTACCTATCTCAAAACCCAAATATGCTCAAAATTCAAAAAAAAAATTCTCTTATAGAAAATCGCGATTTTGTGCAGAGAATCGTATTTTTCCTGTACTTCCTGTTTTTTGCAATTTTGGGTCTTCTTTCAACTCTTCCAAATTCCTTCTACTCCAAATCAGCTGTCACCTGCAATTTTTACATCATTAACAAAGAATTAATCCAGAAAATCGCGATCCTGTGAAGAGAATCATATTTTTCTGATTTTCCAATTTTTATCAATTTTTAGCTTTCCTTCCACCTGACCTCCTTTACTATTAACAACAACACTTAAGTCCAACTTTCTAAGGAAAAAAGAAATTTGTTTAAGTGTTTTAATAAATTTTATGAATTTTTTTACTATTTTGCCCTAAATCAAGGTAAACTTTTCAAAGCAGTTCATGAGCAAAACTTCCCAAAGAAAAAGTGCTAAGAAGTGCACATGTCAATTTTTGCAAAGATAAGCTCAAAAAATTTTTCTTTTCAAGATACAAATAGACTTTTTATCAAGATTATTGCTTTGACTTGGTTAACAAATGGATCTTATCTACTTGCATCTAGCTACTTTACTTGACTTTCCTCAAAGCAATCATGTCATCTTCCCAAGATCAACAATTTTGCTTGGTACTTTGGTCAAAAAGCACTCTACAAATGCAAGAATAGACACATTTTACCTTATCTTCAGCTTTCTTAATTCAACTTTTCGCACACCTGCACTTTGCTTTAAAAAAATGATATGAGCAACTATCAATTTGCAATAATTTCAACACTTCTTATTCTCAAAAGATTATCTATTGCTTTCTTTTCCCAAAAGACAAACAACAAAAAAATCTACCATTTCATGTTTCCATTTCTTGATTAAAGAGTATTACCTTTTCAATGTGTTCAATACCATCATCAATAGAAGATCCAGCAAGGTCCAACTTCAAATGAAGCTTTTGCTTTACTCCTCGGCAACGGCACCAAAAAATGTTTATTGTAGACCTTTGGAGTTGTCCTCTCCAATCATTTAGCATATAGAATCAACAATACATCTTATTTTTGTCAATCCTGGAAGTATACATGAGACCACAACCCCTTCTAGATGATAGAATCCAAGAAATAAGAGAAAATTGGTTGGATTTCTGAGGATTAATGAAGATGAAGAGGAATTTCTAGGGTTTGGATTATCTTGAGCAATACTCCATCATTTTCAATAATCTTGGTGTCTAAAGCATGTTATTTTCTCAACAAAACATAATCATAAAGTCAAAACTAAAAAATGATACCTATAACATTCAGACGAGACAATCGCAATTCTGTGAAATCAGACGATTTTCATCTCCAGCACCATTCTTCATCAATTTCTCACTCAACACATCAGTAATCAACTCTCTTCATACACATTCATCAGAAATACACAATAGAAGCTTGCAAATCTCCATGGATACGCATAGAATAGACTCAACAATTCAAAGAAATCACACAAAAGGAAGAAACACGATTTTCAGTAGGAAACTCTCTCTTTACTAGGATAGCATGTAATACAAATAACCAACCCTCTCATAGTAGAGGAAATTGTCTTTTATACATTTTCAAGTGTCCCTTTTCACACTTGAATTTTGGTTCTTTCCTCTTCTGATCTAAAAATATGCTATCTAGGAGTTTCCAAAAATTCTAGAAAAAATACATATGATTCTACTCTCCATAAGGAAGACTCTTCCTTATTTTTACATCATTTGCATAAGTATTTTTACAAGTTTTTGGCATTTCACAATTATTTTCCATCAAAAATACTTCAAAAAATACTTCTTCTAACAGAGACTTAACCACTAAGCTAAGTGGATCACTTGCTCACAAGAGCACAAGACCTCCTAGTAAGTCTAAACTCGAGATCTTTGGTCATACACATGGATGACCAAACGGTGAACTATTTCAGATCTGTCTGAACTGGCTAGACCCTTGGATCATAGATTACTTTATTATAGACACTTGGCAAGCTCTCTTCACATTTCCCCCCTTGGCCTTGAGGTATATATATGGGTGGAGTTGGTTGGGTGGAGAGGTGCATCTCTCACCCCTTGTGGGCTTGGTTAGACTTAGAATATTTAGATTGGTCTCTCTTAGAGTAGTTTTGCTATTCATACAACATTATCGAATTTGGAAGTCAAGATACAAGACTAGATTGACCATGTAGAGTTTCAAATCATGAATATGGAGAGGATAGACCTTGTTTTAGGAAGAGAGTGGCTATGGGGTTCAGAAGACACACTTAAATGTAGTTACCAAAACAACACTCTTGATTTTGTAAAGAATGGAAGAAAATTTTCTATACAAGGGGAGAGAGAGAGAGAGAGGGATGTACCTTGTGTACCTCTCATATCATCTTTAGAGTTGTATAGTCTTTGTCATTTTGAGCTTGTATAATAGATATTTTTGTTGTATAGTGAGGATCTCAAGCATTGTATAGAGACTTCATCTGATGTATATGTTCATGCTAGAACTGTAACTATGGACAGCATGTTTTACTATTCTTTCTTGCATGAGTGTGTTCTTAAAGGTTTTAAGGATCTTATGTTTTGACTTGAGAGATGTTTTTTCCCACTGACTTACCTAGAGGGTTATCGACTGAGAGAGGGGACATTGACCATGTTATTGAGGTAGTTACTAACACTAACCGTATATGTAAGCCACCATATAGGCTTTGTGTTTCTCAGCATGAGGAGGTAGAGAGGAAACTATAAGATTACTTAGACATAGGCTTCATTAAAACTAGTAACTAACCTTGGGCATCACCAAAGCTCCTACTTAAGAAGAAAGATAGATCTATGAGGCTATGCATAGATTATAGGGCACTAAACAAGGTATCAAAAATAGGTTTCCAATGCATAGGTTGGAAGACTTATTTGATCAGTTACATCAATCAAGGTAATTTACTAGGTTTGATCTTAGCTCAGGATATCATTATATTAGGATTAGGGTAGATGATGTCCCTAAAATTGCCTTCGGGACTAGATATGGGCACTACAATTTCTTGGTGATGCCTTTTGGTCTCACCAATGCTCCTTCCACTTTCATGAAGCTCATGAATAGTTTATTACGGCCTTGTCAAGGGTAGTTTTTAGTAGAGTTTCTAGATATTCTGATCTATAGTAGATTAGAATAGGATCACTTGGAACACTTGAGAAAAGTATTCCAAGTGTTGAGGGAAAGTTCACTCTTTGCCAAGGAGTCAAAGTGTGAATTTTTCACAATAGAGGTTAGATACGTTGGGCATATAGTCTCCCAAGATGCAATCTAGATGGATCCTGAGAAGGTAATGGCTATTATGGAATGGCCACATCCTAGGAACATGGAAGATCTATAGATCTTCCTAGTTTTATCAGGATTCTATCGAAGATTCATTAGGAACTATGCCAAAATTGTTGTCCCAATGAAGGAACAACTTAAAGGGAAAGGGAAAACCTTTCTTTGGGGGAGATGAACAGAAGCAAACTATGGAGAAATCGAAGGTAGCAATTTCTATATCCCCACTTTTACACATATAAACCATTTGTGCTTGAGACTGATGTGAGTGATTTTGCTATAGGATTTAATTCACGATGGTCATGTTGGAGTTTGAGGTTTGCAACAACACATGAACAGCACAAGGAAGAATAAGAAGAAGCTTTGAGCATAACACACAATAATGAATGTATTAGCAAGAGAATGTACAAACATAAGTGACCCAGTAGGGCTATAGACGTATATACAAGCCGGGGAAAAAACCTCCTAAAGAGGGAAAAAAGTGTCTTGGCGATCCTAGTGTGTTCACGTACATCATTACCAAAATATATCAATAGATCCCCCTAGGAGTGATGCAATGAACAAGGAGCTAGCACTCATGTATAAGGAAGTTTCAAGATATGTGGAATTAAACCACAAATGGAATTAAGCCCAAATCTTTGTCAAAAGCTTTAAACTTCTCCCTAAATAAAGCCTTTGTGAAAAGGTTTGTAATGTTCTATGTGGGTGCATATGACAAATAGATGACTCTAGCAGAGAACCTATCCTTGACATAATGATAGTGCACCTCAATGTGCTTAGTGCGAGCATGGAACATAGGGTTCCTCACAACTACCAATGCACTCTCACTGTCAGTGAAGATGGTGATGGCAAAAGACTGACCAACATCCAAATCAGCCATAAGGCATCTAAGCCACACACACTCAATAGTCATTGTGAAAGTTGTCCTATACTCAGCCCCACAACTAGTATTTGCCATAGTAGCCTACTTCTTGTTCAACCAAGATTACATGAGCTACCATGCATGAAGAAAAAGACACTAGTGGACACACAAGTGTCATAGCTACCAGCCCAGTCAGAGTCAAAAAAAGCATGTAAATCTGGTGGTAGTCTCCCCTTGGGATAAAAAAATCCAACTAGTGGGGTACCACTCAATTAGTGAAAGATGCACTTAACTTCCTACCAATGCTTGACACTTGGGCAATGCATAAACCTGCTCATTTGTGAGACAACAAACTGAATATCTGGTCGAGTAATGCATAAGTAAGTCAAGCATCCAACAATCTGCCGATAGAGAATAGCATCAAACATATCTCAAGCATCATGAAGACTCAACCGTAAACCTGTTTCCATAGGAGTGGCAATAAGTTTGCAGTCTCCAAGGCCAAAATGCTACAATAATGTGTCAATATATTTTGTTTTACAAAAAGCTATCTGCCATCAATTTGCATAAATAGAAAGCCCAAATAATGATGCAAATGCCAAAAATCTAACATCTCAAATGAGGCATGCAAATCAGCCTTAAAACAAATAATATACTGCTCATGAGGATCAGTGAGCAACATGTCATCAACATAGGCAATAATGATCAAAAGCACATCGTTTGCACGATTAACATATAAGGTTCTTTCAATTGGATTTTTCTCAAAACCATGTGCAATCACGTAGGCATTTTCATACCAAGCACGTGGTGCTTGTTTCAAACCATATAATGCCTTTTTCAACCTGCACACTTTGTTTTCATGCCCTTTCTCCACAAAACCATGGGGCTAAAAAACATACACTTCTTCATGTAAGTCACCATTCAGAAACGCATTTTTAATGTCCAATTGATTTACGTTCTGATCATGATGAGGTGCAAGTGCACAGATGTTATGAACAATAGTCGTTCGGCATGTAGGAGCAACGGTCTCATCAAAATCAATGACTCTTTCTTGAGCATATTCCTTTGCACCAACCCTAGCCTTATACCTCTCAATTGTTCCATTAGGCTTATGCTTAAGCTTGTATAACCACTTAGTGCCAATGGCCTTCTTGCAAAGAGGCAAGTCACATAAAGAGCGGGTACCATATTTCATGATAGCATCATATTCTAATTGCATAGCAGCCATCCAATTTTTAGAATTTTGTGCTTCATCAAATGAACCAGGCTCATTCTCATCATGAAGTCTAAAGGTATCCATAGCAAAGCAATCTGATGCAAAAGAAGCACTATGAGAGCTAGAACGAGTATGATATGACAAACATGCATCTAATTTGCTATCTCAAAAGTCTGCACCAGCCATTTTGGCATAGTTTTTGCCTCCTCAATATGAACTCTCTCATCAACAAGTGCATCATGTAAATTTGCATCAGAAATGGAATGATGTGCATCATCACATGAAACCTATAAAGGCTGAGAAATTGCCTCATTTGGATCAGCATTAGATTTCCTACCTGTAAAAAGAGGCAACAAAGTGTCATACATATCTTTGGAGCCAATTGATGTCTCCTTAGTACATAAAAGTAATTCCTGAACTGCATCCTCCACAAAAACAACATCAGATCTAAGCAAAATGCATTTAATCTATGGATGATATAGACAATAGCCTTTGCTTTCAGAACTATAACCAACAAAAATATGTTTCACTACTTTATCGTCCAATATATTGCATTGTTGTTCAGGCACTAATGCATATGCAAGACAACCAAAGACACACAGATGAGCAACAGATGGCTTTCGACCATGCCAATCCTCAAATGGATTGATAAACTACAATGCTTTAGTGGGAAACATGTTAAGTAAATATGTTGCATACATAATAGCCTCAAGCCAAAAACTATGTGGTAAAGTCTAGCTCTTGACCATACACCTCTCCATCTCCATGAGTGACATGTTCTTCCTTTTAGCAACTCCATTCTATTGAGGTTTATATGGCATTGTACATTGATGTTTTATCCAACATTCATCCAGAAATGCATTAAAGTCAGAAGGCATATATTCCCCCCTTGATTAGAATGGAGGATGCCCTTTTTACATGATGATACCTTTGCACCTACATGCCATATGACTACTGTTCAGAGCATTTGTGCACTTGCAGCCCATCATGGTTGGAATGTACATCAGTTGGACATTAAAACAACATTTCTGAATGGTGACTTGCATGAAGAAGTGTATGTTTTTTAGCCCCGTGGCTTTGTGCAGAAAGGGCATGAAAACCAGGTGTGCAGGTTGAAGAAGGCATTATATGGTTTAAAGCAAGCACCACGTGCTTGGTATGAGAAGATACATGCCTATCTGGTTGCACATGGTTTTGAGAACAGTCCAACTGAAAGCACCTTATATGTTAAGCATGCTAATGATGTGCTTCTGATCATTGTTGTCTATGTTGACAACATGCTGCTCACTTGTCCTATTGAGAAGCATATTGCTGATTTCAAGGCTGATTTGCATGCCTCATTTGAGATGTCTGATTTGGGGCATTTGCATCACTATTTGGGCATTCAGTTTATGCAAGTTGATGGTGGAATGGATTTGTGTCAAACGAAATATATTGACACATTATTGTAGCATTTTGGCCTTGAAGACTATAAGCCTATTACCACTCCTATGGAGACAGGTTTACGATTGAGTCTTCATGATGCAAGAGATGCATTTGATGTTGTTCTCTATCAGCGGGTTGTTGGATGCTTGATTTACTATGCATTACTCGGCCAGATATTCAGTTTGCTGTCTCACAGATGAGCAGATTTGTGCATTGCCTAGGAGTCAAGCATTGGCAGGCGGTTAAGCGCATCTTTTGCTACTTGAGTGGTACTCGGCTACTTGGGTTGTTTTATCCCAAGGGGGGATCACTACCGCCAGATTTGCATGCTTTTTCTGACTCTGATTGGGCTGGTTGCTATGACACTCGTGTGTCCACTAATGGCTTCTGCTTCGTGCTTGGTAGCTCATGTATATCTTGGTTGAGCAAGAAGCAGCCTATTGTGGCCACTTCCAATTGTGAGGCTGAGTATAGGGTAGCTTTCACAGCTACTGTTGAGTGTGTGTGGCTCAGACGCCTTATGGCTGATTTGGGTGTTGGCCAGTCCTCTGCCACCACCATCTTCACTGACAGTCAGAGTGCATTGACAGTTACGAGGAACCCTGTGTTCCATGCTCGCACTGCATTATCACTATGTCAGGGAGAGGTTCTCTGCTGGGGAGATCAGCTTGGCATATGTGCCGATGCAGGAGAACATTGCAGACCTTTTCACGAAGGCTCTGCCTAGGGAGAAGTTTGAAGCTTTCCGCAAAGCTTTGGGCTTACTTCCTTTTGTGGAGTGATTTCCACATAGCTTGGCACTTCCTTATACATGAGTGCCAGCTCCTTGTTCACCGCATCACTCCCAGAGGGGGTTTGTTGATATATTTAGGTAGTGATGTGTGTGAACACACTAGGACCGTCGGGGCACTTTTTTCCCTCTTTAGGAGGTTTTTTTCCCCCGGCTTGTATATACGCCTATTGCCCTAATGGGCCACTTATCTTTGTACATTCTCTAGTAATACATTTAGTATTGTGTGTTAGTGCTCCAAGCTTCTTCTTCTTCCTTGTGTTTTTTGCGTGCTTCCGCAGACGTCTAACTCCAACATCTTGAATTGCACATGCTGAATCATTCACATATGTTGCATAATCTATGAGCTTATACAACCCATGAAATAAAATGCCAAAATCAATAATGACATCATCATTTGATAGATCATGAATTGTACATCTCTCATCAACAAATTTCACAAACAAGCCAATCCTGGCTTACATTGAAACTGATAACAGATTTTTCTTGATCCCTAGCACAAATAAAGCATCCAACAACACTCATGCGGATATAAATGGAAATGAAGTAGATGAGTTCCTGTGTTCAACAACCCCCTCGGCAACTCCATTTTGGAGCGTTTAAATGTTGCACAGCTCCACCAAGAACTAGAGCAAAACTGGAGGTAGAGCATTCGTGAACATGTCTACCATGCTCTCTTGAGAGATACATTGCTCCATATTAATCTCTTGGGCTATGATTTTATGAAGGTGCTCAATTGGATGGATCAACTCGAACAGCCAATGTTCCAAATGATGGCTCACATGAGGTGTTTGATGCAAAGTTAGATGAGTTTCATTTATGCTTAGCTGGCATAACTCTAGCACTTGGAAGCAAAATATTAGTGATAAAACTTTTATTCATATCAATTTAATTTGGTAGAAGCAAGGAAAGGTTTGGTTGCACATGAGTGAATGGAATGTTTTTGAAATTACATCTTTTGAAGACATTTTCTCATTCATATTGAAACAAATTTGATCTCAATAATATTCAAAAGATATACAAACTCAATCACTTTTCCTTTCACAAAATCTCTTTCAATGCATTAAAGCTGTATGAAAATTCTCTTAAATTCTAAAAGTAAAATTCAAAAAGATATACTTTCCAAATTAAGCTGCTATTTCATGTATTTCAAGAAACATATAGAAGATTTAAGATTCGAACTTTTTCATGTTCATATGACTACTAGAATTGGAACCTCTTTGTCATTGATTTTCTCTATCCTCCATCGAGGAGAGAAATTCTCTCTGACATTTTCTCCTACTAAACTTGCACATCATCCTTAATGGGCCAATCCTAAAGTTAACTTCAAAGAGAAAGTCAAATTTAAATTGAATATTGAAATTTGAAATCAGTTGTCAAGTGCATGGGAAGATAAGCAAAATGTCTATGCAAGGCCATATGATGTAGCCCTATCAATTGGATACTTTTAAATGTATGGTAAAAAAATATGATGCAAAAGATAAGGTATTTGGCATTTGTTGACAAAGCATGTGCACTCACTTACATACTTTTCATGTACATATAGGTAGATCCTTTCCATCAAACATGCATGGTACATATGAGGGTCTATGATTGTCATTTATGAAGTCAAAATGGAATTCAAATTATTTTCAGGTTATTTAGTGGTGCAAATAGATGTGCAAAAATGGGAATTAAATAAATGTGTATATACATCCTTTCATGCATAATATAAGTGCAAAAATGCTCAACATGATACAGATATTGAAATTTAAAGACTGCAATGCACATTCTCATCTCATTTTCAATAGATAACATTGCATCATCATCAAATATAATTTTTGAAGAAGATTATTGAGGGGCACGATCCTAAGTGTGCTCACACACATCATTACCAAAATATATCAACAAATCCCCCTATGATGGATGCAATGAAAAACGAGCTGGCACTCGTGTATAAGGAAGTTCCAAGCTATGAGGAAAGAGATCAATCCACAAAAGTAAGTAAGTCCGAAGCTTTGTAGAAAGCTTCAAACTTCTACCTAGGCGAAGCCTTTGTGAAAAGGTCTACAATGTTATCCTGTGTGGGCACATATGTCAAACCAATCTCTCTAGCAAAGAACCTCTCCTTGACATAACAATAGTGCATATCAATGTGCTTTGTGCAAGCAGGGAACATAGGGTTCCTCGCAACTACCAATGCACTCTAACTGTCAATGCAGATGGTGATGGCAGAAGAGTGCCAACACTCAAATCAGCTAAAAGGCATATGACCCACACACACTCAACAATCATTGTGGAAGATAACCTATACTTAGCTTCACAACTAGATGTGGCCATTGTAGGCTTCTTCTTGCTCAACCAAGATATGCATGAGCTATGAAGCTTGAAACAAAGACCACGAGTGGACACATGAGTGTCATAGAAACCAGCCCTGTCAGAGTCAAAAAAAGCATGTACATCTAGCAGTAGTGATCCCCGCTTGGGATAAACAATTTCAAGTATCCAAGTACCACTCAAGTAGTGAAAGATGTGCTTAACTACCTTCCAATGCTTGATTTGGGAAATGCATAAACTTGCTCATCTAAGAGACAGCAAATTGAATATTAGACCGAGTTATGTATAAGTAAATCAAGCATCCAACACTTTGCTGATAGAGAATAACATCAAATGCATCTTTAGCATTATGAAGACTCAACCATAAACCTGTTTCCATAGGAATGGAAATAGTTTTGCAATCTTCAAGGCCAAAATCTTGCAATAATATGTCAATATATTTTGTTTGACACAAAACTATTCCCCCACCAATTTTCATAAATTGAATGCCCAAATAATGATGCAAATGCCACAAATATAACATCTCAAAAGAGGCATGAAAATCAGCCTTAAATTCAGCAATAAGCTTCACATTAGGACTAGTGAGCAGCATGTCATCAACATACACAACAATGATCAAGAGTACATGATCTGCGCACTCAACATATAAGGTGCTTTCATATGAACTATTCTCAAAACTATATGCAATCAAGTAGGCATGTATCTTTTCGTGCTAGGCACTTGGAGCTTGCTTCAAACAATATAATGCCTTTTTTAACCTGCACACTTTGTTTTCATGCCCTTTCAACACAAAACCATGGGGCTGAAATACATACACTTCTTCATGTAACTCACCATTAAAAAATTTTATTTTAATGTCCAACTGATTACATTCCAATGATGATGAGTTGCAAGTGCACAAATGCTACAAACAGTAGTCATTCGGCATGTTGGTGCTAAGGTTTCATCAAAATCAATGCCTCTTTCTTGCGCATGACCTTTTGCAACAAGCCTAACCTTATACCTGTCAACTATTCCATCAAGCTTATGATTCAGCTTGTGTACTCATTAAGTGCTAATGGCCTTTTTTTATCGGAGGCAAATCACATAAAGTCTAGATACCATTCTTCATGATAGCATCATTATCGGATTGCATAGCATCCATCCATTTTTTTGAATTTTGTGCTTCATCAAAAGAAACATGTGCATTCTCATCACAAAGACTAGAGGTAGCCATTGCATAGCAATTCGGTGCAAAATAAGCACTATGAGACCCTAAACGAGTATGATATAATAGAGGTGCATCTAATTTTCTATCTCACAAAGTTTGTGTGTACCTAAGTCGTAGAGTCTTAGGGACTTGTGCTAACTGAGACTATACCTCAATCACCCACAAGTGCATATAGTGGTGGATTAATTCATGTTTAATTATCAATCCATGAATTAAGGAAGGACCTTACAACTGTGGGAAATACCTTATTAAACTTCTTTGTTTGCACTCTCTCGGTCCTCTCTTTTTCGCATTACAGTATGATGTGTGCCCCTACAGGGCTTTGGGTAGAGGGTGAGCCTTTTATTGAGCTATTTTGCATTTTGATTTTTTTTTTTTTTTTTTTTGTTGGATTCTCCCTCCTCCTGAACTCTATCATCCCCGACAAGTTTTTGTAGGCTACGTGAGTAGGTTTGGACTATAGTTCGCTCTATTTGGTTAAGCAGATTGGCTTCATGTATCATTAACTCCTTCCATTGTGTTGATTTCATGCCACTCGTTTTGTCCTTGTCAATGGTCAACAAAAAAACTTAGCTCATATGCTACGAGTCTAACATTGAGATTGTTTTAGTCCACTTCAAAAAACCCTGTGAAAAATGCTTCTTCAAATGTCTGCATGTATGGACGTGGCAAAAAAATCAATCTAGACTATATGGTCATTAATATTAGGTGGCTTGGCGTTATAGAGAGATAAAAAATCAATGCCTCTGTTCCTTGATTAATGCTTATAAAATTCAAAAAGGTATACTCTGCATGTTTGATTCAGAACTACTGGTGTCCCCATGTTGCCTTATCCTTCCAACTGAGCTTGTAGACTTGCAATAAGTGCATCTTTATCCTTTATTTGTCTCTTGCTGTTGTAAGTGCTTTGTTACTTTGCATGTAGCATTCACCAAGTATAGCCAATTGATATGCATCCTCTTTGCAATGTTCTACGATTTCAGATTATGCGGTCTTCCATTTATTTCTTAACTCATTCGTATCATGCATATAATTTGATTCCCATTTTTCTCGCAATTCTTGCTCCTCTTTCAGTTGATTTGCATACCTTTCTAGTTCTGCACATAATTTGACTAGTTCTTGACAAGTGCCCCCTGCAATTTCTAAGGGTTGATTGAGTAAGAATGAAGTCATTAACTCTTTATTTTTGTGTTGTAGAGTGTCTACCTCGTCCATGTGTATATTTATTTGTGTTTCCAAAATTTTTCTCCTATTTGTTATTTGTGTTTTGGTTGCTTCACTTGCCTCATATTTTTGTGTGACCTTCTTCAGTTGGTTTGTCAAGTACTTGTTTTCTTCTTTGATCTTATTTAGCTCCTCCATCACATTTTTAATGTCGTCCTCTCTTTTTGTTAAAGCCTGTTGAGATTGTAGCACTCATGCAGATAGCTCTTCACTTAATATCTTGAAATGAATTTATTCAATATGTACCTATTCATATTTCTTATGTACTTCTAGTAAATGTTGTTGTGTGTCCATGGCCATTTGTATCATATGCTTCACTACCGGTTTAAGTCAAGCCACGTCCACATTGAGCCAAGTTTGTGGTATTATTGGTTCTTCACCGGTTGTTACATCTTTTTCTTTATTGATATGTAATGTCTCATTGAAAGGTTGTCGAATATGAAGTTGTACGTGCGATTTGGCTTCTATATTCTGATCTTTTTTGGAACTCCATTCTTTGTGAGTTACATTTAAAGGGGATGGTTCCGCCATGATCCTTATAAGTTCCAATTTCTCAATGTTGTTGATTCTTTCCTATTGCTCTTCTTCTTTAGAATGGATCTTTGCTTGTTACCCTTCAATGGTAACTTCCTAGAATTGCATTCTAGTTGTCTCATTTACTTGAATAGTATAGACATTTCCCGTTTGATGGCTATGCTCATGCTTTCCTTGTGTGGTTAAGTTCTTGTCAGCATTTGGTTCTATGCTTACCACTTCATGTTGGTCAACCACTTGATTGAGCTCATCCCGACCACCATCATCGTTTGTTTTAGTGTGGATTGATCATTGTCCTCTTGGGATTTAGAGGAAAAGGTGGAGTTTGCTAATCCCAACTCTTTATATCTATGAAATTTTGTTAATTTCTTCTTTGACTAATTGTGTTGGGCCACACTATAATGATGACCTTGAACTGATAAGTTGACTTGGCTTCAATGTACTTGTGAGTTTGTAGTAATGCTTCCTACAATTGAGCTTCGGTGATCGGTGTAGGCCTTTTTAATGATGTTCTAGGAAGTACATGTATTCTCTCAAAACTGGAGTTGTTTCCCCTTTGGGTTCTTCCCATAGTCACTTTGCGCCTCGCATTAAAGGTTTTGAGCTCATCCCTGCATCTTCTATAATAATCACTCTTCTTCTTTTTAGGGATAGTCATAGATTTTGCATATTTTTCCATTTCCACTATTGAAGGCATCTCTCGTAGATGATCACAGATGTTTAGTGTGTGATATATGAGCACCATCAATGCAACACTTCCATTAAGGAATTTTTTTCCCCACTATTTTTTGGCTTTGAATAGCCTTTTTTGAATATGTGGTGTAAAATTGACTTGGTTACCTATTTTCTTTGTTGCATATGAGAGAAGTTGTACCACAATTTTTCGGGGCATGGTGGAGCGATGCATATTTGGGAAGAAAAAATGTTGGTGCACTAATCAAACGACTTCTTTGATGTTGATTCTATCTATATCCAAAAATTTTTTCTTTTTATCTTCATGGCTCTCTTCTTTAAGATCTACGACACCATCTTTAGTCCATCCGAATGCATATTTAATCAACTTGTGTAAATTTGGTTGTGGTCCAATCCCCTTGTAAATCTAGTACCTTTGCTTCTGGCACCGATGGCATATCCAATGCCAGATGCAAGGTGTTCATTACTTGAGTACATCTTTCAAAGTCAGGCTTATAAATCAGCAAGGTAAAGTATTTTGCAATGCTTGCTTTTGTCAAGACATCCACTCTGGATGGAATTTCTTGGAAAACTCAGAAATCCTACGACATCATAGGGAACTGACATGATTTTCATGCTGATTAGAAATAAATGCTCTCTAATTGGTTGATCTTCATAGAACCACTGTACCTTTGCCTTAGATATGCTTTTCAATGGAAATTCCAAGATTTCTTCTGCATCGTTGCTTCAGAAACCTCGGAAGCCATTTGCACTCACAATGCAATTGACAATTAGTTTCAAGTATGAAGAATTGCTTCTTGCTTTATTCGTGTGCAGTCACTCTTTGTTCCTCATGAACCAGCTTTTTGCTCACCAATTTGAGTAGAGCATGATACTTGACCACATTATTTTTTTCATTTTCTCAATTTTATGTATGAAATATAACATAATGGTTAGTTCATAGCCGAAGCAATTGTTGATGATGTTCCTCTTTTTTAACCTATATGGTACAAGCTAAGTCCTTTTCCAAAGAGGGAAATGTGCACCACTATACTGGATAGAAATACTATGTGCCGAATGCATGGCTTTGTAATGTGGTCTTATCATGCATACTTCGGATGCATTTATTCTCAATATGAGTGTAAGACTAATTCTTATTGTTGTTATGATATGCTCCTTGTTGCTCCTTCAATTTCCACTTGAATATCATAATCTACTTCATTTGTGTCCTGTCTTGTGGTTCCTTCAACTGCATGTCTATAGATTTACTCCTCCATATTTACATGCTCTTGTGTTGGGGCTTCTTTTCCATTACTTGTTTCAATGGTCGTTTTCTTGTGGATAATGCATTGATGTCTTTGACAATCTTGCATGTTGATTTGGTTAAGGTCCTTATTTCCTTCTTTGCTTGGTTCGTGATGCTTTTTGGAATCCAAATTTGTTGTCGTGATCATTGAGCCCCCATCATTCTTGTAGGAACCCATACTTGTAGAATCCTGGATTCACTTTGCCGCACTTTTTGACCTTTGTGATCATCTTGCCTCTTGGGCTTTTGGTTTGCTATTGTTTTCCTTTCACAATTTTGTATTAATGTAGTTGATCCTTGTGAATCCATACTTGCCTTATGCTTGGATGTTGTTGTGTCCTAGTTGTTGTTAAGGTTGTAGGTGGCTTGATCTTCTTACCAATTTCTTTAGGTGGACTGGCCTCACTCAATCTCTCAGGCTCACTCTCTTGGGGAGAATTGATAGGTTGATCATGTAGTTTGGGACAAGATGTAAATGAATAGCAAGTAGAGTAATCATTGTACAAGGGTTTTGCTAGAATTTTGTTCACTAGGTTATCTAGCCTTCTGGTCCTAGGGTTTGTTGTCTCTGCTGTTTTTAAGAGTCTCTCATTGAGAAGACTAAATACTTCTCTATGGTCTATTTTAACCAATATGTATCCTTGAGCAAGGTGGAGGCTAACTTCAAACTCAAATATCGAATCTTGTCCTAGAACCAAATCCACCAAAAGTCTACATCATTGCAGACTAGAAGTCTTTGCTGCATAGTGGTGTTTCCAAGGTGTAAAGACATTGAGATTCCTCTTAAACACTCAACAAGGTTACCTCAAATTCCTATCATATATGCCTTTGTCGGATTAAGTTGTGCCTTTAGCTTCTTCACTAACGAGACTCCTAAATAACTTAACATAGCTCCTATGTCAGTCAATGTAACCACTAATTGGTAGTCATCTTTACCGACTCCTAAGTTTAAATAGGGTTGTTTGATGAAGTCCCCTAGATTTTTTGTGACCTTAGTTTGGTAGTTTTCCATGGGAATGGGTTCTTCTCCTTGTAGATATCTTTCGTCCCATTGTCGTATCCATTCCTTTCATTTTTGTATACATTCTAATGTTTCCACTCTGGCTTCATCTCTTATTCTTTCCTCTTCTTTTTTTCTATTTTGTGCTCCTAGGAGTCTTTCTAACATCTTTTTAGTTAATGGTTCCATATATGTCTTGACTCTACAGCGACTTATGTAATCAGGTAATAGGTTTCCATCGAGTGTAGCTAGGTTAATTGCTCCACTAGTAGAAATTTTATTTTATCAATAATGGTCCATATCACGTTGTTGCAGTTTCTTCGCATGTTGTTTAAGTGTGTACATCAACACTAGGTCACCTTCCTTTGGTCCCTTTTATTTGACATGAGCATCATAATAGGCTTTTTGTCTCCTTTTTGCAGCATAAATGCCTGCCACTGCTTGTAGCCTAGTCTCATGTAACTTCTCAATTTGATCAAACTACCTAGATAATTCATGTCCTATCCATTCATATTGTTGAGTAGCTCTCAGAGTTGGAACTAAAAGGTCAATAGGGAATATTGCATTCTGCCCATAGATGAGATTGAACGGAGTAGTTCCAATAGCAGTTTTAGGACCATATTGTGTGATGCAATTGTTTATCCCAATCTGAGCTCCCGTTGTTGACTATCTTAGTTAAGATAGTGCATAACACCTTATTGGAACTGTCAACTTGTCCATTGGCTTGAGGGTGATAGGGAGGTGATTTCTTATGAATTACTAGGAATTCGTTCATGAGTGTTTCAATTACCTCATTGATAAAGCATGTTCCCCTATCACTCATGATCTCAATTGGTAGGCCAAAGCAGGTAAACATGTTTTCAAACAAGAACTTGGTTGTAGGTTGTGCATCATTTCGCCTTGTGGCCTTCGTTTTCACCCATTTTGTCAAATAATCTGTGGCTACAATAATATATTCAGCATGCGATCCTTTTGTTGGGGGGCTTATCGGCCCAATAAAATCAATGCCCCACTTTGAGAAGGCTCACACGCTAATCATTGTTCTCAAGGGCATGTCGTCTCATCTTATAGGAGACTTTATTTGTTGACATATGTCACAATTTCGCACATAAGTTTCTGCATCCATATGTAATGTAGGCCAACATTAGCCAACAAAGAGAATCATTTTAATAGTTTTTGAGCTGAAAAATGACCTCTAACTGCTCTTGCATGAGCCATTTCTAATAATGGAAGATATTCCACTTCATGTACACATAATCATAATTGATTATCATTTCTCTTTTGAATAATTATCTTCCTCATATAACATAGTCCTTGCTCTGTTCTTCCATGGCTCTCTTCCAAGCTAGGCTTGCTCCTTCAGGGTAAGTTCATGATTTCAAAAAATTAACTAACGCTTTATCCATTCTCGTCAATGGCGGAATAACATAATGAGGAATGTTCATCCGGTGGAGTTTCTAGACACACTTGGCAATCAGTGATGTTTTTATGTACATCCTTTTGCATATCAGGCCAATACACACCTAGTCATTTATGTTGGAGTTAGACGTCTGCGAAAGCACACGAACAACACAAGGAAGAAGAAGAAGCTTGGAACACAACAAACAATACTCAATGTAGTACCACTAGAATGTACAAAGATAAGTAACCCATGAGGGCTATAGGTTTATATACAAGCCAGGGGAAAAAACGTCCTAAAGAGGGAAAAAGGTGCCCCGATAGTCCTAAAGTGTTCACACACATCACTACCTAAATATATCAACAAATCTCCCCTGGGAGTGATGCGGTGAATAAGGAGCTAGCACTCATGTATAAGGAAGTGCCAAGCTATGTGGAATCAATCCACAAAAGGAAGTAAGCCCAAAGCTTTGCGGAAAGCTTCAAACTTCTCCCTAGGCAGAGTCTTCATGGAAAGGTCTGCAATGTTCTCCTGCATGGGCACATATGCCAAGCTTATCTCCTCAGTACAAAACCTCTCCCTGACATAATGATAATGCATCTCAATGTGCTTAGTGCGAGCATGGAACATAGGTGGTGGTGGTGGCAGAAGACTGACCAACACCCAGGCATCTGAGCGACACACACTCAACAGTCTGCGAAAGCTGCCCTATACTCAGCCTCACAACTAGAAGTGGCCATAATAAGCTGCTTCTTGCTTGAGGTACGAAGCATGAAGCAAAAACCACTAGTGGATACACGAGTGTCATAGCAACCAACCCAGTCAGAGTCAAAAAAAGCATGCAAATCTGGTGGTAGTGATCCCCCCTTGGGATAAAACAACACAAGTAGTTGGGTGCCACTCAAATAGCGAAAGATGTGCTTAATCACCTGCCAATGCTTGACACCTGGGCAATGCACAAACGTGCTGATATGTGAGACAGCAAATTGAATATCTGGCCAAGTAATGCATAAATAAATCAAGCATCCAATAGCCTATTGATAGAGAACAGCATCAAATGCATCTCCAGCATCATGAAGACTCAATTGTAAACCTGTCTCCATAGGAGTAGCAATAGGTTTACGGTCTTTAAGGCCAAAATGCTGCAATAATGTGTCAATATATTTCGTTTGACACAAATCCATGCCACCATCAATGTGCATAAATTGAATGCACAAATAATGATGCAAATGCCCCAAATCAAACATCTCAAATGAGGCATGTAAATACACCACAATGATTAGAAGCACATCATTAGCACACTTTACATATAAGGTGCTTTCAGTTGGACTATTCTCAAAACCATGTGCAATCAGATAGGCATGTAACTTTTCATACCAAGCACGTGGTGCATGCTTTGAACCATATAATGCCTTCTTTAACCTACACACTTGGTTTTTGTGTCCTTTCTACACAAAGCCACGAGGCTGAAAAACATACACTTCCTCATGCAAGTCACCATTCAGAAATGTTGTTTTAATGTCCAATTGATGTACATTCCAACCATGATGAGCTGCAAGTGCACAAATGCTACAAACAGTAGTCATTCGGCAAGTAGGAGCAAAGGTTTGATCAAAACCAATGCCTCTTTCCTATGCATAACCCTTTGCAACAAGCCTAGCCTTATACATGTCAACTGTTCCATTAGGTTTACGCTTTAGCTTGTATACCCACTTAGTGCCAATGGCCTTCTTGCTAGGAGGCAAGTCACATAAAGACCAGGTACCATTTTTCACGATAGCATCATATTCAGATTGTATTGTAGCCATCCCATGTTCAGAATTTTGTGCTTCATCAAACAAAACATGCCCAGTCTCATCACAAAGACGAGAGGCAGCCATAGCATAGCAATCTGAGGCAAAAGAGGCACTATGTGAGCCTAAACAAGTACAGTATGATAGAGATGCATCTAAATTGTTGTCACGCAAAGTTTGCACCAACCATTTTGGCATAGTTTTTGCCTGCTCAATATCAGCTCTCTCATCAACAAGTGCATCATGTAAATCTGCATAAGAAATGGAATGATCTACATCATCACATGAAACCTGCAAAGGCTGAGAAGTTGCCTCATTAGGACCAACACTAGAGTGTCCACCTGTAAAAAGAGGCAGCAAAGCAAAGTCACAAAAACACACGGCTAACTAGCATGCATTTAGTCACTGGATGATACAGACGATAGCCTTTGCTTTTAGAATTGTACCCAACAAAAGTACAATTTACTGCTTTATCATCCAATTTGTTGCGATGTTGTTTAGGCACTAATGCATATGCCAAACAAACAAAAACATGTAGATGAGCAACATATGGCTTGCAACCATGTCAAGCCTCATATGGAGTGATAGACTGCAATGCTTTAGTGGGACATGCGTTAAGTACATATGTTGCACATATAACAACCTCAAGCCAGAAACCATGTGGTAAAGCCTGACTCTTGACCATACACCTCGCCATCTCCATGAGTGACATGTTCTTCCATTTAGCAATTCCATTCTGTTGAGGTGTATACGACATTGTACACTGATGTTTTATCCCACGTTCAACCAGAAATGCATTAAAGTTAGAAGACATATATTCCCCCCCTCGATTAGAAAAGAGGGTACCCATTTTACATGTTGATAGATTTTCAACCAAAACCAGAAACTATTTGAAGCACATAAACACTTCGGACTTTTCTTTCAATGGATATAACCATGCATGCCTACGAAAATCATCGATGAAAGTCACGAAGTAAAGATAGTTTGCAAAAGAGGGTGCCTGCATAGGACCACAGACATCACTGTGAACAAGCTGCAATTTTTGTGTAGCTCAAATAGGACCATCTTTTGGGAATGAGGAACGCTGCATTTTGCCAAAAATACAACCTTCACATACATGTTTACCAAGTGCCTCAAGTTTGGGCAAAGAGGACACCATTTTAGATGTCTACATGCATAGCAAACTAGCAAAATTTAGATGACCAAGGCGTGCATGCCAAAGCTTTGCATCTGACATAGCCTGAGAATCATGTACTGCACATGTTGAATCATTCACAGATTTTTTATAATCTATGAGCTTATACAGCCCACGAGATAAAATGCAAGAAGCAATAATCACGTCGTCATTTGACAGATCATGAACTATACACCTGTCATCAACAAATTTCACAAACAAGCCAATCTTGGCTAAACCCAAAATTGATAACAAATTCTTCTTGATCCCTGGAACAAATAAAGCACTGACAAATTTAAAGAACTACCATCCATAGTAGTCAAAATGATCTTACCAACTCCCATAACAGGATAAGAGGATTTGTTTGCACATGTAACAGTATTCCCTGTAGCGGCAGGCTCAAGTGAAGAGAAGAAACTGTGTTGCGATGTAAAATGTTTGGTCGCCCCACTATCAAAGTACTGGAACATATGAGTCTATTGCAGACATGCATTGCTCATGAGAAGATGGGTCAAAACTGCAAAGAGTAGTAAACGCCCATTCTTCATCTTGCACAAGATTAGCAGACTCTGTTTTCGATGTAGAGGCCTCTGCAACAACCATTCCGACATCTTTCTTCTTTGCCTCTTTAGCATCCAGTTTGGGACAGCTCTTAATGACATGATCATTTGCTTTACATAATTTGCAAAAAAATTTCTATTTTTCTTATTTCTTCTCATCTTTGCCTTCCTTCTTCGATTGTGCAGAATTAGCAGATCTCTGCTTACTAGTAGAAGAGCTCCATTTTCCTTTGCCCTTTTGACTAGCCAAGAAAGCTTGATTTGCAACACATATAATAGACCTATTCTGCCTGGATTGATATTCTTGCAACAGAACGGAAACTAACTCTTCAAATGTTAAGGCATTTGGATTGCCTTTCATCATCAAATGAAGAGTAGAAGCAAAACTCTGATATGAGTCGGGAAGACCATTCAAAACAGTCTGCACAAGTGAGCTGTCAGGAAGGACTTCATTAGCAGAAATCAATTGTTCCTTCAAATATCTGGTACAATATGGTAAGTGTGCATCCTTAGCTGTTCTACAAGAGCGAATGTGATGGATAATGGCACCTTTGATAGATAAGGCTATCAGTGCATGTGCCTGAGCATCTCTGCCATCCCAACAAATTTTCTCTATAGTAGGTGCAACAGAAACCATAGGATGAACAAGAATCTACAAAATATCACCATCTTTCATGCCATCTGCATCAGGTTAAGTACCTGTATTTGTAGGTGTAATAGAACATCTTTCAACACCCTGCACAATAGTCCATAGTCCTTTTGCGACCAATATAGGATGCATCATATAAGCCCACAATGGGTAATTTTTACCATCCAACTTATCCTCAATAGCCAACATACAAAATACATCACTACTTTCATCCATGGCCACTGACTAAAATACCCTGATGCAAAAAAATGATTGTATATGAAAAAGTTGAAGAGAACTACCCTGATGAGTTTTGCTAAATCTGTCGTAGACTTCGAGGTGCTTATACTAGCGAACCAAAACCTGTATATATCTTTGGCACAAAAAGACAAAATAGCCTACATGAGCACTACGATATTGCATTAAGGCCGAAACGAGCTTAGATTGCGATTTGGGCACGATAGAGTGAAGCAATTTTGATCGCTGTGGTCGACGATGCCCTAGATGAAGCGCCGACCTTCTCTGATACCAATTGTTGGAGTTAGATGTCTATGGAAGCACGCGAACAGAATAAGGAAGAAGAAGAAGCTTGGAGCACAACACACAATAGTGAATGTATTACCAGTAGAATGTACAAAGATAAGTAACCCATTAGGGCTATAGGCGTATATACAAGCCGGGGGAAAAAAACCTCCTAAAGAGGGGGAAAAAGTGCCCCGGTGGTCCTAGAGTGTTCAAACACGTCACTACCTAAATATATCAATAGTTTCAAATGTGGTGGCGAGCTCTCAAAGAAACCCCTCATAATCCTGAAGTACTAGCATGCAATCCTCAAAGATTGGGGTGAACCATGATAATGCTTGACCACAAAGTAAGGTTCTAATAAAACCAACCTTGGATGCCTCATTAAGGTATCTATTAGGTTGCATATGGATGTGGCATGCAAATCTTGGGTTCCTTCATGAAGGATGATCTAGACGCCTACATGCATAGGAGGTCCCATCTCGACTTGTGTTTGTCGATGAGTTAGGTCCTCAACTTGTTGTTGATGACTTTGAAGTGATACCACAATTTGTTCATAAGTGTTCTCCATGATGCATGGTCTTGGATGGACATAATCTTGCCAAATTGTCAAGGGAGCACTAGATTGTGCTCTCTGACTAGAGTAGACAAGATTTCAGAATAATACTTATGATTACAAGATCATCCACATAGGGAAAATAATAGAAGATTTGTAACTGATACAAGATGTCCCACAATCCTAGTCTGATAAGTATGGATAACTTGATTAGAGATGATACAGGAGATCCCACAACTCAAGATTGTAGGTATGAAGCAAGGTATCTCAATTACAAAAACTCCCTCCAAAGAGAGGAACTAAATACAAGAAATAAGTAGGCAAGATCTTGTACTACAAGATTACAAGAGGATAAGGCTAGATATCCAAGAACTAGACTCATCAAGACTAGAACAAGAAACAAGATAAGAATTGGAACCGGAACTTTGAAAGTACTTACTTGGTGATCATGTGCCTTGAGCTCCCAAGAGTGGCATTGGCAAGGCTGAGTATGTATGTGGCCAAACCCTCATTATATAGGTTTTCAAGGGCGGTTCATCAATGGTGGTTATGAATTGATGATGTCATCGATGATGTCATCAATTCAAAACATGACCTTTGGATATCAAAATTAAGCAAGAAGACACTCAATCTTAGGGGTTTGGCACGTTTTGGACACAATGGAATCATTAATTTCTCCAAGTTCTGAACCAATAATGAGATATAGAAGGTCACATGGAATTTGAGATTGAGGGTGGTTTCCTTTGTCCATGACAAATACCCCATTGCTTAGTGGATCACTCTACTTCTTTCTCATAGTGGATGATCACACAAGATACATCTGGGTATATTTCCTAAAGTATAAGGCATGTATATTTTCCAAGTTTAGAGACTTGATCTATCAAGTTGAGAACAAGACATTCAGTTCAATCAAGACCATTAGATAAAGATGGAGGTGGAGAATTCATGAACCATGACTTTGAGAACTTCTTGAAGAAAAAAGGTATCAAGAGACAAGTAACTCAACCTCATACTCCATCCTGAGATGGATAAGTGGAAAGAAAGATATGAAACATCATGGAGATGGCATGCACTATGCTTCACAACACAAACTTACCCTTCAAGTTTTGGGCCAAAGTTATGCACTACAATTCATATAATCAATAGAGGCTTTACATGTGCATTACACAAGAAGACTCCATTTGAATCCTACTATGGATGCAAGAACAATGCCTTTAGAGTGTTTTGGAAGTGAAGCATTCATACATGTGCACAAGGAAGATCTACACAAATTACAATTTAAATCCAAGAAACATCTATTCATTGGCTATAGTGAACAATCTAAGACATATAGACTGTATGATCTTCAGAACCACTCCATCACCATCTAAAATGATGTCATCTTTGATGAAACTTCAAAGTACTCAACCAAATATCCAAGTTCAAGTTTGAGTCCACCCAACTACACTTGAGAGGGGGGCACAATTATTTCTAAGCAAAACTTAGAAGTAAGTACTTATCACCAACCTAGGAGATCTCACAGGCTTATCGAAAAGTAGCAACATGAACAAAGTCAATATATTAATTATGCACTTATGCACTAGATTTAGTAGATTCCAGAGCCTTCCAATTTCAAAGAAGCTCAAGGTCAACATGAGTGGAAAGAAACTATGCAGATAAAAATGGATGCAATTGAAAAGAAAAATACTTGGACACTTGTTCCAAAGCCTCCAAATCATCAAGTTATTGGAGTTAAGTGGCTATAAAAAGTCAATTACAAATCAAATTGTACCTTGGACAAGTACAAAGCAAGACTTGTAACTACGGGTTATAAGCAAAAGCATGGCATTGATTATGAAGAAACATTTGCACCTAGCAGGGTTTACAACTATAAGAGTCATTCTTGCACTAAGTGCACACTTCAAATGGCCCATCTACCAACTCAATGTCAAAAAGTGCTTTCCTCAATGACAACCTTCAAGAAGAAGTATACGTAGCAAAACCTAAAACTTTCAACATCAAAGACAAGGAAGATCATGTATACAAACTTCACAAAGCACTTTGTGGACTTAAGCAAGCTCATAGGGCTTGGTATGGAAACATCCACAAGTTCTTCGAAGCTAAAGGATTTCAAAGGAGCACTGCTTATGCTAACATATACATATATAAGAAAGAGTTCTTAGTTGCAATGATCATCATCTATCTAAATAACTTGATTTTGATAGGATATGCATCAAATTCATCATTACATAGCTTCGCCTTGAGTATTCTATGATAGATTTTGGCCTACTTCACTACTTCTTAGGCATGAAAGTATGGCAAACAAAAGAAGGTATATTTCTATCACAAAAGAAGTATTGTTATGATCTTCTTTCCAGATATAACATGGACCGGTGTTGCTTAGCATCTACACCACTTGATCCAAACATCAAGCTCACACTAAAGGACTCATCATCACTAGTGGATGTGCATGCTTATCAATAGATTGCTGGCTCTTTACTTTACTTGGCCAACACAAGACCAATATATTGCCTATGCATTTGGTATACTCAATCATTTTGCACATTAACCTCATCAAACAAATTGGGATGCTACTCAGATACTACTTCAATACCTTGCCCTCGACATCAAGGTCTTTGGTACAAAGGGGGCATCAAACTCACCGAATATTTAGCTTCAGATTGGGTTGGGGATCTTGATTCTCAATGGTCTACTTATGGATATATATTCTTGCTTGGCTCAAGACATATCTTTTGGACAAGTAAGAAGCAACTTACAATTGCTCTATCATCCAACAAGGTTGAGTATCAAGCATCATGATTTGTAACATGTGAGGCTATCTGGATTTG